>JAJIBD010030436.1:0-540000 GCA_021461705.1 Cryptotis parvus | reverse complement strand
CAAACAGAAACTCAAATTGTGTCTTCTTAGCACTATCAGATTGGTTTGGTTAAAGTAAGAGACCAACCTATTGCTTTCTGAGAGCCATGAATATCAGATTCTGTCTTTAAAAGACACATTGTTAACCCAGTTGTGTGTTGGAATTATAAGGGAAAGCAGTGTTCAAACAGTGACTAAACACTTCAGGAAAATGTTGTTCAAGTCGATTGGTAAACAGAGATGAAATTTTAGTCTATCAAACTAAGAGTCCTCTGGTGATATAGTTGTAGGATTATCTATAGTTCAAAACTTTGTATGGCCAAACCCAAACATGTACATTTTTGTAAGTATTTATCTCATGGTGGTATAATAAAATATATTTTAAAAAAATAAATGAAAAGTCAAAGATAAAAAAACAACTTAACCCTTACATGACAGTTTTTTAATGCCATTAAAGGCATTCATGGACTCAAATGACATTTCAACCCTTTAATGTATGTTCTGCAATCCATAGTCTGGAAGGGAAGGAAAAGAGAAAGAGAGAGAAAGGGAAACAAATAAAGAACCTGCCATGGAGGTAGGCTGGGGAGGGGGGGAGGGAACCGGTGACTTGGTGGTGGGAGATGGGCACTGGTGGAGGGATGGGTGCTGGAACACTGTATGACCAAAACCCAAATATGAACTTTTAATTGTATATCTTTGTAATTGTAAAAATAAAAAAATTTAAAAAAAGAAAGAAAGGAATTCTAATAGAGAACATAATGTTTTTAATCTAAGACAGAACATAATCTTTTAACACAGGACATAAATTTTAGAAAAGTCTAATTTTCTCAACACTGACACGTCAACAAATACATGATACCCAATAGTGACTATTCTCTTTACATATGCTAGCATTAGGCATATTAAAGGCATAAATTATTGTTTATGTGAACTATAGTTCTTTCTGACTAGATTACAAGATGCTAATTTGATAGAGTACAATGAGCCATTACCTTGACTACAAAATGCTCATTTTGAAACTTCTATAAACATTTAAAGAATAATGTGTTAAAATATGTTTTATTTTTTAAGGTAACATTGATATGAAAGTGTGCAAATGTTAACAATTTAGGAGTACAACGTTACCTAACTATGCCTGTAAGTGGAATCAAAGAGCTTATAAGTTTTCACCACTTTATAGCAATCTTTCCTGCTCTTCTTCAGCTCATCAACTTTAAATGTCCTCAGAATCTAAGAATTTGTTTTCATTTGACAATGTGTTTTACTTTGTATCTTTATATGTCACTTATAACTGATATCATTTAGTATTTCTTTTCCTGTCTTATTTTGCTTGGCATGAAAACCTACAATTGCAGACATGTTATAGCAAAAAAGCAATACCATATCTTTTCTTAAAGCTGAAAACATATTTCAGAATTTATTTTCCCACATTTATAGTCAGGCACTCAATTTTGCCAGATTTTGGTTATCATAAATAGCATTGCAATGAACAAGGTGTGCACACATATTTTCAATTTAGTGTTTTCTGTTTCTGAGATACATATCAATGAGTGGGATTTCTGAATCATATGGTATTCCCATTTTCAATATTCTGTAAGTCTCCAGACTGTTTTACATAGAGGTTGGATCAACTTACAGCCCACTAAAAGTGAATAAAGTCCTTTGTGCCGTCAAACACTTGGTATTTCTTTTATACAGATGGTTCAGAGTTGTGTGACATGGTCTCATGCTTATTTTGATTTGTATTTTACTGTCAAATATTGAAGCTCAATATTTTTTCGTTCATCTGTTGGCCATGTAGATATTTTGCTTGGTCAAGGTATTTTTCAGCTCTCTCCCTTTTTTTTTTAATGAAATCATTTTGCGTTTTGCTATTGTTGATTTTTGTGAGTGCTTTATATATCTTGGATATTAGCCTTTTGGCATGTGTATGGTGTGCAAATATATTTACTTGTTCATTTGGATGTCTTTTTTATTTTTATAATGTTTTATTTTCCTCTAGAGAAGCTTTCTATTTTGACGTAATCCACTTATTTTTGCTTCAGTTGTCCTTGCCAATTGAACTGAGTCATTAATTCAAAATGACAGGCAGTAGTGTTTATGTTTCTTCTAAGATATATGGATTTAAGTTTAATATTTGTTGGGGAACGCCGCTGGGATCCCCGACAGTGCCGGGAAGCGAGTTCCCTTCTACCTCCGAGCCAGAGGGGAATGGATGAAGACTCAGGAATCCGATGCAGTTTTAAAAAAGCTTTACTTATCACAGGTTCAGGCATACTAGTCAGCAATAGGAGAAACCCTGTGCTTAGGGATTCCCAGCTAGGAACCCCAGACACGTGTAGGCCAAGATGGTGGCCACCACGTGTTAAGGCCCTGTAAAAAAAGGAGAAAAAGACAAGACTCCCAAGAAGGGTGCGAGCTCACATAGAGAGAGCCTAAAAAGAGAGCATGCGTGTGCAAGAGAGAGAGAGAGAGAGAGAGAGAGAGAGAGAGAGAGAGAGAGAGAGAGAGAGAGGGAAGCAGGCTAGTTTTATACCCCTGCAACTCAGACCTCCCTCCCACTATTATGGGAAGCAGGGAGGGTCAAATGCCCTCAGGTAATTTCTCCCAGCACCTCACCTAGGCCCTTTTATATGCTAATGTCTTGAGCCAAGATCTGCCTGGAAAAGCCTTTATAGGGTAGAGAAGGGGGTTTCTGAGATGGCATGTCTCTGTACCAAAGACTAATATTAATGCCAGTTAAATATTTCTCCAAGTCTTCACAAGAGTCTCGTCTACTTCACGGTAGTTTTATATTTTAGTTGCCTTTGAGTTATCAGGGAGCCATGCTTGCTTGCTTGGAGGCAAACAGCATTTCTCTCTGGTCTAATTACTTAGAGATCCAACGTGTCCAGGCAAATATGCTGGTAAGATCTAGCTAGTCCCACGATGATTGTGGTAGCATGAGAGAATATTTATACCAGCCAGTACAGAATACATAGTCAGATAAACTGCCACATTTAGACTACCCCCTTAACTATGAAGTGATTTGCAGGGAGGCAATCCAGAGTAGATGCAAGGTTCTTAGAGGAGTCCTACAACAAAAATTGAAGTATTTATCTATCTTGAATTAATTATAGTGCTAGGTATGATATAGTGATCAAATTCCATCAATTCACCCGAAGCTAACTAGGTTTCCCATCACTACATTTGAAGAGGTGTCCCTTCCTCACATTTGATCTTCATTGCTTTGTTTTAGACTCATTACATATGGGAGGGCTTATATCTGTGCTATTATGTTCCATTGGTCTCAGTGTCTGATTTTAGTCTATAACTACTCTGCTTAATTATGATAGATTCATAATAGAGTTTAAAGTTGAAGGGTGTGATACCTTATATCTTTTTTCAGTATCAGTTTTGATTATTGAGGTTGGGTGGATTAGTTCCATAAAATCTTTGGGCCAGAGTGGTAGTACAACTGACTAAAATACAATTGGTATTCAGGAGGCTCTGGCTTAAGTCCCAGCACTGCATGGTCCTGAATATTACTATATGTGACCCCTGATTGCAGCATTTTTTACAATAATCAAGATTAGGAAACAACCCAAGTGCCCAAAAGGAGAAGAGTGGACAACAAAAGTTGTATGATATATGTATATGTATATATATATATATATATATATATATATATATATACACAACATAATATATTTAGCTATAAGAAAATACAAATCTTGCCTTTTGCTACAACTAGATGTGATCATATTAAGAAAAATTAAGTCAAAGGGAAAAGGAAAAAAGCTTATCAAACTCACTCATGCTAACAAAACAAGCAGATGGGTAGCATTCATGATAACACATTTTGGTCTTTGACTTTAGAAGTGAGGTTTCCAAGCAGTGGTTTTAGGTTTGAAGAGGTAAAGGAAAAGGAGGTAGAGGGACATGAAGATAGCTGTGGAAAGTCTTTGACATTTTGGTGATAATAGAGGTTCAATATCAGCAAAAATGCTAACACTACTATAATCACTATATATATATTTGGTGACACCCGCTGTGTTAGCGTTCTGGCCCTATCAACTAAGTTTTATTGAATCTTAGTTTTATCGAAAAACTAAGTTTTATTGAAAAACTAAGTTTTATTGAAATATAAATTGACAATCTAATTGAAACATAAATTGACAAGGAGACTCACAGACATGTGGCAGAGCTGCTACCAGCTTTCCCTGTGCCGAACCAATCACGAGGTGCCCAGGAGGGATGGCGGGTTCTAGCCCTGGCCTGCCACCCCAGCAGAGCCTTGCAGGAAGCCAGACAACCCCATACTCCATGAGGGCCTCCATTTTCCACATCCGGACTCCCTCTAGTCAGAACTCCACCCAGCAGAAGAGCTGATCACAGCCCAGCTGTAATAAACTGATTATCATCATTAACTGCCATATAGTGAAAATGTTTTCTCAAAGAAAACAGACCACAAGAATGAAAGTTGCCATTTTAACTCATTATCTACATTTAATAAAATAATATCCAGCACAACAGAAAGTTGTTTCTCCTAAATATGAATTATAATAATTTCATATTTGTCTGCTAATTAATTTGTCAAAGAATTTCTAGTGCTGTGTATATGTGCCTGCACATTCAACCAAAGCACAATTATATGGCCTAAATGTATTTTAAGTGCATTTGAAAACAGTTAAGGTAATATGCAATAGTTCAGACTAAATAGATATAACATATCTAAATTTGCAACAGTAATTCAATTTTTTAAATTAATAATGATACCATTACTTAAGGCTTATTCACTGACTCTTGGAGAAACCATCAATGAAAGTGTAGCTCTGCACAACTAGAATGAACACAACTGCCATTGCTCCTCTTCTGAGTGTAAGCAGATGATCCTTGTTTAGCATACAATCTTACTCAAGCACAATTGTTTTTCTCATTTTTTTTCCCTAAATTCCTTCTGCTTTTGTTATCCTTGGCACTTATCAAAAACACTTCTTCTGAGGGATAAGACATTTACTTCATAAAGAGGAACACATTTTTAGTTTTGGCATGTGCACAAATCAAGTATTCTTTACAATGCCATATTGTCAGGACAAATGTTTTGCCATTTATCCTATTGTTTAAGATCAGCCAGGGTAGGGCCTGTTGGCATTCTTTTGTATGAAGTTCCCCTTAGTATTACAAAAACAAACAGTTTCAATGCAATGTTTGTCAACAAACCAGAGTCAATTATAAAACTAGTTTATTCTTCTGACACTAGTTGGCTGCCCGAGAAAGATCACTAAACAAGGACAGCTACTGTCTTTTAATAGTTTTTTTTTTTCCTTTTTTCGGTCACACCTGGCAATGCTCAGGGGTTACTCCTGGCTCTGCACTCAGGAATTACTCCTGATGGTGCTTGGGGGACCATATGGGATGCCGGGATTGAACCCAGGTAGGCCACGTACAAGGCAAATGCCCTACCCGTTGTACTATTACTACTGTCTTTTAAAATTTTATGTCTTCAAAATCTTAATTGGCAACAGAGAAATTTTTAAGGAGCACAATAGGTAATAATCATAGCTTGTCCACAGAGTCTGGTATACGGAAGCATTCAAAAAAAGAATGGCATATTTTATATTTTTAACCTTTATCAACAAACTGGTTCCTTATCAACTTGAGAACAAATCATTTTTATGAACATGTAAGTATCTTATCTGTGGTAAAAATGATTATTATTATTAATTTCTGTAAACACCTAATTGAGTTAGTCTCTTATATTTTATATAACTTCAAGCCTAGTGTGATTTTCATTACAGAACACTATCAAATATTGTATCGTATTTTCATTTCAGCTAAAATAGGGCTTCTTAACTTTTTTCATTTCTTTTTCATGAGAAAAATGCTTACATGGCCCCAGACATATATAGCTACATAAAGTGTGTATGAAAATAAATTTTACTTAAAACAATCATAAAGTAAATTATTTATAAATAAATATTTAGGATTTTTTTTCATCTTCAGTATTCAGTTACTCAATCATATATTAGGCTGTGATACACAGTTTTAGAACTATGGTCTAAGACACTTTCTCCATCGATGAGCATCAATTGAATATTTAAAAAAATGATTTTCCAAGAGCCAACAGGTTTTGAAAAAACTGAGTCTTATTGCATTAGTATGGTATTAAAAACTATATATAATCTTACAAAATGTGTGTGTGAGTGTGAGTGTTGTGTGTGTGTGTGTTTAGGACAGATTTAGACAACATCAATGAAGTGGTAATCATCATTTCATAACAATCTATAAAACTAACAGGAGAGTCAAAGAAATGAGAGTAGAAATTTCTTGACATAACTAATTTTAGAATTTAACCTAAATTTGTAAAAGAAAATGCAAAAACAAATGCCCACATTTCTTTTCCCTTATTTCTTTTCCCTTGGTAATTTTAATCTCTTCTAGGAAAGTTCAAAACCAATGAAAAAGGAAGCAAGTTCTATTTAATATTTATTTTTAGCTAGAACTTGGCACAACCAGATGCCAGGAGTAGTTCTACTGTTCTGAATACTAAATATTCAACAGATGGCTCTCCTTAGATTTCATCCAATCTGGAAATACCCCAATAGGAAACAAAGATGGTCTTCA
Organism: Cryptotis parvus; assembly: GCA_021461705.1. NCBI lineage: Eukaryota > Metazoa > Chordata > Mammalia > Eulipotyphla > Soricidae > Cryptotis > Cryptotis parvus. The sequence goes on along the minus strand of JAJIBD010030436.1, from coordinate 533,412 downwards.
GATCATCCCCTTCCTATTAAAACATATTCCCCACACATGGTATGAATAGGACAATGAGAATTTTAAACTAAAAACAGGATTGTAACAACATCAACTATGCAAAGAAATATCTCCGCAAACAACAGATTACATATGTGTTAGAAAGAGAAGCATCATGAAAACGAAAGATGAAAAATATCTTGGAATTCCACAGTATCTTGGAATTCCTACTTCTAGCAATTTAAGGGTCACAACTCTCAACTGTATAGTGCTTTTGCAAGTTGAAATTTTAAAACCACCCATGAAATGAAGCTACTAAGTAAAAAATGAAACAACAGGGTTCTGGCAGCTTACAAAGCATTTGGGATTGTTTCACCATCAGACTACAAATGAATCACAAGTGAGGCTCAAAGAACAGCAATAATGTAGTTAACCCAATCATTACTTGATATTATGTAGAAATAGAGAACATTGTTTATTTTCCTCATGATATAAACACACACACACACACACACACTCACACACACACATATATACATTTGTGTATGGTATTTTAGTTGAGTCACAGGTAATTTTGTTAAAATACTGAAGCTAACAAAAATAAAAAGGACAAGTAGTAAGTAAAAGGAAATATTCAAAAAAATGGTAACTATTGTTCCTTTCTATTCTATTACTGTTAATACTAATCAAATGTCCATATTCTTCTTTTGCACCATATAAGCTTGGAATAATGTATATAATTTTGTACTTTCAGAACTTCAGACAGTGTGTTACAGAGAAAATGAACCAGCTTTTTAGGGAATTTAATATATTACAAAAAAAGGGTGTTGGAGATAAAGATAAAACAGAGAGCAAGCACATCACCCCTATGTGTGAGATCTTTGATTTGATCCCTGGCACCACAAGAACAAAACAAAACACAACCTGCTGCTTGACCTTCAGTAAATCACTAACTTATTTTTTGTCTTAGTCCTTTATGCATAAAAGGACAGAACTCATTCATAGAGTTAACTGCTTTTAGGATTATGTTTTATAATATACATAGAATTTTCCCCATTAAGAATTAATAATCCCGCCAACTGATTAAATGTTACTTTTAATTGTAACTTACTATGGCAAATAGTTTATTTTATTAATAATACAAGAAATACTGTTAAACACTTATGTGTCTGGCACTATATTTTTATGTACTGGGAATTTGATATATAAATAAAATTATATTCTTAATATCCTCTCAGACTTATAATATATAAATATATGTGTAATTTATGGGCAAAAAATAAAAAACATATCATGATAAAGCAGTTTTAATGATTTTACAATGCAATTTATATAGAAAAAAGTCATTGTGTCTTTAAATTCAAGAAAGATGGAATAAAATTGGTAGCTACTGAAAAATGAGCTTGGCAGAGGAAAACCTGAGATGAGTGAATGAGTCTGAATAAGAAAGTACATGGGGCCTGAGTGATAGCCCAGTGGGAAGGGCATTTGCCTTGCACGCAGCCGGCCTGTGCCAGCCTGGGTCGATGCCCAGCATCCCATATGGTCCCCGAGTGCTTCCAGGAGTAATTCTTGAGTGCAGAGCCAGGAGTAGCCCCTGACATTGCCAGGTGTAACCCAAAAAAGCAAAATAAATAAATAAATAAATAAAAGTACAGCCCATGTAAAGGCTCAAAGTCAGAACAAGTATATAATCAGAACAAGATTGTATACTTGCAAAACTGAACTTTCACCCTGCCTTGTTCTGAAATGAATAGAGAAATTAATGGTAAATGATTAGAAATAAGTAGAGCTAATTAGTCAAGTTAAGGAATTTGTACTTTGAACTAGGGGAGTTGGCTTGGTGGCAAAAGTCTCAACTCCCGGCAAGCTTGGGGATAGAATTACTATCACAGGTGCAAATAACGTGCACCCAATAAAAATCTGGAAGGTCCACTGTCTGGTATCCCAGGTGCTATAACAGGCAGAGCAATCTGGCATTCCACAGTTATGTTTCTGCAATTAAAGTGTGAATACCATAGAGAGCACTATTGCTAACATGCGTGATAGCACAACTAAAGAAAATGACCATGTGTGGAGAACACTACTGGCATACATGCCTAGCATGTGCAAGGTCTCAGATATACCTGGAATACATGATGATGATTGGACCTGGCCCATTTCAAATTTCAGCACTGTTGAGAGAAGCTCTGGTTACTCTGGAGCTACCCTCAGCAATGTCAAGTCCAAGCAGCAATGTATTGCTGGATTAAGTGTCATGCTGTGTAGTCTCTATTAGAAAGAATAAAAAGGGGTGTGAAGTGTTACCACCCTCCATCCTCCTGATGAGGACTACGATCAATTGTGTGGGTACTACAACTAAGTCTGTAAACAAACATAACACAAAAAGGATGGGTGACAAATATAATTAAAAGTGTCGATATAAAAATAAATATTGGAGCTTTTATTTTAAGAGTGATGGATTTTACACTGATCACTGATATGGCAAAGATTTTGTTTCTAAGTTATTTGGAGATTAATTTGAGGTAATGGGTTAAACACATATGAGTGAAGAAGGGAACTATTTATAAGACAATAGAAGTGATTCTAGTAAAAATGGGGATGATGCATATGAGAGAAAAAAGTAGATAAAATAGTCACTTCTCACTTGTCACTTGTCTTCTGTTGTTCATTGATTTGCTCGAGTGGGCACCAGTAACATCTCCATATGCCCTGTTGCAAGCAAGTGTAGCCCAAGGGCATCTGCTCGCTCCAGGAACATGAAAAGCCTCAAACCATTCTTTCGGGTCATGGGAATGAGGTCCATAATTTTTACTGGTTTTTGGCATATCAAATATAACATGGATAGCTTGTCAGGCTCTGCTGTGTAGGTGGTATACTCTCAGTAGAAGATGCTCATCTCAAGCATTTACTGATAATCCTCAATGGGGAGAGATCAGATTTTCTCTTGGGTGGAGCTCTGAGGAGCTTCGGAGTCTGGATATTGAGAATGACTGACCTCATGGTGTGGGGGGGTTCCTCTGGCTTCTTTCTAGTTTCACTGGGATGATGGACCATGGCTAGAACTTGCCTAGAACTGTATACAGTGTATAAATGTGAAAGATCCTGTGAAGGACCTAGTCCTAACTTCCAGTACTATCAAAGAATGTTGCAGCCGCAGAGGATCCGCATACTGGCAGAACTATGGGTCTGGAGTGTCTCTCTTCAGGGTTGCACCTGCGGTGCATGGAGGTAGAGAAATGGGAGGAGGAGCCCAAATCCCCGCTCCAAGTCTGGATGGCGTGGCCCTCCCATGAACATGTGAGAAAACCCTTGGAGCTATGTTGGACTCAGCCAGGGGCTGGCCGAGGCCCTTTACCACTCTCTAGAGCTCCATGGGCTGCTTCCACGTGGGGCTGAACGGCGCAGCTGTGGGTCTGAAGTAGTTGGGTCTGGAGTGTCTCTCTTCCAGTGTTGCCAGCAGAGTTTCCAGCTCCACGTGGAAGCAGCCCAAGGAGTAGTAAAGGACTCGGCCCGCCTCTCGCTATCCAAGGGTTTGCTCACACATGCAGGGGAGGGGCCACGCTGGCCAGACTTGGGGGGGGAATTTGGGTTCCTTCTCCCATTTCTCCACCTCCATGTACATGGGTGCAACCCCAGAAAAGAGACACTCCAGACCCAGATAAAATAGCAGTAGTAAAATATAGAATTTGTATACATGCTAGATTTTTAACTTGACATTTTATTGATGAGTAGAAATGGGTGTCAGTATAAGAGAATAAATGGTTATATGTCAAATGGAATCGCTTCTCGGCCTTTTGGCTAAGATCAAGTGTAGAATCTGTTCTTATCAGTTTAATATCTGATACGTCCTCTATCCGAGGACAACATATTAAATGGATTTTTTGGAGCTAGGAGTTGGAATAGGAGCTTGCTCCATCCACTCCATGCATCGACCTGGTATGGCAGTACCTCCAGGAACGATGAATCACCTCATTAAAAAAAATGGACAAGATGACCCCAGTTGTGTGGCATAGTCTAGGTGACCAATGCTGTCAAATACTGTATTAGAAAATAAGAGAGGAACCATGGAATTTCAGAAACACTGTGTACTTATCTCATGATCCTGAATATAAGATGCTTGTAGTACTTCAACAGGAAACAGATCATGGGATAGAGTGGCACTAAAGATAAATATTTGAGCTGTTACCATGCAGTAAAATTAGTGATAGACATAGAAGTAAAATTCCTTGTAGTTGTGGTATCAAGAACATAAGGAAATTCTAATTTTTGACTCCTATTTATCTACAAGTAGAAATCAAATCTTTTGCTGACTTTACTGGAAAAAGTGAGAAAAACATTTTTGAAAATTGAAAAAGAGTTGAGGATGCTTGAAGAAGCTCTAAGAAAAATTTCTGAAAATTATAGAGAGATATCTTAATGTTGAGAATATTATTGAGATTAAAAAGAGTAGAGGAAGAAAACTGATTGCAAAGGCTTTGCAAGTTTGTGTTGCAAACCTGCAAATAACATATTTGTAGTATATATGTGTATGTATATATATATATATGTATATATATATATATATATTTTTTCATTTGGTCTTTTTTATAAATTAAACTAAATTTATGATGTAGAATTAAAGAAAGCAACCCTTGTTATAATTAATTTGTAGCAATTTGTAGCAGAAAAATCCTTAATATGTGTAAGTGTTTTTAGAGGAAGTGGAGTTGAAGGCATTTCCCAGAATTTACTTGAGGTCATGGATCAAGAATTATGACAGTGATAGGGGAGTGTAGTAGAATCAGGAGAGAAGTGCAAAAGCTCAGTCAAGTGTGCTGACATAAAAGATTGAGACATAAGCTCAAAAAAGCCTCCTTTCATTTATTAGAGTTTGATCTGGAATAGTTGCCTTAACTTCTCTAAAGTCTCAGATTTTGAAAAAAAATTCTTATTTAATAGAAGGTAATATATACTCTGAAAGCAATCACTTGATCACTTGAATCCCGTTATTCATCGATTTGCTCGAGCGGGCGCCAGTAACATTTCCATTGGACCCTATCACGTGCCAATGTAGCCCAATGGCATCTGGTTGATTCAGGAACATGAAGAGCCTCAAACCGTTCCTTCAGGGTCCTGACAAGGAAGTCTGACCATCTTGTAGGTGGGCAGCCACGTGATCCTTTGACATCCCGTGGGATCCAGTTGGTAATGGCTCTAGTCCAGCGGTTGACTCCAAATCGCATTACATGTCCAACTCATCTGATTTTCGATGTCTTGGCAAACGAGATAGCACCCCTGATTCTGGATAAGCGACGGAGGTCAGAACTCCGGATTCCTTCTCTCACTTGAGTGAGGAGTGATATTCCAAGCATAGCTCTTTCGATTCCTCTCTGGGAGACCCGAATAGCATTCTCATCCTGCTTTTCGTATGGCCCAGGTCTCTGAGGCATATGTTAATGCAGGGAGAACGGTTGAGTCAAAGAGATGTGCCCGGAGCCGGCGGTTCTTTGTCCTTTTAGTTATTTCTTTGATGCCTTTGAAGGCACCCAAGCAATATTCCTAAATTATGCAAAAATAAGAATTGGAGTAAGAATTATTTGCAAGTCATGTGACAATCAGTGATCATCATTGTCACACTGATAAAAATTAATAGTATTATATATTTAGTAGACTGGTAAAATGCATTTAATGCAAACCACAGAATAATAATTTAATGATAACTAAGTGGGAATAAGCTTCTTTCCTTTCAAAGTAATAGGTAACCAGAGTACATATATTCAGGAAAGAGGGGAGAGAGAGAGAGAGAGAAAAGTAAAAGGGAGGGAAAAAGGGATTTTTTTTTTCCTTTTTTCGGTCACACTTGGTGATGTTTAGGGGTTGTTCCTGGCTCTGCATTCAGGAAATACTCCTGGCAGTGCTTGGGGACCATATGGAATGCTGTTGGAGGACAGATTTAGATAATCTGGGAGCTTTGTTTTGCCCACTCCCAGCTTAATCTATTTAAGCCAACTTTCCTTCAAAAGAGACCTCTCTACTATGTAAACACTGCTAGAGGGTGTGGCAGTTACAGAAGTCACCCTGACTGAATAACTTCTGACTTATACATCTACTAAGACTTCTATGTTTTCTAGACTGGGCACAGCTCCTCTTTATACCCACTGCACCCAGTGTGGGACAGTTAGAATTTACCAGGAGACTACCATCCTGGCTATGTTGAGACTATAGGAAGACTATAGGAAGGATCATACTATTGTATCACTGTCTTCCCGTTCATCATCGATTTGCTCGAGCGGGCCCCAGTAACATCTCCATATGTCCTGTCCCATGCTAGTAGAGCTCAAGGCATCTGCTAGCCCAGAAACATAAAGAGCCTCAATCCATTCCAGAATGAGGACTATAATTGTTACTGGTATTTGGCATATATATCAAATACAACACAGGTAGCTTGCCAGGCTCTGCCGTGCAGGTAGCATACTCTTTTGTACTATTACATACTAGTTTGCTCTAATCAGGCGAGTTGTGACCCTTTCAGTACACGAGAACAAGATACTCAGAATCACCCTGATGCAGATAATAATAAGAAGGACCTTGTGGCTGCCATCTAGATTACATGAAGCTCATGAAATTAAGTTGTATTACTTAATATCAGCCCCCCTCTCTCTCCAGTGTTTTACATAAGAGATAACCTCGGGATTATAACCTTTGTTTATACCTGTAATAGGGTATGGCACCGCCCCTATACACTCTGTTTAGGGTTCTTTGTTGGCATGACCCTCCCTGGATTACTTTGGTATATATAAGGGGACTGACTTGAGGTCCCTTCGGCTTTTGGCTCCTCAGCTTTCAGCTTTTGGCTCCTGTGGCTTTTTGCTCCTTGGCCTTTTCGCTTTTGGTTTTTGGTTCCTGCGGCTTTTGGCTTTTGGCTTTTTGCTCTCTTGTCTTTTGCTCCTTCTTCTGGGTAGGACTCAGCTCGGGTGAGATCCTCTTTCTTTGGTGGGAGACTTAGGCTCTTTTGTATAGTCTAAGTTTGGACCAGAGCTAGAGTTTGTTCGTTATATTGGAGTGCTGTGGAAGGGCTTTTGTACTATTAAAAGCCTTTTGGAACTGCACCGGACTCGTGAGTTTTCATCTGTTCTTCCGGGCGCCCTCGAAGTTAGAAGAGAACTTCTGTCCTGACACTGCCGGGGACCCCAGCGGCATCCCCTACAGAATGCCAGGGATCAAACCCAGGTTGGCCATATGCAAGGCCAACCTGCTGGCCTATTTCTCCAGGATTTTTTGGTCCAATATTATTTTAGAATACTATTTGGGTTTTCTTGTTACTGTTTTACTTTTTTTCTTAAAAAATAAAATAAATAATTAATATAAAATTAGTGCTAGATGTCCCAAGCAGATTCAGGGTGGTCCCTGAAGGACCCTGGCAGCTGCACATTGTAGGGCTTTCCCTTGAACCATAAGACTTCCTTGGAGAAATGTTGTCAGGAATTGTACTTAACCATCAGGACAATGCTTGTGTTCTGCATCTCTCCCCCTTACTTCCCGCCCTGGCCATCCCCACTGTTAGCACATTACAGAATAAAAATAAGTTGACTTTGCCAGTGAGGGTGATGTGGGTCTATATCACTATCTATCACTATCTTCCCGTTAATCATCTATTTGCTAGAGTGGGCACCAGTAATATCTCCATATGTCCTGTCTCATGCTAGTAGAACACAAAGGCATCTACTTGCTCTAGGAACCTAAAGAGCCTCAAACCATTGTATTAAGTCATGGAAATGACCTAATATAAATGTTACTGGTATTTTGCATATCAAATACGACACGAGCAGCTTGCCAGGCTTGCTGTGCGGGTGGCATACTGTTGTAGTCACCTCTAAATAAAGCATTTATTGATGAACTGCGTGGCCGCTAGTGGCCACACGAGCTGGGCTGTGATAAGACTATCTTATCTGGTCTGCTGGGTGGAGTTGTGATGAGAGTGAAGTCCTGATGTGGAAAATGGTGGGCCCCATGGAGTCGGGGTGGGGGTCGTCTGGCTTGTTGTGAGGCTCTGCTGGGGTGGCAGGTCAGGGGGCCTGAGTGATAGTCCAGTGGGTAGGGCATTTGCGGGTCTATATATGACAATTTTAAATAACAATGTCTTAATAGAAGATGTGAAGAGCATTCCAGTCAACAATTGATCTCCTTAAGCCCATTCATTCTCCCCACCCCTTCTCATCTTGTTGCGTCTCCATCTTTGAAGTGGACTTTTAAGACTCATACAACAAATTTACCTCATTTGTCTTCCACATTTCCTTTGGACTCAGCAAATGGGAACTGGCAGATAACACACACAGCTTTTCCTGTTTTCCTATTGGCTAAGCAAATGTTTGGCAGTGGTTATTTCTCTTTACCCAAATCCAGAACTCCTTTAGGATTGCACTCCTCTATGGCTACCTTACTTGGTTCTAAGAATCACTTATTTCTCTTTTCAATTCAGGGCTAGTGGTGGTACTTACTCTTTTTTATGTTCTGAGTCTATGATTAAAACTTAGTTTGAATGCTCTGTTTACATCTCACTTATATCTCATCATTAGCAGCGGGAATAATCAAAAGAAGTAGTGGACTTGATTAATTTATTAAAGGAATACATCATTAGCTATGATGTGAGCATCTGTATTACAAGAATAGTATGATAGCCCTAGGAGGAGGATAATGCAATTTTTATGCACAACAAAGTTTATACTTTATCCATTTAGACATAGAGAATCTAAATAGAGCACATATGAAAGTATGTGATCCATGTTGACCTTTTTAACTAGACCTTATTAAAGATTACCCATTTTTGGTAGGAAGCTTATCCTTGATATTTTGGTGAACAAAAAGTAGAATTTAATGAGAAATTCTACTCAACAGATGTGGCTCACACTCAAAACTCATTAAGTTTTACTTATCCAAGATGCCTTCTTTTGGTTCTTAAGTATCTTTCTCCTAAGAGCTTTTCCTATTTCTAGTCATCAATATCCAAAAAACGATCTTAGAAGAGGTTTATCCAATTTTATGCATCTTATAAAACTCAGTTCTCTAATTATGGTTGTCTGATTTCTAATTACAAATTCTAGATGTTGTATGACTAGTTTTGCTGGGCTAGAGAAATAGTTATAACGGCTAATGAGCAATCTTTACATTTAAAAATTTGAGTTTTGATCCCTAACATATATGGTCTCCAGAGAATTACTAGGAAGTAAAACAACAGGACTAGCCCGAGAGCGATACAACAGGACTATCCCCTGATCACAGATGCAACCAAACGAACTAATTCTTACATATTTTGAAAAGTCTGTAACCACAAACAGTAGATAAAATGACTTAGTTTTTAGACTACACTTGTTTTGGTATTCAAAGAGAATTTTTTTATTCCTGTAAATAATTTTCATTTAACCACAATATTTGTTAATTCACCATTTTTATATTTATTACTTAAAATTGCCAGAGATACTAAAATATTATGAAAGAGTATTAATAGTCTTTCTTGCAACTAATTGTGTTCACCTAAGTTTTGTCCAATTGGATGTAAGTAATAGTATCTACAACATAAAAGTGTGTATTAAAGAGAAATAGTAGGACTTTTTTCAAAGCTACCCTTTTCCTGAGTGAAAATCAGACAAAAATGAGGAGATATCTCACAGCCTTGCTGCATTACAAATGACTTTTAGAATGGAATAATTATTAATTACAAAACCCATGGAAAACCAGAGTGAACTTTCAGTACACTTTGAGTGTACTGAGAGTTCCTTCCAAATGAAACTTCATTGTAGTAATCATTTCTACTTTGTTTTCCCATTGGTATCAAATCACAATTTAGCTTACTAAAGAATGTTGCCTTAAACTAATAATAGCTAGCTCCCAGAACCAATGTGCTACCATATACTTCTTTGATATCATGGTAGATACACCAGTATATTAAATAAATCTCTTCCTATTAATCTTTTTAGTGGGAACAGACCCAGTGGGGCTCAGGGATTCTTCCTCCTTCTGTACTTGGGGATCACTCCTGGTAGTTCTCAGTGTGATGGATCTAACCTAGGTCTGCTTTGTGCACAGCAAGCACTTTAACACTTTACTATTTCTACTGACCCTAATTTAAGATTGTTTTCATTTAAGGAAATGGGATTTGAACCTCCAATATTAGCATGGAACTGACAATGTATCAATTTGGACTTCTGAACATTTGACTTAATTCAAACTATTTCTTAGCAATCTTAGAATTAATATTTTCTGAGAACATTATTATTTGCTTTATATCTTCCTCAAGACAGAACCCACCTTCCATTAAGCAGTTACTAGATAATACTGGTTCTGTAATACCAGGTCTATAACCCTATTCTATGAAAGCCCACCCAGTAGCATCAGTGCTTTTCCTGAACCAGTGTAAAATAAGATTTCTATCTGCTGTCCTGTTTCTGACAGAAGTAACATTAAAAATAAATAATAAAGAACATCAATAGAATTATCAGTTATATGAAAGTGTAGGCAAAGATATAAATTAAGGAGTGGAAAGATTAAAAGTCTAGGGGCCGGAGCGATAGCCCAGCGGGTAGGGCGTTTGCCTTGCACATGGCCGGCCTGTGCCAGCCCGAGTTTGATTCCCGGCATCCCATATGGTCCCCAAGCACCACCAGGAGTGATTCCTGAGTACAGAGCCAGGAGAAACCCCTGAGCATTGCCGGGTACAACCCCCAAAAAAAAATTAAAAGTCTAAATTTGAGCCAGAAATTTGATGGGATATTTAAATTAAATTAGGATATTTAAATGATACACAATTAAATATATATGCCATAATATATTCAACATTTACAAAACGCAACAGATTTTTCAAATTCATTATTCATTTTTGTTATATTCCTTAGCATATTTATATAACACATATTTGATTTCTTCATTCCAAAACCTTCTGAAAAAAATCTGTAGACTGTAATCCTATGAGGATACTATGCTCCAGGTTCAGACACAAAATTCTATAATTTTAATGAATTTCCATTTTAGTAATTCTTAAGTACCAAAGTGATTTTGGTCACTGCATCCCAGAGTGATGGAGTGGCTCGCACTGCAGAGCCTGGCAAGCTACCCGTGTTGGATTTGATATGCCAAATACCAGTAACGATTATAGACCTCATTCCCATGACCTGATGGAATGGTTTGAGGCTCTTTATGTTCCTGGAGCAAGCAGGTGCCCTTCGGCTCTACTAGCATGAGACAGGACATATGGAGATGTTACTGGTGCACGCTCGAGCAAATTGATGATGAACGGGAAGACAGTGATACAGTGATACAGTGATCCCAGAGGGAGAAAATAACTTCAATAGAAGGCTTTAGTAGACAACTTCTCAGTACATTGAGAAAAGGTGCAAAAAATTAGAGGCTAGAGATAGTACAGTAGATTATACAGGTGTTTGTCTTGTTCACTGCTAAACTGGATGTAATCCTTAGCATCTTTCTTATAATGTCTCCGCAACCCCAGCAGGGATGATCTCTGAATGTAAAGCTTAGAGTAAGCTTTGACTTGTGACCCCCATACAATTGTATAAATAGATTTGTATAAAGTACAATAGTTTCCTGTACATGCAGTTTTTCTACTTTATGAAAATATTTTTTTTCAATTTCATAATCTGCACGAAAGTGATAGGTATCAAAGCATAGGCTATATTTGTATCTACTTTTAATTTTTTATTTGTCTATTTATTTATTTATTTATTTACTTGCTTATTTATTCATTCATCCATTCATCCATCCATCCATTCATTCATTCATTCATTCATTCATTCATTCATTCATTTATTTATTTATGCTATTTTGGATCACACCAGGCCACGCTCAAGGGTTACTCCTGGCTCTATGTTAAGGAATTACTCCTGCTGGTGCTCTGAGACCATATAGGATGCCAGGAATTGAACATAGATCAACCTTTTGCAAGGCAAACACAATACCTGCCGTACTATTTCTCTGACCCACAACTTTTATTTTTCTCTCCTGATGAACTGTAAACTTAAGACAAATATTTGATATCTTTAAGCTTATAAATTTCTTAGTCAATGCTCAAAACCATTTAGTAAATGAAATGCAAGATATTAAATGTCATCTGCCTATGTTTTATACAACTTTGAAATTGTTGAGTTACTTGCGTATCCACCACCAACTCTGTACATTTTGGACGCATTTGCACTGATTTTGTCAATTCATCACTGGTCTCATGTTAATGCATCAGAAAACAAGTTGAACATTTTTTTAATTATTAGAAATTGCCAACAAACTTAGAAATAGCTTTATTTAATTTTAGGAACTCTAGAAGTACCCAAATACTTGAAGTTACAATTGATGAGAATAATTAGTATACTCTTATCATGTCTGCACTTGGCATCTTACTCTAGGACTTACTGATATTAAATACCAAAAAGGTATAAATGATATTACGATATTATAATTTCAAGAATTATATTTTAGAAAATGAACATGTTTCTATTCTTTCTGAATTTTAGTTTTCTATCAGTAAATAAAAGAAATTATAAATATTGATTGAAATAAGAATTATAAAATTCCTATAAAAATTATGAGAGGAGCTCCAGTTTCCCTTTGTCAACTTCTGTGAGCAGTCCTATTTCTGAATGCCCACATCTGACATTTTTGACTTCCTGCAAATTTCTAATAAACAGGAAGTTAATACTGTCCAACACAAAATTCTTCCCCAGAGCTTAAGCTCAAAAGGAAGATTAAAATAATGGGCTATATTAATGGCAAATGGCCAGACAAACAGACATCTATTTAACCCTTGCATGCCTGGTGTCGCCCCCAAAACAAGAAAGCAGGAAAGTCTGTGACCCGCAGTGGGTGTCGCCACAGTCGTCCACACTCGCTGCTCTACAGCCTCTGCTGTCTGTCACCATCCGAGGTTCAATTCTCTTGTTCTCGCCAGCATTGCATGTGCTTGTCATGTCCCTCGCATTTATCCTGCCTCTGTCTATTCTGATGTTGGGTTTCAGATCTGGGGTTTGGACTGTATTTGGAAGCTCTCATGCCTGTTTGCTAGGGGTCACCTCCCTGAGTCCCACGTGCCGGACTGTCTGAGGTTTCTGGGGTCTCTGAGCAGCCCCCCTTTTTTTTGCAGTGTTTTTCCTGTGCCTCTGTTCCATGTCTGGAATTTAGGAACACTTTTTCTTTCTTTTTTGGGTTTTGTTTTGTTTTTGTTTGTTTCTCTGCAACCAAGTTGTGCGGCAGCACGGTTCATCAATAAATGCTTGAGTTTTGAGGTGCTACAAGAGAATTCCACCCGCAGAACCTGGCAAGCTACTGGCGTCATATTTGACATGCCAAATACCAGTAACAGTCATAGACCTCATTCCCATGACTTGATGGAATGGTTTGAAGCTCTTTATGTTCCTGAAGTGGGCATGTGCCATTAGGCTACACTAGCATGTGACAGGATGTATGGAGATGTTACTGGTACCCGCTCAAGCAAATCAATGATCTATGGGAAGACAGTGATGCTCTGTAACATTCTTGTCAATAATAAGAAATACAGGGGCCAGAGTGATAACTCAGTGGGTAGGGCATTTGCCTTGCACGCAGCCAACCTGTGCCAGCCCGGGTTCGATATCCGGCATCCCATATGGTAGCCCAATCACTGCCTGGAGGAATTCCTGAGTACAGAGCCAGGAAAAACCCCTGAGTATAGCCGGGTGTGACCCAAAAAAGCAGAAAAAATAATAAGAAACATAGAGCACAATTTTCATTTAAAAGGGCATTCACGAATGCATTTATTTGCAGGGTAAAAAAATATGATTTTGTCCAGCCTGGTGGCCCCGCCCAGGAGCTGTCCTGGGGCCACCAGCCATAGCATGAAGAGCCTCACAAGCAGCTGAGGATCCTGGAACTCGGCTCGACCGGGCCCAGCTGACCATGGGGCCCGTGGTAGGACAGATGGGTTTTGGGAGTGGGCCCATCACCTCTGGGGTGTCCCGAAGCAGCCGGATGAGACTTGCCCACCACACTAGCCAGCACCTTCGCTGTACCTCACGACCAGATTAACAGAGAAAAAGCAGTTTGAGCCCAGGTCACGCCGCCGCAAGCAGCCGCACGGTCCATTAAAATAGTGGAAACAGTAATGTCCTTTAATGCACTGCATTCCATGATGTGCAGTTTGGCGGGAGGGAGAGATAGAGAGGAGAGAAATGACATACAGAACCCACCAAGCAGTTGAGGTGTGGAAGGGGGGAGGGAGGTGGGGACATTGGTGATGGGAGATGGGTTTGGGTGGAGGGATGGGTGTTGGAACACTGTAGAACCAAAACTCAACATTAGCATCTTTCAATTGTATGTCTAAAATGATGTAATAATTTAGGGGGAAAATAAATAAATAAATAAACAAAAATAAATAAATAAAAGATGGTGCTCCGCCTGATTTTACTAAAAAAAAAAATATAACAATACCCAGAGACAGACATGGGGCAGAGCTGCTACTGGCTCTCACTGTGCCCAGCCGCTCATGAGGTGCCTGGGAGGGATGGCAGGTTCTAGCCCTGGCCCGCCACCCCAGCAGAGCCTTACAAGACAGACACACCCCCACTCCATGAGGACCTCCATTTTCCACATCCGGACTTCACCCTCATCACACCCAGCAGACCAGCCTATCACGGCCACGCGGTTCATCAATAAATGCTGGATTTTGAGATGACTACAAGAGTATGCTACCCGCACGGCAGAGCCTGGCAAGCTACCCATGTCGTATTTGATATGCCAGATACCAGTAACAATTATAGACCTCATTCCCATGACCTGATGAAATGGTTTGAGGCTCTTTATGTTCCTGGAGCAAGCAGGTGCCCTTGGGCTCTACTTGCATGAGACAGGACATATGGAGATGTTACTGGTGCCTGCTCGAGCAAATCGATGATGAATGGGAGACAGTGATACAGTGACAGTGAACAATATCCAAGGCCAGGCAAAACATGGATCAGGTTGTCTTGTCAGTGGGTGGAATCTACTGCCAGTGTGTGGGAATCAGAGGTTAAGTAAGATAGAGAAAGGAACAGTGTGCTAATAATTGTTGGAAATGATAATACCAGCCTAGAACTGAGCATTGAATGTAGGCAAATGGATATACATGATGACCTCTAAATGTATGTATTTCAAGCCACAATGCATAAGAGGAGAGAGAGAGAGAGAGAGAGAGAGAGAGAGAGAGAGAGAGAGAGAGAGAGAGAGACAGGCTGGGGGAGAGGGGAGGGAATCAGGGGACATTGATGGTGGTAAATGGGCACCGGTGGACAGATGGGTGCTGGAACACTGTATGACTGAAACCGAAACATAAACATCTTTGTAACTGTATATCTCACGGTGGTATAATAAAAACAGTTTTTTTAAATAATAAGAATTAAAATAAAAGGGCATTTACTCTTTTTACCTCCTGGCATTCTCAATAACTCAGTTGTCCTATAATAACTCACAAAAAATGAGCCATATTTAACGTAGTCCCATACTTATTTCCTCCTGATATGGGGAGTTACTATTCTTTTCTTTTCCACTATCCAATAAACTTTTCTTTTTCTAATTTTGAGTCTGATCATCTTTATCACTCAATATTTTCATTTTTGAAAACACTGAAGAACCTGGGCACTGTGGACAAACATAGAGATTCATAGTGAACACTGTTGTATCAATTCCTGATGTGATGGTTTAAAATATAAATGCTGAGGGGTGGAGTGATAGTACAGGTGGTAGGGTGTTTGCACACATCTGACCCAGGTTTGTTCCCAGGTATCCATCCCATATGGACCTCTGAGCACCACCAGGAGTAATTCCTGAGTGCAGGACCAGGAACAACACCTGGGTCAGCATTTATTTTTAAAAAAGTATAAATGCTTAATCCAATCAAAAGTACAATGGGTGATTGCGCCTGAGTGATAGCCCAGCGGGTAGGGCGTTGCCTTGCACACGGCCGGCCTGTGCCGGCCTGGGTTAAATCCCGGCATCCCATATGGTCCCCCCGAGCACCGCCAGGAGTAATTCCTGAGTGCAGAGCCAGGAGAAACCCCTGAGCATTGCCGGGTGTGACCCAAAAAGCAAAAAAAAAAAAAAGTACAATGGGTGAGGCTCTTTCCTTGCACATAACCAACCTAAGTTCAATTCCTGGAACCATATACGGTTCTGAAACAAGAATCCTCAGCTTACCCTCACCAGCTGCTTTGAGCAGTCCTGTTTTTGGCTGGCCAATCCTACATTTCTAAGGTCCTACAATTTCATGGGCTTTTTCTGATAAATAGGGAGTTAACAATTGTTCATCATAAAATTCTGCCCCAGAGCTTAGCTTCACTGGGAGGCTAAAACAATAGGAAATACCTAAGAAAAATGGCTAGAAAAGGATCTGTTAGATCCTGGCATCCTCTGTAACATTTGCTAAGAGCCCAATTTTCTTTAAAAGGGTATGCAAAAAACCCTTATCTTTAACTTCCCTGCATTCTCTGTTACACAAAGAGCCAATTTTCCTATAAAAACCCCACAGAAAGAGCCATTGGTCCTATACTAAGTTCCTCCCACCTGGGAGCTTCTTTTCTTGTCAATTCTACTTAAACTTTTCTACTTTCTAACTCTGAATATGAGCATCTTTACTGTCGAATATTTTCATCCTTGAAAATATTGAATAACCAGTGAATTACAAATGAACAGACTGCCGTCACCACTTCTGCCTCACCTGCATCAATCACTTCACTGAGAACTGCCAAGACTGAACCCTAGAATACAGTCAAAAGTAAGCCCTGAGCACCGCCAGTATAGTAAAAACACATCCCCCAAACTACATATAAATAAAATGGTTGTGTGGAATTATATTGATTTTGACTTAATTTACCAATACACAAATATTGTAAGGGATAGAGGCATATATATATATATATATATATATATATGGTTTAAGGTTTATAGATATATTATATATACTACTATATAATATATAATGAAATACAATATTAGATTATATTGTGTGTATATTATATATAATACAATATTATAATATAATACAATAATATAATGCAGCTATATGTGATATCTATGAATCATAAGTCATTAAATATTAGTGAATAGTTTAAAACAGGCATTATATTATTCTGAACAACTTAATATCACCCATTTGTGATATTAAAGTTTAATATCAGTCATTAAACTTTAATAATATGTGGTGATTATTTCAAGGTCAATCTTGAAAAATGCCCATTTTGTAATGCTTAAAGTTTTAGTAATAGTTGGATAACAGACCTAGCTAGCTAGGGAGCTTTGCTGTTTAATCCACTCACAGTTTAATCTATTTATATGTTCTTAAACCAGGGTTCATGTTAATGATATCTCTCTTCTGTGTAAACACTAGTGAGGGTGTGGCAGTTACAAGAGTCATTTTGACTCTGAATCAGTAACTACTGAAACATTAGAATTTCAATTTTATCTAGATTAAGCATAGTTCCTCTTTATACCCACTGGTCCCAGCATGGGACAGTTAGAACTTACCAGAAGACTACCATCCTGGCTACTTTGAGACTATCATTTAAGGTTAAGGAAGGTTCATGCTAGTTTGCCCTCAAGTGGGCGCGCATAAACCTTTTTAGTAAACAGAAGACAAGATACTCAGAATCACCTTGGTGCAGAATATAGACGGACCTTGTGGGTACCATGTAGGTTACATGAACCTATGAAATTATAGTGTGTTTCTCCCCATGAATATACATCCATTGAGATGTATTTCTTTTTTACCAGCTCTTCCTCTCTCTCCAGTGTTTTGACATGAGATAATCTCAGAGAGGGATTTGTTCCTGGCATAACCATTTGTTTAGACCTGAAACAAGGTCTACAACTAGAAACTGATTTGTTGATCTTTGTTGACAGGACCCTCCTGAATATTAGGATTACCGTGGGACAGGGATCCTCTTTGGTGGGAGACTTGAGCCCTCCTGCATGGTCTAAGTTCTGACCAAGAACTAGAGGCTTGGAAAATCCCATTATTTTGGATTGAAGCTGCAGAGCTTGTTTTAGTAAAAGCCTTTTAGAACTGTGTTGGACTCCTGAGTTTTCATCTATTTCCCGCTGGCTTTGGAGATAGAAGGAAACTCATTTTTTTATGTCATTAGGGACCCCAGCGGCTCCCCCAACTGTAATAATATTAGGTAAATGATGTGTTACAGGCTAAAATGATTCACCACCCCATTCATATAGGTTGATCACTTGATATCCCGTTATTCATTGATTTGCTTGAGTGAGTGCCAATAATATTTCCATTTGACCCTATCATGTGCCAGTGTAGCCCAATGGCATCTGCTTGCTTGAGGAATATGAAGAGCCTCAAACCGTTCCTTCAGGGTCTTTATAAAGAAGTCTGACCATCTTGTAGGTGGGTGGCCACATGATCTTTTGACATCCCGTGGTATCCAGTCGGTAATGGCTCTAGTCCAGTGGTTGTCTCCAAATCGTGTTACATATCCAGCCCATCTGAATTTAGACAACTTGGCAAACGAGACACTGTCCTTGACTCTGGATTGACGATGGAGGTCAGAACTCTGGATTCCTTCTCTCACTTGAGTGAGGCGTGATATTCCAGCATAGTTCTTTCGATTCCTCTTTGGGATACCCAAATATTATTTTCATCCTGCTTTCAGAGAGCCAAGGTCTCTGAGGTATATGTTAATACAGGTAGAATGAAATAATAGTTACAGATAATGTTTTTGTAAAGGTGAATACATTAAAAAAATGAAACTACTATGATGGGCTCAAGTGCAAACTTAATGATACCCTATTAAAAAAAAGGGTAAATTAGGAAATTAAAAAAGATAGTGGGGACCTGTGACACAAAGGCATTCATGTAAAGAGACAGCAAAATGATGACCACCAATAAGTCATACAGAGAGTCTTCAAAACAAACTAACTTTACTATTATGATTTTGGACTTTCAGTCTGGAATTGTGAGAAAATAAATTTTTGTTATTGCTCACTTTTTGTTGTTTTGGGTCACACCAATTGATGCTCAGGAATTACTTCCTGGCTCTACACTCAGGAATTACTCTTGGCAGTGCTCAGGGGACCATATGGGATGTCAGGGATTGAACCTGGGTCAGCTGTGTGCAAGGCAAACGCCCTACCTTTGCCTTCAATCCAGACCAGTGGACAATATTTATAGGGAAAAAAGGAACTATTGAGATACATCCTGCCCCTCGAGGTGTTGCAGATGTGGCTGCAGTGCCCAGCTGCATTGGCAGGTGGCAGAAAGGAAACAGGCTTGTCTACACCCAGGGCTCTGCCCCGTGGGCACTGGATGGTTAATGGTCTGACATAGAAAAAAGACTGAACCCCTGGGATGAACCCAGAGTCACGGCAGAGCCTGACAAGCTACCCACGGTGTATTCAATATGCCAAAAACAGTAACAGTAATGGCCCTCATTTCCAATGAGTAGAGACGTTACTGGCACCCACTCAAGCAAACTGATTAACAATGGGGAGACAGGTGATGCAAGAGATGCAAGCCCACTTTTGTGATTATTATTATTGTAACACTAATAATTTTAAGCTCCATAACTATACATATAACATATAAAGTTGGAAATCAGAAGTTTTTTTTTCTGATTTCAATTCAGAAAAAATTTACATTGACTTTAATATTGCACCTTTTTTACATAGCATTCCTGTTTCAAGCATGATTTACATAATGTTACATGGTCTTTAGAATACGAGTTTTCTCATTCTTAAAATGAGAAAAATAAAAATGTTAAAATGAGAATTTCTCATTCTTAAAAATCACTTCATCACTTGATCACTTGACATTCCATTATTGATCCATTTGCTCGGCGGGCGCCAGTAACATTTCCAAAGCTACTTGCAGTTATTACCAGTAATAACAATGTTTATTTATTTCTTAAAAATGATAGAACATAAAAAGCTCTCTCAACATTTTTAAAATAAGTATTATTTTATTTTTCCTTAATACATTAAAAATAAGCATATCAAAAAACAAGTCTAATGGAATACACATTCATATTTTCAAATTTACTTAAAATGACTGAATATCTGAATTCAACTGAACTTGCAAAAGAAGCCCCATTTCCCCTTGCCAAGCAGAGAGGAGACAACGCTTTTCCTCATCAGCAGTTCCATTTCTCCCCCATCAACTTACCATACTTCATCCTAGGCCCTAAGTTTAACATTCCTGAGTTCTCCAGGGCCGTACTATTCTGTCTAATAACTAGGAGTCACAAGAATAAGATAATGAACAATCCCTGATGTAGATGGCCAGAAGGACTCAAGCCAGGCAGACCACCCTAAAGATTCCCTCATTCTCTATAATACTTGATTGATAACATTGCAAAGGGTCTTTACAAAGACTAACACTAACCTTGCTTTTAACTTAGTCCTATACTATGTTCCTCCCGCAGAAGGGAATTTCTTTTCTTTCTCTTCTACTTTCCAACAAACTTTTCTACTTTCCAACTCTGAGTCTGAGCATCTTTATTATTCAATATTTTCATTCTTGAGAATACTGAGAAATCTGGAAATCACAAACAAACACAGAGACCTGCCACTGCCACTTCTGCCTTACCTACATCATTTGGGGTCTTGTCCGGGTCACACTGGCAGAAGTGTAAGTGCAGCCAGATTGGAGGTGTCTGTCATTTGTCTCTGTTTGAGGACACCTAGTCCTATAGCCCTATCCGAAAGCGGGCATCCACACAGCCCTCAGAGGGTGACTAGCACAGTGGCCTTTCTTAAGGCGGATGAAAGCTATCCAGCATCCCGGTTCAGTGATCCCCACATTCTTCTCGAAAGTGGAATGTCTCAGTTTAAGGAGTTCGGTTCCTTTTCTGGAAAATTCACAGGGCTGCCTCTGCTCTTCCTCCTATCCTAGATGCTGCCCTACTCCTGTGAAGGCTTTACCTGGGCTTAGAGGCACGCATTGGGCCCTCCAGTGCCCTCCCCATCGTCTTTTCTACTCTTCTCTTCCAGTGGCCCAGCAGGAGCAAGCGCAGCGCCAGGGGTCTGCAAATAGCCTCACTTTGGCTTAGGGGCTTGTATCCAGCCCTCCATCTTATGCCCTGAGACATTCTTTTTCTTGTTCTCTATCCTCTGGTCACACCAGAGCTCAGAATCGCTAGACTCTCTTCCTCTCAGTGGGATCCTATGGCATTTTCCTTAAGACTAACTGAGAAAGCTTGTTTCCCTAGGAGATGGCACACAGGCATTTACCTCTAGGCCTTGTGGCAGCACAGCCTGCACTCACCCTAATGGTTTCTTGTGCCACTGGCAGTGAGGCCCGGAGAATGAAGGCAGCAGAGGCTGCAAGGCCAGAATGGATCGTGAATGGTCAACGAGCTACAACCATTGGAGCTAGGGAGGTAGGAATCCAAACTTCCTCTCACTCACAGCAATAGATCAATCCTAGTCTTCTCCTTCCTCCTTATAAGGCAGTTCACAGATCTTTTCACTGAACACTAGGCAGCAGGGGATGGCTAAAATCTCCCAGTATCTACATATAACACCCTCTATTGGGGGGTAGTATCAGCGCAGGGCCCAAAGCTGGTAAGTTCAACACCCTGAACTTGTTTGCCCATCTAGAGTGTGTTAATTTAGGCCTCTCACCAGGGTCTGACACATATGGCTAAGTGCAGTGGTCTCCCTCCTGGCTAAGGTCTCCACATATGAGAAGGACAATCATTGCTGGGTTCCTGGTGCCTATTTGGTCTTGTAGTGACCAAGGCACTTGCAGAGGGATAGGCTCATTGGTAAGGGGCAGTGAGGTGTGACAAGGTTGTTTGAACCCTTGCTGCAAGGTTCGAACTCATGTGCAGAAAGGAGGACACTATCTTCCCCATAGGGCAGAGACTAGGGACCCTGGGGCTGCCCAGGAATTTCCTTATTCCCAAGAGTGGGGATCGCCTCCTCCATAATCATTCCCAAGGAATCACTCCTAGAGTGCATTCTAAACTGGCAAACATTTGATTGAGACTCAAGAATAGCAGATGTTTTCTTTTCCTCAAGCCTAAGTAGCCTCTGCATGGTGATAATAGGCAGGAGCAGGGAAGTGTTAATTTTGCCAGCCTATGAGAACATGGTGAGAAATATCCCTTGGAAAGGTGTGGGAACTGCACCTGGAAGTGTTAGGCTTCCAGAAGTCCTGGTATTGCCTCCCTCTAAGCTGGCCTAGCAGCCTGCATTGCCTCTCCCTAGAAGCTGCTCATTTACTGGCCCCTCCCTGTTTTGAGTTGACTCAAGGGGCCTAGGGTCTGTTGCACTCATTGGCTCCCCTCCTGCAGAGAGAGCCAGATTGCTCTGGAGGAAGCCCACAGAGCTCACTCACAGTCCTTGCTAAGCCTATGCAAATTTTTTTATCTCACAGGGAAATGGGAGAAGTTAGAGCACTAGCGCTCCTTTTCAAGTGCTGCTATTAGTTCCCATCCTGATGGTGGGCACCTTCACCCTCTCTTCTTTTCCTCAATTCTGTTTGTCTGTGTAGCACTGGAATATAAG
Source organism: Cryptotis parvus (assembly GCA_021461705.1). Taxonomy (NCBI): domain Eukaryota; kingdom Metazoa; phylum Chordata; class Mammalia; order Eulipotyphla; family Soricidae; genus Cryptotis; species Cryptotis parvus. The sequence continues at coordinate 510,924 of JAJIBD010030436.1, read as the reverse complement.
AGTCCTGTTGAAACCAGAGATAGAAACCTTTACACCTGAGCAAGCTGCATCATCGCTAGAGGCCAGTGATATATATTCAAATAATTTAAAGTTTAGATGCTTTTGGATCTTGTAAGATCAGGATTAAACTGAAAAGTTTCTAAACTTTTCAGAGATTGAAATTCTTAATTTGAATTTCTTATTGGAAAGCATTAAATGCTTCCTACACCTGAAATTCTCTTGAGCTTCAGAAACTGTAACACTTAGAAAGAGGTATCAAACTCAAAGCTCTTTTAAAAACTCTTTTTAAAAAGCTCTTTTTAAAACACAAAGCTCCTTTAGAAATAAGAAACTCTGGGAGACTGCAGGGCTTATCTTACAGGTCTCGACCAATTTTAATGAGAAATTAGGCTGTTTTGCAAATAACTAAGGTACAAGAACTATCAAAATGATGTAGGCAGGCAGACAGGGGGTCTCCAAGGCAATAAAGTTTCGCCCTGAGGCTGTCCAGATTCACCTGTTTGGAAACCGGAACCAAGACTTGATAAGACCCTCAGTAGACCCTAAGGAATCCAGATCAACCTGTCTCAGCCAGGCCCCTAATCTGGTTACATTCCAGGACAGGAGACCCAGCAGGTACAGAGGTCTAGAAAAGGAGATTTTCAAAGAAGACCACTCCCAATGTCCACTCCCTTGGCAACCGCCTTAGCAACCTAGGTTGAAGCAACATATGGGAGTATCTTGGGGAGAAATTTATAAAAGCCATCCTGACCAAAGGATGGTGCACACATGCTGCATGAACACACATGCTGCCTGAGCCCATGTGGCTGAGCACATGTGGTGCCCAAGCAAGTGTGTTGCCCACATCTCCCCTCTGGAGATGTGTACTCTCTCTCTTACTTTCTATTCCCCTTCCCTTTTCTAAAACCTCCTTAACAAAATCTGTAAAACTTCACTACTCTGGAAAATTCTTTTTCTGCGAGGAAGACAAGAACCCTGAGGCAACCCTGGATAAGGCCTAGGACTGACTTTCCTTTCCTGCAAAGAGCAATTCCTTGCTCCAGCCTGAGTCCATGGCTCCCGAGAAATCTCGGGTGGTGGGGATCAACTCCCTTGCCTAGAGATCAAATGAACATCAGGTGTGGCTTGACAGCCACCTCATGGGGCTGGTAGGGCTCAGGTCCATGCCGTGCAGGGGCTCATCGCAGACTTTATCAGTCCTAAGTCAGCCCAGCAAGTCCTGGGTGGCAGAGATGGCTAGGGAGAAAGCGACCATCTCTCTCCCTTATGTGCCTCACATAAGCCACCCGTGAGGCCCACCTGCATCATTTATGAAGTCAAAGAAGGGCTTCTCGTGTTTCATAAAAAGTGGTGGTTCTAATGTTGTCTTATGCTCTATGTCTAAATGTACATATTTGTTTTGTTTCTGCATTGGATTATTAAAATGTCTGGCCTAGATAATCTTGTAGGTTGAAATCCTACCAGTCTTTTTATTTGATCTCTGGGACTGTTGAGTTTCATCAGTAAATGCTCGAGATGAGAGCCTTCTACTGAGAGTATACCACCTACATGGCAGAGCCTGGCAAGCTCCCTTGGTATATTTGATATTTCAAAAACAGTAACAATAATGGACCTCATGCCCAAAGAATTGAGACATTACTGGTGGCTGCTAGAGCAAACTGATGAACAATGGGAAAACAAGTGATACAAGTGACACTTAGCAAAGAGCTAATAATGAAGTAATCTCAGACCTCAGCCTGATAGTCTAAAGCCACAGCATTGTACCTCAGTAAAGTTTTAAAGATATCAGGCTTTCCTGCTGGAATCCCAGAACAGCCTCAGGGCTTCTTACTGAAGAATAAAAGGGAGACTCTGTAGCATTCAAATGGCTAAGTACAGGCCCTTGGGCCTTAAAGCTTCTGAATACAAACAACTGGGTCCAAAATGAGGGAAATGATAGCAATCAGCTTTGTTTCAGACTATGTTGACCAGTACATGATAATACATGCTATTATTGAAACAATATAAATACTTGCTCGGTACAGTAGACTTCATGGGAAGCATTCTCACATAAAAACAAATGTTGAACTTTGTGTGAATAAGTTGGGTATTCTAGAACCAGAAGATCATGGCATTGTTATTTAAATTGTATGTTTTAACTCCACTGGTTTTAACAGCACTTCTTTTGACCTATGGCCATAGCAAATGAGTAAACTGCATTTATGCTAAGAATGGACAGCTTGCTTTTCTGTTCTTAACACCTTTGACATATTGAGTACTTTTCAGCATTATCATTTTACATAGATCTAGTAAAATGCGGTATCTTACTGAAAGATGACAGAAGCAGGAACATTTGTCACATTGGCCTGACTTTCCTCCAAGTTTGACCTTAAGTCTGAACACCTCAAACTATGGGTTCTACCCACCTAGGCCTCAGATGGACCCTGGGGGGCAGGCTTTATGCCACCTTGGCTAAGACCAGGGAGAGCCCAAGAGCTCAAAAAGCACAGTAGTTTGAGGACATTGTCTTAAAAGAGATAGCCACCAATCAGAAGAGAATTGAGGAAGTGGAGCCTCTATGGCCTTTAAGACCAAGAAGAAGGACCCTCTGGTGTTAGGCAATTTGAAACAGGCTGGCCTGAAGCCTGTATATGGTAAATATGCCAACTGCCTGCTGAGAAAAGTTACCTTGCTAACCAAAGCTAAAAATTACTTACTCCGTTATTGTTGCACCTACACAAATTAATAGCCACTTTTATTAAAGACAAATAATCTATTATGCTAATCATAAAGGTGGAAAGAAAACCATGCTTCATTTTAGGGACATGCTTTTGGTGTAAAAAACATATTCGTAGTCCATGGGAGGGATAATAAAACTTTCAGTGAGAATCAGAGTAAAATCAGCCACACCCTTTAAAGCAGGTGATGGGTTTGGTAGAGGAACTCAGATTCTGTTCAAAGTTGTTTTAATTGGGGTCCTGTAATTGCTTTACCAAAAGGGACCCCTCAGAAGGACAAGCATAACCTCTATTCTCCAGTACTTCCTGCCTGACCTTTTTCCTAAAAAGTTTTCCACACCCTTGTCCCACTCTCAAAGCAACATGATAAGGGGAACAGGCAGGGTGAGCTCAGAAAAACAGCCCGTAAGAAAGGGAATCATCAGTATAAAATGTCACAAGGGTGGCCTAGGTGATTCTTGGTAATCTGGATAACCTATGCCCAGCCGGGTAATCTCGATGACTGGACACCAGAGGCTAAATTTAGACCCTATACAAAAAAGCAAACAAACAAACAAATGGAAAAACTACTTCATATATTTCAGAAAAAGTAGATACCTGAATAAAAATAAACTTCTTGGAAAGTTTGAATTAAATTTAAAACAAAATGAAAGATCACCTAACCACATGATTAATGATTAAAACAAACAGAATCTGAACATTCCAAACTATTTTTCTTTATCATTCTTTCACATCAATAGTATAGTTTTCTCTAAATTTTATTTTTTTTTAAAAATCCCTTTTAAGTTACACCCAGCAATGCTCAGGGGTTACTCCTGGCTCTGCTGCACTCAGGATTACTCAGGGCCATGTCGGCAAACCATATAGGATGCTGAGGATCAACCCCAGGTCAGCCACATGTAAGACAAACACCAAATAGTAACAGCTATACTATTCCTTGGGTCTCTGAATTTTATCTGTTCTATTTCATCAATCCATATATGCTCTCTCTAAAGAAAAGCCTTATATGTAATTCTCCAATACTGATTCAACAAATCTGCTAATCCTAAAGTACATTAGGTGATAGAGTGAATGAAAGTCAAATGAGGTCCTTTCTTTAAAGCAAAGGTGACTGAAGCTCATCTGTGTTTCTCTGATATTCACAGAGGGAGCTGGCCACCCAATGAAATGTGCTTCTGATTTTAAAGTTGGTTCATAGAGTTGATGTTTTCATATAAAAAAGTGTGAAAGAGTTGGCTAGGACATATAGACAAAATAGAATTAGTAGTAAAGATAAAAGAGGATTTAGCAGTTCCATCTAAAATTGAATCACCAAGAATAACACTGTTCCATGACTCACAATCAGATCTTAAGAAAATTTTACTTTTTTCTTAAGATCTTAAGAAAAAAAATCTGTGTGTATATATGTGTGTATATATATGCATATATACACATATATGTATGCATGTATATATATATATATATATACACATATATATATAGATATAGATATACAATACATTTCCTCTGGGGATTTTTGGAGGTTTATTATTCAATGGACTCTGATCTAAAGAAGTGTTCAAACATATTATCATTGAACTCAAATGAAATCCATTTCCATAATCTCTATTCATTTCTAAATGGCATACTACAGCTGAGTTCAATTTTTCCCCTATTTCATTAGAAGGATGACAAATCTCTGAGTAGCACTAAAAATGGGTATCTTGTCCCACTCTCTTTTCTTTACAGATTTATCCATCTGAAAATGTTCGACCTAGATGAAGTGAATAACAATTTTGTCTTTGATAAGAATAAAACTTCAGCCACATGGAACCAAAACAACTGGTTGCAAGGAATAGGCAGAATCACCACAACTGAGCAAGTTTTTAAAGCTCAACCCTTGCCACTTCCAATATGTAGAGTTATGATCATCTGTACTGACAAAATAAGTACTAGCAAAGATCAAAGAGTTCAGATATTACACAGAGTTCTTTTATAATAATTTCCTTTAACAACAGATTTTAGTTTTCAGTGTGAAAGTTTATTACCACCTTGTATGAGTCCCATACTTTATACTTTTTGATAAAATTGTAAACAGCACAGATTTTCTTCTTTTCAGGTTTATTGCTTGTATATAGAACAAGCAATAATATATAGAAATTCAATAGATTTTCATATGTTACTTTTTGTAATCACGAGGCCCCCATGAGATGGCCCGCCACCCCAGCAGAGCCTTGCAAGAAGCCATAGGTACCCCCACACCATGAGGGCTGCCATTTTTCCACATCTGGACTGGCTGGTAAAGACCCACCCTGCAGCAGTCTTTATCAAGCCCAGCCCAGATATGCTGATCCAGAGACTCACATACATGAGACAGAGCTACTACTGACTCTCCCTGTGCCCAGCTGATCACAAGGTGCCCGGGAAGGATGGCGGGTTCTAGCCCTGGCCCGCCACCCCAGCAGAGCCTCACAAGAAGAACCCCACAACATGAAGGCTGCCATTTTCCACATCCGGACTCCCCTCTCATCAGAACTCCATTCAGCAGAAGAGCTGATCACAGGCCGGCTCACGTGGCCACACGGTTCATCAATAAATGCTTGAGATCAGAGGTGACTACAAGAGTATACCACCTGCAAGATAAAGCCTGGCAAGCTACCCGTGTCATACTTGATATGCCAAATACCAGTAACTATTATAGACCTCATTCTCCTGACCTGATGGAATGGTTTGAGGCTCTTTATGTTCCTGGAGCAAGCAGATGCTCTTGGGCTCTTCTAGCATGTGACAGGACGTATGGAGATGTTATTGGTGCCCACTCAAGCAAATCAATGATAAAGAGGAGGACAAGCGAAACAAGTGACAAGTGATACTTTTATAATGTTCCATGTTACTGGACAGTTTTTTCCTATTAAGTATTAAGTGGAGTCTTTAGAATATGTATAGATAATATCAAAAAAATCTGCAACAGTAATACAGTAGAATCCAATTTGGATTATTATTTTCTTGCCTATTTAGGCAAGAAATTGGCTATGATTAAAATTCCCAGATTGATGCCAAATAACAGTCATGAAATTGGTCTTTGTCTTATACCTGACTTTAAGAAAAAGCTTTTGGTGAATATTCCGGTTAGCTTTTGTCTTTTGTAAAGGGGAATTAATGGTGTTGAGGACACACCGTGAGATGCACAGGGGATATTCCTGGCTCTGTAATCAAGATTGATCCCACTGCTGCTTTGGAACCCATATGCTCTACTGGAGATCAAACTAGGGTCAACAGAATGCACAGCAAGTAATTTCACCCCTAAACTCTCTAGTTTCAGCTTTCAATATTGAGTGTGTTATTAATGTTGTTTCTGTGAAATGTGGCGCTGATATGCTAAAATGTGTACTTCCTATTCCATTTTTAGGGCAGACACATAAAAATGCATATATACACAAAAGGGAGGCCATGATTATTGATGGAAAGAATTAAAGGTCATCCTCACAAATTATTATCCAGATTCAATGCAGTTACCTGGATTCTAATTATCCAGGTAACTGAATATATGTATTACTATATGCAGAGCTATGTAGTACTGGGGGTCAAACTGTTATGCAGTTAATAAAATTTATGTTAACTGTATACATTCTCTTAAAGCATGCAGTTCCAGCAGCATACTTTAAGAGAATAAATGGTAGTAGTGTCTCTATGAGACAAAATATAAAAAAATTCAAAGCAATATTTATTTAAAAAGTGCAGGAATAGCAAAATTTACTTAATTTTATATTAGAATTGTAGTACTCAAATGAGTAAACTCAAATCAAAGTAGAAACACAGACTAATGAAATAAAATTAAAAGTGTAAAAATAAACTCTCATTCATGTGAATAGATAATTTACAGGATGAGACAAAACCATAAATAAGATGGTGTGTCTTTTAAGAACTGGTGCTGGAAAAACTGGACAGCAACATAGAAAAAAATGAATCTATATTAACTCCTCACACAAATAGGAACTCAAAATTAATTTAAGATAGTATCTCACTGAAACTATAAAATACATCAGAGAAAACAGGTAAAACACTGCATACTGGTTTCAGTGAGGTCTTCTGTTTTTAAATCTATCAATAATGGATACAAAACAGTAATAGAAATAAGCAAATGCGATTAATTGAACTAAGAATTTCCCATATTTATAAAGAAACTATTACTTAAACAAAAAGACATCCTACTAAATGGAAAAGGAAAATACTTCCATATAACATCTGAGAAAAGATTAAATTCAAGTGAAAAAAAATGAAAAGGAAACTCATGGACATCATCAACAAGAAATATGACCAGATACTGTGTGTGCTGTGAAAACCACTGACAGTGATTTAATCCTTGGGACCACATGGTCTCTCAAACATCAGTGGAATCCCACAAATACAGCCAGTATGAACCATGTAATCCCAGGGCATGTAGAGCCCAAGCAGTATCACAACTTATTTCCTTCTCTTTGAACCACCTAACAGGTTGGTCAAGAATTGCTAGCAGACCAGCAATTGCCTTGAGACTTCCTGAGCATTCATGAGAGCCTCCCAAAAATCACAAAAAAATACCCTGAGCAGTAAAATGGGAGGAGAGCTGAACAGACACTTCAACAATGTAGACATACAAATGTTTAACAGACACATAAAGAAACATCATTATCAGGGAAATGTAAAATGAAATGAAAATAACAACTCAGGTTTTTGAAAATAGTATTTATCATAGAGTTCAGGAAAAAATGTGCTGGCATGAGTGTGGAGAAAAAGAAACTCCCAATCACTACTGGCAGGAATGTAAATTGTCTAATCTTTGGAAAGCATTATGGGGACTTGTCAAAACATTTAAAATCATGCAACAATTACACTCCTTGGTATTTCTCCAAGCACTAATCTAAAAAAGACATGCATATACCTTTGTTCACTGTAATGCAATTTATAATAACTAAGATATGAACACAACTTAAGTTCACGGAGAAAGATGAATGAAGATATAGTATATATACAAAATAGGAAATTACTTAGTTCTAATAAAAGACGCTATCTTGCATTAGAGAGGAATCGAAAGAGCTATGCTTGGAATATCACGCCTCACTCAAGTGAGAGAAGGAATCGGAGTTCTGACCTCCGTCTCTATTCCAGAATCAAGGACACTGTCTCGTTTGCCAAGGCATCGAAAATCAGATGGGCTGGACATGTAATGCGATTTGGAGACAACCGCTGGACTAGAGCCATTACCGACTGGATCCCACGGGATGTCAAAAGATCACGTGGCCGCCCACCTACAAGACGGTCAGACTTCCTTGTCAAGACCCTGAAGGAATGGTTTGAGGCTCTTCATATTTCTGAATCAACCAGATGCCATTGGGCTACATTGGCACATGATAGGGTCCAATGGAAATGTTACTGGCGCCTGCTCGAGCAAATCGATGAATAACAGGATTCAAGTGATCAAGTGATCAAGAAATAAATAATAAACAAAGGACAAATTTCAAATGATCTCACTCATACATGGTATTTAAAAAGCTAAAACAAGAGGTTAGACAACATCCAAAGAAAACACTTTAGACTTTCACCAAATGATGGATGTCAACAAAAAAAAGGTGGAGGAGTGAGTTGAAAGGGCCCATCTGAGTATGGTGGAGGGTTGCTAGAACTTTACTTTTAGAATTGGTATAGTAGCATATTAATCCCAAAATAAACATTTATATTTGCAAACTAATACTTCTATAAATAAAGTAAAATAACAATAAGAACAACAGTGACAACACAAAATCCTGAATAAAGCAAACAATAGCATCAGGAGTGTGGCTCAAATGACAGAATATATGCCTAGCATGTATTAAGTCCAACTCGGACTCCAGCACTGGTCCACTATAGCACCGATATAGATTTAGCCTCCCACAGTGTTAGCCCAGGTGGCTCTGAACACTGCTTACTATGTGTGGTCTCTACTGAAATAAACAAATAACTTTCTCTCTTTTTCTCATGTATCAAGCCATTTGACTGTCCTATATGTGAACGGGCACTTAATCATTTACAATTAAAGATATATATATATGCATACATATGCATATATAAATATATACACATATGTGTATGTATGTATAATTTATATGCATAAATATTTATGCATACATATATACATACAATATCTTGAAGGGAGAAACAGAAAAATATTGAACTTTGTTTTAACTTTCTGTGTCTCACATTATACATGGTGACACTGGGCCACTATAAAGAATAATTCTTCTGCTTTCTGCTTTCTCTTTACAAATATTTACTGCTGTAGTGTATTTCCTCAACCTAATTTGATGCCAAAGAAAAACATATTTATTATTTTAATCTTTCCTTATAATTCAATACTTTCAACTCTTACATAATTTCTAATCCTTTTCCTGGAAGTTCTTTTATCTAAATTAATTTTAAAGCTGAGGTGTCAAGAACTCAATCATTCAGACAGTCTCAATAACCACATATGGTGTGGTTTGTGTGTGTGTGTGTGTGTGTGTGTGTATGTGTAGCAGGTGGGTGGAATGGGTAGGAATAAAACCCTAACTCAAAACATCTCTCAGAAGTTCTAACAATTGCTATTTCTTTTTCTTATTTGTCTTTTGGTCCACAACCCAGCAGTGCCCGGGGCTTACTCCTGGCTTTATGCTCAGGAATCACTCCTGGCAGAGCCTGGGAAGCTAAATGGGGAGCTGGGGACCAAACCAGATCAAAAGCATCCATCTCACTGTACTCGCTCTCAAGTCCAAGAACTGCAATTTTTGCACAGAGAACTAGTCTTTCTATATCTTATAGCTATAGAATCACTTGTATCACTTGTCTTCCCCTTGTTCATCAATTTGCTCGAGCGGACACCAGTAATGTCTCCATTCACTGGGAATAAGGTTCATTATTGTTACTGTTTTTGGCATATCGAATACACCACAGGTAGCTTGCCAGGCTCTGCCATGGCTCTGGGTTCATCCCAGGGGCCCCAGTCTTTTTCTATGTCAGACCATCAACCACCCAGGGCCCATGGGGCAGAGTCCTGGGTGTAGACGAGCCTGTTTCCTGTCTCCCAACTGCTGATGCAGCTGGGCACTGCAGCCACATCTGCAACATCTCAAGGGGCAAGTGGTCAGTCTCATAATCTGAAGGCTATAGAATATATATGTATGTATATATGGAGAATACATATATAGTATAGATAGACATAGACATAGACATAGACAGATAGACTTAGACATAGACTTAGACATAGACATAGACATAGACAGACATAGACATTGGCATAGACATAGACATAGACATAGACATAGACAGACATAGACATAGATATAGACAGACATAGACATAGACAGACATAGACATAGATATAGACAAAGACATAGACATAGACATAAACAGACATAGACCATAGACATAGACATAGACAGACATAGACATATACATAGACATAGGCATAGACAGACATAGACATAGACAGACATAGACATAGACAGACATAGACATAGACAGACATAGACATAGACAGACATAGACATGGATATATATATATACATATATATGTATATCTGAAATGTATATATATATATATATATATATATATATATATATATATATACATTCCAGAATTATCCCAAAGAACACAAGCTTCTGTTTGAGGACTGTCAGTTTTATGGCATTTTAGGGAAAGCAAGACCATTACTGGAGTGCTGGATTGGAAAGCCTTGATCAGCATATGTAAAGGAACATAAAAGGTGCTCTTTCTATAGAAAGAGTGAGATATTTCAAAACTGAATATTTTGTGGATTTGCTTCTTTTTACAATCTGCAAAAATTCATAAACAAGTTTCTTCTACAATTTCCCTACAAAGATACTTGTTTCTTCTTATTTGGGAGGGACTAGTCAGGTTGATCCTGTTATCTTATTCTTAATAAGTGATAAAATAATAAATATAGATTTCTACTTAATACCTAATTTTTCACCTTACAATTTAACAGTAAGTTATGTCTCTATATATCCTCAATTATTTATTATTAAAATTAACTACTAGTTCACTTACCAAGTATGCAGATCTACTTATGACTATTATTATTACCATGACTGCTATTTGCCTTTACTAAAACAGATTATTTGATTAAAAGCATTACACAGACTTTAATCCACATAGTGGTTCTTTTCTTGAGCAAATCCTTTGAACTACTTAAAGATTATAAGTGAGGTCCAGTGTGATAGTACTTCAGGTAGGGTGCTTTCCTTGTGGATGGCTGAACCAGCTTTGATACCAGGCACCAAAAAGGGGTACACTGAGTCCAAACAGGAGTGATCCTTGAGCCCAGAGCCACAAATAAATCCTGATCACCAACAGGAGTGGCCCAGAGCAACAACAACAACAACAACAACAAAATATTTAATTAGCTTGGTATTGTTTTACCTAAAGTTGGACATAATGTAGCCATTTTCAGTTTTACTTTAGTGCACTTTAATTTTGCCACTAGAAATTAGAAAAGACACAAAATCAAAAGGTCTATGTAAAAGTAAGATTAATGATCAGAAATCTTAATCTATATGGTTTGAACTGTCACAAATAGATGTGCTTTATAATCTAATCATCTGTCATGAAATGAAAAACTGACAGTTGTGAATAAAAACTCTGTTGGAGTTTATTAGCTAATTACTGTTAACATGAACAGAGGAATACAAATGCAACTGATATATTTTAATTGTTTTTTCTAGTAAGCAGTTAAATCATGGTGAGATTTCACCCATTAACTCTTATAATTTCACAGAAACTTCTACAATGTCTTTGTAGACATTGTAGATATATAATTGATCTTTGTTTCAGACTATGATAAAGTCCTAGAGTTTTCTAAACAATTTAAATCTTTCCTAGGAATATTTTTGTCTAAAAATGCCTGTCTGCAAACCAAAACAATTGTTTTCAGTATTTTTACCAATTTTCAACCCACCTATTCTGAATCATATATCACTGATATTTCACTTCCATTTGATGTAGGTACACAGATGTCAATTACTGAAGCAGTTATTTTAGTCTTACTTTTTTTCACTAGTAGTTACTATACCACATAAGATATTTAAATCTCTCAACATTCAGAAAGGGGAGAAAAGTGTTTTAAATTTTTCATGTTAGAAAAATATGTTTTGAATAAGCTTAAGAGCAAAAACTAAACCAAACAATACCAATATGAATTTTACCATTTTGCAATATAAAATCAAAGACACTTATGGATATGCATTGGAGGAATATAAACTTCAACCTGAAAAATTCCAATTGAGTATTTTTTAAAGACGGTTATATATGTTTCCCTTTGACTATTCTATAAAATATTAAGAAATCAGAGAATGCTTCAAGCAACAAAAAGACCCATGAAGGACAAATATTTAATGATTTTTGATAGCCAAAAAGTACCTGCACATTTTAGTCATAGTTTCCGTTTTTAAATACCACTATGATTTATAACCATCAAAAACAGGGGCTGGATCTATAGCACATGGCAAATCAGGTTTGATATGGCACCACATATAGTGATAATCTGTAGTAGTGATCTTTGAGCACAGAGTCAAAAATAAATCCCGAGCATTGCTGTGTGTGTGTCCCCCCCCCCAAACAAACAAATCAAAAACATCAAAACAGGGGCTGGAGTGATAGCCCAGCAGCTAGGTTGTTTGCCTTGCACGTGGCCGGCCTGTGCTGCCCAGGTTCAATCCCAGCATTCCATATGGTCCCCCAAGCACCGCCAGGAGTAATACCTGAGTGCAGAGCCAGGAAAAATCCCTGAGCATTGCCAGGTGTGACCCCCCCCAAAAAAAAAGCAAAAAAAAACACATCAAAACAATCTTTCCCAACTTAGCAAATGCAGTATTCTAATTGTGAGAAACAAAATTCTACAACAATGATAAGAGATGTATTGTGATTTCCTAATAACTTTAAAATTCAGGGTTTTTAAAATTTGTTCCTTGACCAACGTCTCTTCTGGCTTTTCACTTCATTTGACTTCTGATAAAGCTAATTAAAACTGTTAAGGTCAACGATTTTAATATCTAGGAAAGGAGAAACATATCTTCACAGAGAGAGTGTTCTTTAAATGCAAAATTTATTATTTCCCCTAAAAGCACTAAACTATCCTATGACAGTTCTCCACCTTAGAAATAGTATATGACACTAAATAGAGCATGCCACGGGTACAATAAAATCAAAAGTTATGAAATAACTTTAAATATTTCTTTAATATTGGCTAGATGGTAGTACAAAAGAAAGAAACAGGACTGGAGGCGATAGCCCAGCGGGTAGGGCGTTTGCCTTGCACTCGGCCAGCCCGTACCAGCCAGGGTTCGATCCCTGGCATCCCATATGGTCCCCGGAGCAAAGGAGTAATTCCTGAGTGCAGAGCCAGGAGTAACCCTGAGCGTCACCAGGTGTGACCCAAAAAAGCAAAAAATAAATAAATAAATAAATAAATAAATAAATAAATAAATAAATAAATAAATAAATAAATAAATAGAGAGAGAGAGAGAGAGGAAAAAAGAAACGGAATAATCATACAATTTAGTATGTTAAAACTTTTCTTATAAATCTACAATTGAAAGAGAACTTAAAATATTTGTATTAGAAGTTGGACATATTAGTAAAGTGGACAGGGCATTGCCTTGCATGTAACTGACCTGAGTGACCCCTGGACGTCTACCAGGAGTGAGCACTGAATGCAGAGACATTAGTAAGTTCCAAGTATTGCCGTGCATGGACAAAAAAACTAACAGATAAAGTGAATTACAAGAATAAAAATTAAAGTCCTGCATTAGATCTATGCTGTCAATAGTAGACTGATGGAAAGAGGTAGGGAATATTGCTGACAAATGGAAAGGACTTCACTTTCTAGAGTCTAAGGTATTCGAGGTATTTGATTTCTTGCTCATAAATAATATCTGAAAAGACACTCTGTTTAAAATACTACTGTATTTTATGCACACACTATTTTACATTGTGTTAGCATATAACACTAGGTTTGAGCTCAAATGAATGCAATTGTTTTGCAATCGAATTATTTTACTGGTCCACCTCTTAGGGTCATTTCCATGTTGATGCACCCACACAGCCCTACTTTACCAATTTACTAAGAAATCTCAAGGAAATGCAACCAAGCAGCTTAAATTAATGGACACACTGGTGGTCTCCCTGGCTGGGAAGTCAGGTATCCTCCAGGAGGTAAGTGGTTCCCCTACCCTGCTCAGTCCCCTGGCAGCCACCCCCCACACCCACAACCCAAAACTTCAGCCATGACAAGTCTCAACTCCACTATTTTACTAATACTCTCTGCAGAGATATCAAATGATAACAATTTCAGTACTCCCAGTGACCAGGCTGAAAACTTGAGTCTTTTTAACTCCCAGTGGCCAGACTATAAATCCTTAATTACATGGACCTCATAGTCATATTTGTTGCTGCACAATACTTGAAGTGATACAATGGTCTAAGCACATGTTTTGCATGAAGCATGCAAGAGTTATTAGATCCTCACTCAGCGCAGTGTGGTCCCCAAGCACTGCCAGAGGCAATCTCTGTGCACAGACTGAGGTTGAAGTGGCCCCAGAGCACTACCAGAAATGGTTCAAAGACAAATAAACTCATAAGTGTGTTAGTAATGTTTTTTAAAACAACACTATTGTTTACACAAACTTTAAGACATCTGTATAATCATATAAATCTTGTTTGATGTTTCTTATTTTTAATCCATAAGAGGATAATTCTTCACTGCATTTTGAAAGCACATTAGAAAAAAATGTCTTTAATCATCCTGACACTTACGATGAAATATGAAGCAATGTGAAATCTACTTTTTCTAAGTTGTTTACCAAAGGCTAACCTTATTTTTAAATCATCATTCAATGAATAATGAATTCAACTACTTAACAATGCATTCAATATTTATTTGAGATACTATGAGTTCAATACTGCTGTAGATGGTGAAATCCAGTAGTGAGAAGGGTTTTGTTCTAATCAAATTTACATTACGGGCAAAAGAAAATAGCAATGATGTAATATAAACAGAATTTGTTGACAAATTCTTTGGGGAAAAAGCACAGTAAGAGTGTACAGAATGATACCATATGTGAATAGCTTCTTGATTTTTTGAGGGGGTGGCTGCTAGGTTGATAACTAGGGATATTTATGGCTCTGCTCAAGAGTAATCCTTGGCAGTGCTCATGAGATGATTTATTATTCAAGGGTTTGAATCAGGGTCAGCTGCCTGCAAGGTAAATGCCTTAGCATGAGTTAATATTTTATGGAACAAAAAGGGCTATCTAATAAAGAGAAATGATCAGCATTTAAATACATGTTTGGTAGGTTATCTTAAAATTATTTGTGGTTTATAAAATGTAAAAATGTGTGTAAAATTTATATTTCTTGTCTTTGTTTGTTTTAAACCACACCCAGCTGTGCTGAGAGCTGACTCCTTGTGTGACCAGAGAAATTATGTGGTGCAGTGGATCAAACCCAGGATGGCTGTGATAGTACACTTACCAACTTTAATAACTCTCCAGCCCTCACATTTTTATTTTGTGACATTTTGAAAAATAATATGAACAGTAAGACCAATCTATTTTTAAAATATTCTAAAGCCAATGTAAATAATGTTCTATACACTTAAAGTCATTAATGCCATTGTTTAAAAGTCTTTGATATACCACTATATTTTTACAATTTGTAAAAATTAGTCAATGATTTCTTAAAATTTGTAAAAATTAGTTGATATGTGCTCTTGTTTCTGTGCTCAGGGATCACTTCTGGTGGGCTCTGGGGACCAGTTCAGGAATCCTTGCATCAAACCCTGGTCACCGTCCGTTAGGGACAACCAGATCAGGGATCCTAATATCAAACCTGGTCGCCATGTGCTAGGACAATATAATATTCTTTGCACGATTGTTCCAGCCCCTTCACTACACATAACTTCTTTCAAATAAGGAGCTACACATTTCTGCTTTGCTCCTTTTGCTGTTGTGAAAACCACCCTTTATATAAAAAATAGATAAATCATACACTTGATATGTTTCCAAAGACTTTCAAATCTCAAATAGTACATTCTATTTAACTAAACTGATTTACCCTAATTAGGTATTCATAAATTTTGTTTTCTGATTTTCTAATTAATACCTTCCTATATACACCATATAACTTCAACCTTGTAATAAATTAATCGGAAGTTGTTTATATAGTACAGTTAGTAAACAGTACAAAAGGTAATTTTGTAATTTGGACATAATCTTGGAATGAAATAGTACTTCATTCTTGTTTCTAAATTATAAGCTAAGATTTAGTGGTTTGGTATAAAAGTATATAAAGTTTAAGATATTATTACTATAATTTTCATGACCTTTTAAAATTATGTGGAAGCCTATTTCAAATCACTTGAATCACTTGAATCCGTTATTCATCAATTTGCTCGATTGGGCACCAGTAACATTTCCAAAATACTTCTATTTCAAATCTGATATGATAAAAGAATGACTTAGTATAAAATTATAGATTCTAAAACTACCACATAGTCTTAAATACATATGCAAATTGTAAACTGGGCTATCAATCTCTCTTAGTCATCTAAATTAATGTACCATCTCACTAGCTATGGATTGTATTCAAGACAGAATTTAATATATTATCTCATAAAATATTAACATTATGGTAATTAATCATTTGAACTCTAACATATATTTATATTCTGAATAGAAGCACGCATAGCACTGAACCTGACTGATTAAGAATTAACCAAAATAGTAATATTCCTGCAATTTTGTCATCCCAAAAGACTATGGATTAAGATATCAGTACATAAATTTAAATTTCTCTATAATTTAGAGGTTTCCGCTGAATACATGAATCCTAATTTCCACTGAAAGAGCACCAGAAAGCAACATAAATTAAAAAAATTCTAGTGATATAGCTATTTTATATTACTTCAGCCATTGAAAAGATTCTCCTTATTAATTAATTACAATTAGTATCATTTCCTATTTTAAGTTGCGAAATTTTAAGTAATGTATGGTTCTTATACTAAACATTACCAACATTTTGTTATTTTTCATAATTCATTTTGAAATGGAATAAATATAATTTCACTTATAAATATTCTGAAATTTAAACACAATATACTACATAGAAAAAAGTATTGGATATAACCTTTACCATAATTAATTTTGATACGTTAGAAATATGCACTTATGGGGGCGGAGCCATAGTCCAGCAGGTAGGGTGTTTGCCTTGCACTTGGCTGGCCTGTGACGGCCCGGGTTCAATCCCCAGCATCCCATATGTTCCCCGAGCACCGCCAGGAGTGATTCCTGAGTGCAGAGTCAGGAGTAACCCCTGAGCAATGCTGGGTGTTACCCAAAAAAGCAAAAAAAAGAAAAAAAAAAAAAAGGAAATAAATATGCACTTTTCGTTAAACATATTTGCTAAAAAAATCTAAAATTAACTCATGTGAACACTTTTATGACTAGCAAATAAATCAATCTCTTTTGGCAAACAATGAATTAAAGGGCAAATAATTAGATATATTTGAGTATATTTTTAAAAAATTATATGACAAAAACAACAAAATAAAGTCAAAGAGAAGTTATAAAATATTTGCAACACAAATTAGAAGCAACTATTAATGACATGAATACAAAAATAACTTCAATGTGTTGTAAGAAGAAAGCACATGAACTTGATAGGGAAAGGCCAAAGGAAAAGACTTAATAATTCATAGAAGCAATTTAAATTGCTAATCAACATATGAAAAGATTTTCTTCCCACTAATAGTCATAGAAATACAAGTAGAATCAACAATAAGAAATGAGGACCGAGAAACAGGGCATCAGGTAAGGCACTTCCTTGAACACAGTTCACCTACATTTGTTCCCTGACAGTCCATAAGGTCTCCAGAGAACTGATAGGAGTAACTCATAAAGCACAGAGCAAGGAGTAATAAACCCTGAACAGAGCTGCATAGATACAGGCTCCAAACCAAAAATAAAATAAAAATTTAACAATGAAATTATGTAAAATTGGCAGATTGAAAAAGATTTACTAGGGCTGGAGCGATAGTCCAGCGGGTAGGGCATTTGCCTTGCACGTGACCGACCCGGGTTGGATCCCGGCATCCCATATGGTCTCATGAACACTGCCAGGAATAATTCCTGAGTGCAGAGCCAGGAGTAACCCCTAGCATTGCCTGGTGTGACCCAAAAAGAAAAAAAAATAGATTTACTATAACCAGTATTGGTGATGAATCTATGAAAAAATTATTTTCATGAGTTCTTTTGGTTGACTATTACTTGCTACACATATTTTTGAAAATATGTTCAATAACATGCATTAAAACTGCATAGCTATTAACTATTCCAGCTGAGAGAACTTAGCCTGCAGATTTCTAATTTTAAGAACATGCAAACAAGTATAATTATTATAGTTTTGTAATTCTTAGCAATGGTGTAACTAAATTTTTAAGTAAGGCAATAAAAGGTTTATAAAAATTTTGTTTATAAAATGTTGTTATATTCATTTTATGAAACACTGCATAATTATACAAAGGATTTTAAAAATATTAGATTTACAATTCTGCAAGAAAAATTTTCAGACACCCGGGAATCACTTAACAACGAGGTGAAAGACAGATTTGGTATAAATATAAAGTATTTCTGAAATACATAACAGAAATTGAAACGTATTTCTTTTCCATGGATTGAAAGAAGCAACACATTTTTATGATGATATTATTCAAAATAATGTACTGATGCAACATTCCCATAAAAAAATCCCATAGCAGTTTTCAAGGACATAGAAAATATATTTCTAAAATATGTATGGATTTAAAATAGCCAAAGTATCCAAAGAAAAATATGTACAGCACTGCATTGTAGTAAGACTTTAATCTTACTACAAAGCTAAAGTAAGAGAAGTAAGCAAAGTACTGTATCTAAGAAAAATTAACAGACTAGAATTGAGAGCCAAAAATAAACAAACTTTCAGCTATTTGGACAGTTAATTTGTGACAAAGCACCTAAGTTCTTGATATGGATCAAGGAGAAACTCTCTAACTAAGAGTGCTGGATAAACCAGTTAGTCACAAACAAAACAATAAAATTAGATCCCTATCTCACATAGTGCACAAAGGTTAGTTCAAAATAGATTAAAGACCTAAATATTAAATTACTTCCATAAAATACATTGAGAAAAACCTAGGCAGGACTCCAAGATCTTGATTGACCTCACATGAGTCTTCAATAATATGCCGTGCTTCCCCCCCATCACTCTCCCAAAAAGAGCAGTAATAAACAAATGGGATAGGAAAAATTAAAATGCTTTTGCAGTGCCAAGAAATTATGCCTAAAACTTTAAGACACTCCAAAAACTGTGAGAATATATTTGAAAATCATATCTTCAGAATATGGGAGTGAACCTGGGGACTTGGTGGAGGGAAGTTGAAAGTTGAACACTAGAGGAGAATCTGCGCTGTAATATTG
Organism: Cryptotis parvus; assembly: GCA_021461705.1. Classification (NCBI taxonomy): domain Eukaryota; kingdom Metazoa; phylum Chordata; class Mammalia; order Eulipotyphla; family Soricidae; genus Cryptotis; species Cryptotis parvus. Next base: position 491,707 of record JAJIBD010030436.1, on the reverse strand, counting down.
TATATTTTAAACTCAACTGTGAATAACTTTGTAAATAACAGTGCTTTAATAAAAATGTGGAAAGGAGAACTTTTTCAAAAGAGATAAACAATGGCTTTATATTTATTTGAGTCAGATATTGGTCCTGTATTGTCTATGTAATTTCCATACATAGACAATATGTATGGAAATATGTGAGAGATACTCACAGACATTGGGCAGAGCTGCTACTGGCTCTCCCTGTGCCCAGCTGATCACGAGGGCCCGGGAGGGATGGCGGGTTCTAGCCCTGGCCCGCCACCCCAGCAGAGCCTTGCAACAAGCCAGACAACCCCCCCCACTCCATGCTGGCCGCCGTTTTCCATATCCGGACTCCCCTCTTGTCAGAACTCCATACAGCAGAGGAGCTGATCACACCACGGCTGGCACAGCCGCAAGCGGCCGCCTGGTTCATCAATAAATGCTGGAGATCAGAGGTGACTACAAGTGTATACCACCCACACGGCAGAGCTGGCAAGCTACGCATGTCGTATTTGTTATGCCAAATACCAATAACAATTATAGACCTCATTCCCATGATCTGATGGAATGGTTTGAGGCTCTTTATGTTCCTGGAGCAAATAGATGCCTTGGGCTCTACTAGCATGAGACAGGACATATGGAGATGTTACTGGGGCCCACTAGAGCAAATCGATGATGAAATGGAAGACAAGTGATACAAGTGAAGTGATATCAGACAAAGGGATTATATAAGATATGAAAATCATTCTCAAAGTTCAACAACATTAAAAAAAGCAGTAAAAGCTTCAAAAAAAGGAGAGAGATGAACAAGGTATTACTCACAATGACATAAAAATGGCCAAATATGATATGAAAACAGCTCATGAACACTGATTATTACAGAAATGCAGATCAAATGACAATGAGGCATCAATTTAGACTAGAGAGAATGGTCTATACCAAAATGTTTACAAGGCATGTATGTGCCAAAAAAAAGCAACTCTTATCCCTATAGTAGATTTACTTTGTTAAGCTTCTTTGGCAAATAACTGGAGACTTCTGAAAAAAATTAAAAGCAGAACTTTCACATGACCTCATAATTCCACTCTGGAGCACCTACAATAAGAACACAAAAATTTTTATCCAAAATGATGGGCCAGATCGATAGTCCAGCAGGTAGAGCATTTGCCTTGCATGCAGCTGACCCGGTTCAATCCCGGGCATCACATATGGTCCCGCCAATCACCTCCAGGAGTAATTCCTGAGTGCAGAGCCACTAAGCCCTGAGCATTTCTGGGTGTGAGCCAAAAGCAATATATATATATATATATATATATATATATATATATATATATATATATATATATACACACATATATGTATATATGTGTGTGTACATAAATGAAAAGACACAACTATTTAGTGATATACTTTAAATGGGTGAATTGCCTGTGGGGATGTCTTTTTCCTCATTTTTTTGCTGCTTCTTTCCTGTTCTGAATGAAATTATCTGGAAACGAGGCAAATGTGACAACATACCTCAACTTTAAATCTGTGCACAGCTCCTTAAATTCCTGTCATTCAAATTATATAAATTTCATTTCTATTCTTTACTTCACAAGGAACTAAGATTACTTCATGACTATCTCATTTCAAGCTATAGTTTTTCAAACATGGTTACTGACAATGAATTCAACCCCTAACATTTTCAAATGAAACATTAACATGGTTCAAAAACTGTGATATATCAATTAGTTATTCAGAAAAAGAAAATGCTGCAGGTACTGGAAAAAACAAATTTGTTCACATGGATTTTGGAAAACTTCCTAAACTGACAGAAGTTATTATTTTTGAATTAGCAACAAGTAGTGATCCTTTCTGTTTCCATCCTGTAAAAGCAAGTCTTCAACAACTTATACTGATATGTCTATATTATCAGGTATCAGAGGAATAAAATATAAAACCTATCTAAGTAAACCTCCCTCCTAGGCAGAGTCACATTAGATTCCTTTTTCTTTAGCCCCAAACTCACTCCCACAGCTAATCATTATTAACATGTCAAACACTTTTTAAATATCAATGATATAGTGGTAAGAGTTGAATTTTAGAGTCTAATACAGATTAACCTGAATTCGTTCAACTGTTTTCAAAGCATTTTGTTGGTTTTTCACTGAACCTACTCATTTTTTTACTCACAAAATAACAAAGATTCTCTAGCTACACTGGAGTTCTGTAAGGAGGTTAAGATATTATTACTTTTAAATATCTAAAATAATACCTCTTACATAGAAAGTGATTCAATAATAACTATTTCTTTCTTCTTAGTTTACATTTTCCATCTTATCTGAAGCTATTATTGCTTTCCTTGATCTTTATTCCACATCCCCACTAGCCTGTCAATTTTAGCTTCCTAAAATACACTTCATGTCTCCACTGCTTAAAAATCTAAGCCAGGTTATATGATTAACTGACCAAATACATTCAAAATGTTTTTTTGTTTGTTCTTAAAGAACCTCTACAGTCTTAGTTCATTTAAACAACTTGTTATTTAAATAACTTGTTCTCTGTGAATCAGCTATCTATTTTGAGTTTTATATTTTAAAGAGAAATATTAATTTTTATTTGCTTTTTCTTTGAAAAAATTTAGTATTTACCATAAAAGCAATATTCACATACTATATTCATTATGGCAGGTTCTAGCCCTGGCCCGCCACACCAGTAGAGCCTTGTAACAAGCCAGACGACCCCCACTCCATGAGGGCCTCCATTTTCCACATCCGACTTCTCTATCGTCAGAACTCCACACAGCAGACCAGCCTATCACAGCCCGGCTCATTGAGTTCCACCCTGCAGCAGTCTTTTTTAAATCCGACTCAGGTATACTGGGCCAGAGACTCACAGACATGGGGCAGAGCTGCTACTTGCTCTCCCTGTACCCAGCCGCTCACAAGGTGCCCAGGAGGGATGGCAGGTTCTAGCCCTGGCCCACTACCCCAGCAGAGCCTTGCAACAAGCCAGACGACCCCCCACTCCATGAGTGCCTCCATTTTCCACATCCGGACTTCTCTCTCGTCAGAACTCTACCCAGCAAACCAGCCTATCATAGCCTGGCTCACGCAGCCGCAAAGCAGCCACACGGTTCATCAATAAATGACGGACTTAGAGATGACTACAAGAGTATGCTACCTGCATGGCAGAGCCAGGCAAGCTACCCGTGTTGTATTTGATATGCCAAATACCAGTAACAATTATAGACCTCATTCCAGAATGGATTGAGGCTCTTTATGTTCCTGGAGCAAGCAGATGCCCTTGGGCTCTACTAGCATGAGACAGGACATACGGAGATGTTACTGGGGCCCGCCAGCAAATCGATGATGAATGGGAAGAGAGTGATATTCATTATTACTCAGTTCTCAATTTTTAATTAAAAATTATTTCTGACTAGAATTAAGTATAAGATTCTTTAACTTCTAAACTGAGGTTTTAAAGTTCAAAAAGTAATTGATTTTGTAATTTTAAGAAAAATGTTAAATTATTTACTCAATTTCTTTCAGTGACATCTATATGTGGTTTACCAAAATAAAAGTATGACACACAACAGAACAGTACCTTGAAAATGTGGGTAGTGATCACTTGGAAAATAAATTTGTTCTTCTTAGGTTCCTTTCAGCATAATCAACTAACACGAACTTTGCTGTTCAGGTATCCTGACAGCCAAACTGGGAAAATGAATTCCTAGAATATTCACTACAAGAGAGAAAAGATTGTGTTGAAAGATAGGGAGAGAGTAAAGGAATTTGTGTTGCTTGTGGCCAAACTAGTGTTTGCAGTACCATAGGAGGGTGTTTATGGGGCACATTATGGTGCCCAAAACACCAACGGAAATAGCCCCTGACCACAACTTGGAGAAAGAAAGAAAGAAAGAAAGAAAGAAAGAAAGAAAGAAAGAAAGAAAGAAAGAAAGAAAGAAAGAAAGAAAGAAAGAAAGAAAGAAAGAAAGAAAGAAAGAAAGAAAGAAAGAAAGAAAGAAAGAAAGAAAGAAAGAAAGACAGAAAGAAAGGCAGAAAGAAAGAAAGACAGAGAGAAAGAGAGAGAGAGAAAGAGAAAGAGAAAGAGAGAGAAAGAGAGAGAAAAGAGAGAAAGAGAGAAAAAGAGAGAAAGAGAGAAAGAATGAAAGAAAGAACGAAAAGAAAGAACGAAAGAAAGAACAAAAGAAAGAAAGAAAGAAAGAAAGAAAGAAAGAAAGAAAGAAAGAAAGAAAAGAAAGAAAGAAAGAAAGAAAGAAAGAAAGAAAGAAAGAAAGAAAGAAAGAAAGACAGAAAGAAAGAAAGAAAGACAGAGAGAAAGAAAGAGAGAGAGATAAAGAGAAAGAGAAAGAGAGAGAGAAAGAGAGAGAGAAAGAGAGAGAAAGAAAGAGAGAAAAAGAGAGAAAGAGAGAAAGAGAGAGAGAGAAAGAATGAAAGAAAGAATGAAAGAAAGAACGAAAGAAAGAACAAAAAGAAAGAACAAAAGAAAGAACGAAAGAAAGAACGAAAGAAAGAACGAAAGAAAGAAAGAAAGAAAGAAAGAAAGAAAGAAAGAAAGAAAGAAAGAAAGAAAGAAAGAAAGAAAGAAAGAAAGAAAGAAAGAAAGAAAGAAAGAAAGAAAGAATGAAAGAAAGAAAGAAAGAAAGAAAGAAAGAAAGGAATCATAGAGATTTTAAAACAATGAAAAGTTGTTCTGCAGTATTTCCCCAAAGAGAAGATAGTTTAGTCCTATGCCTCAACTTCAAATCACATTCATTCATTTCAAATTTCACCTACTTTGGAGGTCTTAATGATTTATTTTGAAACCCAATATATAATGGCAACAAAAGCTTTTCTTAGTAAATAAGAACCACTTCTATAAATGGGTCAAATACTTTGGATATTTTTTTCCATTGTGGACAGCTTTACTTTATCTATTTCATCTCTCACCTTCTACCAGGAGATACCTGATTACCCTAGCCTACTTTCAGAAAAAAAAAATTTTAGGTTATTCACCAGACAGTTCTTAACATGGATGTATCCTCAGTAATGTCACATCTGCCCTGTTTCTCATTTATAAACTATTATTATTTTTTTGTTTTATGTATTTGAAGTTGACTTCAGTCTCTTCTTACACTACAAAACTCATACAGGCTCCTCCTGAATAAAGATTACCTTAATGTCTTTAAGAAGATGCCATGAATATTTCACCTATAAAATAATTTGTGATATAAAGAATGGGATAACTTAGATAAAGGGTTAGTTATTTTTCTTTAAGTTGCATATTTCAGGTTAATAAACTTTAGAAGCAAAGAAATGAATTACAATGGGCTGGAGAGATAATATAGTGAGTAAAGTGCTTGCCTTGAATATGGGTGACTTGGTTCAATCTCTGACTCCCCATGAACAGTCAGGAGTGATCCCTGAGTGCAAAAGCAGAATTCAACCATGAGCACCACTGGGTATGACCCAAAACAGAACCAAAAAACATAAATAAATTACAATAACACAGTATAGTAGATTTCCATGATTGGAAGAGAGAGATAGAGATGGCTTATAAAACGGAAGAGGGAAAAATAATATAAAATCTGAAACTGACACAGGCGCAGAAGACAAAACAGACACATACTGAATGCTCATCTCACAAGTTCAATGAATTAACTCACCTATATGCAATCTATGTCTAAGGAAACAATAAAATACAATGTGGAAAATGATCAGCATGTTTCTTATTTTCAACTGAACAAAAGATTCATGAGAATTTCTTATCACAAGATATTCAAACAGTGTATGTTAGCAACAATAAATGTGCCTGAGATCAAAGGCTGTCATCTATGGACTAAAATGTGCTCAAGGCAGCCTGTAATAAAATCTATATGCATGGTATTTCATAGACAGATATAACATATTGGTGTTTCATAATGCTTAGTAACTAGTTAATCTCCTCACACTGCCTCTTTGGTACTTGGATTTGAGTAATATATTCCTGGGTTTGCAAAGTATTGAAAAAGTGCTTATGATACAGATATAACCAAAAAGTCTAAATGGCAACAAAGAAAGTTCAGATTACATAATCAGTAAGTTTGTAGAAGGAGTGAGACAGAAGAGTGGCTTTAGAATCCAAAGAACCACTAAGCTCTGCACGAAATGGGCTGCACTAAGGTCAGTAAGTTCCTTGTACTTTCTTAATTGGTTTAATGCAAGCTCATAATGATTTTAAGTCTCATAATAATATTAAGAACTGGGCAAAATGTAATGTAAAATTTATTTTGTTCCCTTTAAAATTAACCTTCCAGGAACATTTCTCTGAAAATAATTGTACTTTGTCTTCCTATCCTATTCCTATTCCTTCTGCAGTCTCCTTGGTATTTTATTGAGTGTACTTGGAAATACAACCCAGGTTTTACCGTTATTTTCATCTCCATCCTAAAATATTTCATATTTTTATGTTCTGCAGTATGACTCATGAGGGCAACTTTACCACATACTGTCATCAAAATCACTGCTTCTGATTGCTGGGGTGGGTGCCACAGTGCTTCCACACAGCTCCCAGTGGCTCTATCCCACCTGATATACCCACTTATGGAGACTCTCCAATGGAGAACAAAATATTGCAAAACAAATTGAAAGTCACTGAACAAATGGGGGTGTTAAGCCCAGTGGGGTGGACCAAATGAACAGAACACTGCAGAGTTAATCAGGGAGACCATGCAACCTTAGAACACAAAGATAGCTGAGCCTATAACAATGGAGATACAGTACAATAAACGCTTCTGATGACTTCAGCTATTTCAAGTTTATCTTACCAAGGTTTCCTAAAAGGAAATAAACACAGTTCTTTATGTGAGCAGACATTATTTAAAACCCAGCTGTGTTAGCAGCTACTTATGCAATCTTGGTCAAAGAACCTAAATATTTTATAGAACCCACAGAAGAGATAATGCTGACTAACTTCACATAGAAAAAAGCATGCATAATATGTGTGAATAAACCATAAGAATAAAATTACACTTTATTCTTAGGTTTTAATCTATTAACTTAATACATGCTAACATTTACATTGTATATTTGCAAATATCTACCATGTAACTGGTACTTTTAAATTAAAAAAATCATTGAAAATGGCAGCATTTACCGGGATCAGGAATTGGTATTCAGTCACTTTATATAGTAAAATGCTTTCAGTAAAAGTTGAATAGGAATTTCTAAATAAATAATAAATATAATTTATTTCCAGTGACATTAGCCGACATATAAACAGAGAAGTCATATACTTATCTATTGAAGAAAGATTTAATGAAGATTTTTCTTGTGTGTGTGGCCAAAATGAATAAATGATTCCTAAAAGATTCTAAAGAAAACCAGCATTGAGAGCAACTTTATCACTGAGGTAAATGCCTGGTCATTTTATGTCAAAAAATTTCAGGACTCAAACTATTAACATGTATGACAGAGGAAAATTATAATAAATGTGGATTATCAGTACAGTGTAATTAAATAAGAGAATGCAAACCATAACTATCAAAACAATGGTCTTATTTTTAAATATATTTCATTTATTATCTTTACAGTGATTTTGATTACTTAGAAATTGATTAAAGTACATTCTATGAAAAAATGCAACTGTTCATTATAATATGTAGCTCTGGCACAGATAAAAATCACCATTAGTTTCACAAAAACTGGTCACCATTACTCAAGGATGTGAAGGTGTCGATAATTTCAGAATAAAAGTGACAATTTTACACTAAAAATGTCCTTAGGAAATGACAATATAAATTGTGAACCTTTCTGAAAGGTACTGATTAGCTACAAAACCAAAGTGAAAACAAATGAAGAAAAAAGAAGGAAAAGGAGACAACTACCGGGGCAATCCATACCTGAGAATGGTTGCATGCTCAGAGGTTATTGATCACTTGATCACTTGATCACTTGAATCTCATTAATCATCGATTTGCTCAAGTGGGCACCAGTAACATTTCCATTGGACCCTATCACTTGCCAATGTAGCCCAATGGCATCTGGTGATTCAGGAATATGAAGAGCCTCACACTGTTCCTTCAGGGTCTTTACAGGAAGTCTGACCATCTTGTAGGTGGGCGGCAACGTGATCTTTTGACATCCTGTGGGATCTAGTAGGTAATGGCTCTAGTCCAGCAGTTGTCTACAAATCACATTACATGTCCAGCCCATCTGATTTTCGATGTCTTGGCAAACAAGACAGCGTCCCTGATTCTGGAATAGTGACAGAGGTCAGAACTGCAGATTCCTTCTCTCACTTGAGTGAGGCTTGATATTCCAAGCATAGCTCTTTCGATTCCTGTCTGGGGAGACCAGAAAAGCATTCTCATCCTGCTTTCATAGGGCCCAGGTCTCTGAGGCGTATGTTAATGCAGGGAGAACGGTGGAGTCAAAGAGATGTGCCCAGAGCTGGAGGTTCTTTGTCTGTTTAGCTATTTCTTCGATGCCTTTGAAGGCATTCCATGCCGCTCTCTTCATCCTGCGCAGCTCAGATTTTAGGTCGTTCATCATGTTGACTTCTCGACCTAGGTACACATAACTGCTGCATTCAGAGATGTTTGTTCCATTGAGAGTGAATGGGGCCTCAGGAACTAGTTCATTTCTCATGAACATAGTTTTCTTCAGATTCAGCTGTAGACCTATCTTTCCACATTCTCGGTCAAAGTCAGTCAGCATTTGTGCCGCTTGGCTAATGTTTGGTGTTATTAGAACGATGTCATCAGAGAAGTGGAGGTGGTGTAGTAGCCAACCATCTATCTTCACTCCCATTCCTTCACATTCTAATTGTCTCATGATGTTCTCGAGGGTGGTGCTGAAGAGTTTTGGTGAAATGGTATCAACCTGTCAAATCCCTCTTTTGACATCAATGATCACTTCTTTGTAGAATGGTGAGATCCTGGTGGTGAATCTTAATACAGCTCACGAAGGATCTTGATGTACTGGGTTTGAATGCCCTGTTTGACTAGGGCTTCGATGACTGCTTCAGTCTCCACAGAATCAAAGGCTCTCTGTAAATCAATGAACGTGAGACAGAGCGGCATCTTGTACTCCCTACAAACCTCAATGAGCTTGGTTACTGTGTGGATATGGTCGATTGTGCTGAATCCTTTCCGGAAACCTGCTTGCTTGCATCGTTGTCCTTCATCTAGTGTTCTGCTAATCCTGTTCAGGATGACTCGTGTAAACAGCTTGTAGATGATGGACAACAGGCAGATGGCGCCGATAGTTGCTGATGTCGGGAATGTCTTCCGTCTTGAACAGTAGAACTGTCCTGCTGGTTTTCCACTGGGAGGGCACCTTGCATTCGGACAGGTAGCATGTGAAGAGCCGAGCTAGTGTATTGATGAGTACCGACGGCAGATTCTTCAGGTGTTCGGGTCTGACTTTGTCTGGGCCTGGTGCTGTTTCCCTTCTTTACCGACGAGATGGCATATCGGATTTCAGAAGGGAGAACATTGGGAATGACATATCCATCCTGTGGAATTTGGTATGTGGGCATGTGGATGTGGCTATCAAAGAGATTTGAGTAGAAGTAATGGATAATCTTCTCCATTGCCTTTCTGGAAGATGTGATATATCCATCAGGGCTCAGAGGGCAGTCATCTTGGTCTTATAGTTGGCAAAGGACAGGCGGGAAGTGCGAATGCGCTTCCCGGCTTCTGCTGCATCTTCCAGTATTTCTGCTCTTCTGTCTTTGAGGTCTTCCTTTATCGCTTCTCTGCACCATTTAGCAAGCTTGGTCATTAACATTTGGTCTCCTGAGGCTCGCGCCTTGCCACGTTGGCCAATGCGCTCAAGAGATTCTGAAGACAAGCGTCCTTTTGTGTCTTTCTCTCTCTCAGCATTCTTCGCACAATCATGGAGGTGCTGAACCAGTCGGTTGTATTCTTCATCGATGTCGTCAATGATGGTATCTTCCCATGTTCCTGCAATGGTGCCAAAGAGTTCCCAGTTGGTGGTCATTCTGGGAGTTCTCTTCTTAAACTTTGCAGCCTTTTCTCCCCGTTGTGGGAAGTAGAATTTTGCACAAAGGAGACGGTGGTCCGATCCTGTTTGGAATTTGGGGATGACAGCTACATTGGTCAGACAAAACCGTCGATTGAAGACGATGTGGTCAATTTCATTGTGGAACTGTCCGCCAGGAGATTCCCATGTCCAATGTTTCGCTTCAGCCTTATGGAACTGTGAGTTCCCATGAATGGTCTTGGTGGACATGATGAACTCAGATAGTCTCTCACCCTGTTTGTTCCATTCTAGTCCATGGGTCCCGATGTGGAGTTCTTCAGCCGATCTTCTTGGTCCTATCTTGGCATTAAAATCACCGACTATGATCTTGTAGAAGGTGTGATCTTTTTTATAGAACTCCAGTTCCATGTAGAATTTCTCAATTTCATCTTCTTTGTATGTGGATGTTGGTGCGTAGACAATGAAGATAGAAATTGCTGGCAATGGGCCACATCTCTTCAAGTGTAATTGTCCTATTCGGTTTGTTAGGCATTCAAATGAATCAATGTTTATGGCCATGTTCGTGTTGACAAGGACACCAACGCCACCAATGCCTCTTTTCGCCGCATGTTCCAAGGAACAATTCTTCTCTGGTGTCAAATACAGCATGATGAAACTGATGCCTCCTCGTCTCAGTCAGACCAATGATATCGTATTTGATCTTTTGTGCTTGCAGCATCAGATCCTCAATATATGCTTCCAAATCCAGTGTACGTGCATTGAAAGTACAGACAATCATTTTAGTCCTTCTTCGTTTTGGCAGCCTAGGATGGCCATGAAATTTTATCAGGAACTGTTTGCCTTTCTTACTGCTGCCATATTAAGGGCTCTTTCAGGGTCAGGAAAATAAACATTTCTGTTACTGGATTTGGCATATCGAACATGCATCAATCAGCTTGCCAGGCTCTGCCATGCGGGCGCTATATTCTCAGTACTTTGTTGGGCTCTCTCAGAGGGGTGGCTCTCTCATAGGTTATTATCTGATAGTTTGTCAAGAAAGTAGGAAAGAAAAGAATAAAGGTGGGGGTAAGGGGAGGAAGGACATAGGGACACCACACTCTAAGGTATATATAATAAACCTCAGGTAAGAATAATACCCTGGATGAAGTAAGTTTAAATTTACACATGAGTGCTACAAATGTTTGCCCAGACAAACATTCGAATATGAGAGTGAGATAATTACCACAACTTTACTATGATACTTTAAAGGTGCTTGTTGATTGTGTATCGCCCTTTGACTACAGTATGTAATATCCAGCCTTTGCTCTTAATGTACTTAAGTAATTAAAACAATGTCTCATTGTCTGGAGTCAGGGTATTGACAGAAATTGTATTTAATAAATAACCAGCTTATCTCTTGTTTTCTTCTGTCAAACTGGACATGCCACCGATTCTGCTTGCTTTATTCTTTGACACCAATGCTAGTTGAAGTCAAAGCTCCATTTTGATTGGCTTTCTGCGTGGCAAATTATCAAGCCAGGCAGGATATTTATACCACTATGCACTAATCTTATGTTCATGTCATTCTGGCAGTGTATTTAAGCCATGCCACATCTCTATTCAAACACATAGTTGTGAGCATGAACACACAAAGAAAATTGGCTGCCTTCAAATTTTCATCCATTCTTTACTAGCTGTGTCCTTTTTGAAAAGAGATTTATTTCACCTCTACAATGGAGATATAAATACTGAATTCATTGAATTATTTTATAATTAAATAAAAAATACTACTTATGGCCTGGGCAAATCAGTAAAGTAGAAACTCCTAGCATAACATATTCAAAATAAGACACAAAACAAATACACAATACACCCATACTATATATTGCCATGGGGGGCTATTCTTCAAAAGTCACTTCAGAGATATGGCTGTCATTTCTGGCACTATTTTTAGAATCACTTGATCACTTGACATCCCATTATTCGTCAATTTGCTTGAGTGGGCACCAGTAAAAATAGGGCACCTTTTGTCCCTGTCATGAGCCAGTGTAGCCCAATGGCATATGCTTGCTTCAGGAATATGAAGAGCCTCAAACCATTCATTCAGGGTCTTGACGAAGAGGGTCTATCTTTTAGGTGGGCGGCCATGTGATCTTTTGACGTCCCATGGGATCCAGTCGGTAACAGCTCTAGTCCAGTGGTTGTCTCCAAATCACATTGCGTGTCCAGCCCATCTGATTTTTTGAAATCTTGGCAAACGAGACAGTGTCCCTGACTCTGGATCATTAACGGAGGTCAGAACTCTGAATTCCTTCTCTCACTTGAGTGAGGCATGATATTCCAAGCATAACTCTTTCAGTTCATCTTTGGGAGACCCAAATACTGTCTTCGTGCTCCATCATCCTGTCTCCACAGCTCCACTTTGCTGACTCCACTCAAGAGACTAAACCAATCTCAAACCCAGCTTGTCAGAGACCCACCCTATGAAGAAAGTATTCCAAAGGACAGACCGCGAGATACACCAGGCAAAGTGCTACCAGCTCTCCCCCATTGTGTGCCACCACTTTGCGGTCACACTATTCATCTGTAAATTACCAAGAATATTCTACCCACCCCTCTCAGAGAGCCCAAGCAAGCTACTGAGAGTATACTGCTCAAAACATTAAGGATTTTTCTAACAGTTACTTCAAAATGTGTAGGCCAAACTGACTTTGCATTTGTCTTGTTTTCTTCATGATCAGATCATTTTAAACCAAGACAGAAGGAAGTGGGTCTTTTTGTTTGTTTGTTTTTGCTTTTTGGGTCACACCTGGCAATGCTCAGGGTTACTCTGGCTATTCACTCAGGAATTACTCCTGTCGGTGCTTGAAGGACCATATGAGATGTCAGGGATTAAACATGGCTCTGCTGCATGCAAGTCAAATACCTTACCCTCTGTACTACTGCTCCAACCCCTTATGGGCATACTTTTAAGGTCATATTTTTCACTTGAATTACTGTTCGTAAGAGCAAATTAACAGTAGACTCTATCTTCCTTTTTCTCCCTAGTGTGGTGACTTGAACCACAGACTTCACACACACAAGGGAAACATTATATTACTGTGCTACATCCTAGTATCTTACTGTACTCTTATCTTGGCATCACTTCGGGTTCTGGAAAGGATGATAATCACTTTCAAAACCACAGACCTCACCATTCTTCTGGTGATGGCATGTTTGTAAGCTTTGTACTCACCATTTTCCTAGAGAGTTTATATTTGGTACAGGGTGAAACACAGTATGACCTTTAATATCAGGGGAAATGAAAACATGTTGATAGAAAATCACTTTTGGTTAGTAAGTCACACATCTGAACACTCACAAATTGGCTCCGCTATTATTTTCACTCTTATTATCTGGTCATTAACTGCTACAGACTAGAGAGAAAGTGACAGCAAGTTCTATTTCCATATTTTGCTTCGTCATTCAGAGAACTCAGAGGCTATGTGTTCTGAGGAGTGTTTGCAATTGTTTAATATTTTTACTTTTTTACTCTTTTTTTACCTCTGTTCCTGCAGTTTTTCCAGAATGCTACTGGAAATTACACTATGGGATATAGGGACAGACATAATAAGTACCAACAATACAATTGATTTCTTAGAATTTCTTTTCTAAATCTAGTCATAATTAATAAAATAAATAAATAAATGTAGTCTATAATTAAATAGTGACCATCATTTTTCATGCTTAAGGTAGGTAGAAAATTAAATTAAATCCTCAAATAATTCCTTCATGACAACTGAACTGTTTTAGACAATTTTGTAATTCTGAATTGACTGTAATATTGAATCAATGATGGAAAGTGGCAGTTGTATAAATCAATAGACAACTATTACAAAGAGGGTGGGGGAACAACCTCTAGTTTATTAGTTGATAAGATAAATCCATTGTACAGAAAAATGAAGACAAGTTTGTAAGAAGAGTAGGTGGACACACTATTTACAACTCTTCCAATGTTAAAAATAAGTATTGACTCTGCTTATACCTTCCTTCCATTTATACCCTAAGGCATTGATTGATCTATGTTTGTTGCCTTCCTTTTTATTAGAACCATTCACTATTTTAACCCTCCAAAACCTGGACTCTTCTCTAATCGATTACTAATACTGTTCTCTCAATGGTCACTAATAGCACAATTGTTGCCAACACCTGTCCCTTTTTCTCAATTCACTTTCTCCTAATATTTCTAATGTAGTTGACACATACTCCTTCTTCCCTTTCCTAAACCCCTGCCTCCCCAGGCCCTTTTTGTGTCATGACATATTCTAATTATCATCTGACTTTACAATAAAATCTTTTTGTAAGATTTCTGTCTACTTTTCCCCTTATTCCTCAAGGACAATATTGCACTACTCTTCTAGCTCTGAAAATGCTCATACGACATACTTTATCTCTATAATGTCAACCCCTGTCTATGTGTGACTGACTCCCCAAATTACTGAATGCTTAGGAGTTACCAAGTGTCAGAAAGTAGACTACATTTCATCTTTCACTTTATCTATTCAACCAAAGAAATGAATGATTCATTCATGATATAAAAACTGTTTCCCATTCTTGACAAAGACTGCTTAAGAGGCTGCTTAATCTTGACCTGGATAATCTCTCTTATGGAAAACACTGCTTAGATAGAATGCTAATCTGAACAAGCTGAAATCTATTATATTCACACACTAACGGTTTACTTCACTGGGCTCAACTCTCTCCTTCCAACCTAGTTTATCTGCTTGCATCCCTGACTTAAATAATTTTGCTTTGTTTTGATACTCAATATCCTAGTGCCAAGTGTTTGGTCTCTGCACTCAGCATTAATCATTATCTTCTGCTATTTCACAGATTATGTGGCTCTGAAACAACCACAAAATCAAACAAAGCAAAACCAGAAATAGAGAAAGATGAGCATCCATTGTTCCTTAAAGAAGCGTAATAATTTGCCTTTCTTACTGGGAATACGGAGATTCAAGAGCTATTTCTTAAGACAATTTCTTTAACTCATCTCGGTCACCACAGAAAGGCACTCCCAATACTACAGTGCTATTCCCCCTCATTCCCTTTTGGGAGGCAACCAAGCTTCCACCTGCTTTTGTAAATTCCCACAACCTGTTTGCATCTTCACCTGAACTTTCTCCTGCATGCCTTACTGCTTTTCTAGGAGATGTTTTTAGGTCTGTTCATCCCAACTGGGTGCTATTTTGTCTTTGCATGACCAAGTCAAACTCATTTCCTGAAAATATTCAAATCAGGAGTCCGAGATGGCAGTCAGCATTTGCAAGGCACTTGGACTGAGGCTACAAAATTTCGGCAATTCAGGATATGAGTTGCAATTTTCCCTCACATGCAGGAAAGTAGACAAAGTTATCAGGTAAAAGGAGAAAAGTGATGCAGGTGCAGTTGAAAAAGTCCAGGTGGAAGGACAGGTGCACTAAGGAACAAGAGGACATAGAAAGGCCATTTAGATCTCAGCAGTTTTTAATGTCTAAGTGGAACTGATCATACAATGACCTATTCTCCTTCTCCCGGACTTGGTTCTTTTTGCCCAAACTGGCTGAGTGGAATTCTGTTAGTTACTATATTGTGTCCAAACTGAGACACATACAAAAAAAAATCACATACTACTTTTTTTTTTTTTTTTTTTGGGTCACACCAAGCAATGCTCAGCAGTTACTCCTGGCTCTGCACTCAGAAATTACTCCTGGCGGTGCTCGAGGGACCAGATAGGATGCCGGGGATCAAACCCAGTGGGCTGCATGCAAGGAAAACACCCTACCCACTGGAATATCACTCCGACCCCACATACAACTCTTATGTGTAGTTGCAGGATTATTCTTTATTAATTATGAAGTCTCATTAATACCACTGTTCAAAAAGCTTTGAGTCACAAATTGTCAGTCACATTCTACTGCCAACATCATATTTCTTGTGATCAGCAAAAACATATCCTTTGTCTCTCAATATATGCGGCCTGCTGTCAGCAAACAGTGGTATGCCAGAATAGCCTAAATACACACTATATACACTTTGATTTATAAAATGGAGACATAAATTATTATGTAAGTTTCAAAGAGAAAAAAATATGTGAAAAATCTAAACAGACTGACATCTAAAATAGAGGAAATGCAATGTTAATACTATTTGTAAAGCCACTAATATAATGATTTAAAGTATCTTTTGTAAATATATTGTACTTGTTAGACTATAATACAGGCTTTGTAAAACTGCTCTCTCTCTAGAAATGTGTTGAGACAATACTATAAAGAAAAATAAAGTTCTGTGGGAACAATTATAGCGGTCTCTAAAGCTTCCCTTTGAAACAGGGGAAAAATCCTCAGCTGAGAGCAAAGCATCCTTGACCCTGGAGCTGTAACACTAGAGGAGAAGCTCTGCCCTACTTTACAGCCTTGGGCAGGGGTAAAAAATAAAAAGATGGGTGATTTCTTAAAAAGCTATCAATAAAAACTGTTGGCAGCCCAAATGCCCAAGGTACAGGATTTCAACATAATTCCCTCAAATAAAATAGCATTTAGTACTAAACCAAAGGGATTTAAAAGATAATAAAGGGTCCATTTAACGATTTGGTGGTAGCCTTTTTTTGACTCACGGTCAGAACAATGTAGGCTGACACTGTCAATAAGCTCATACCATACAGAGAATACTCACAAAAGTTGAGAACAGGCATCTTCGAGGTTGCAAATAGGATTTTCTTCAGACCCTCCTCCATCTACCCACCCCATGCCCATCTTATTTTTTTCATACCTAAACAATAGCTTTTGAGGTGGTGATATACTACTCTAAAACTTACAGTCCCAGAGTGCAAATACATGTTAGAAGAGGTTTAATATTACCTATTGAAAATATGGGACAGATTTGTTCTCTGCTTTGTCTAAGACATTTAGAAACCTTGCACTAGGGGCTGGAGCCACAGTACAGTGAGTAGGGTATTTGCTTGCATGTGGCAGACAGAGGTTCAATGCCTAGCATCCCATATGGTTCCCTGAACAGTGCAAGAAGTATATACCTGAATGCAGAGCTAGAAGTAACCCCTGAGCAAGACTGGCTGTAGCCCCCTATCTCTCAAAAAACCCAAAAAAACACTTCGTACTTTAAATGATTTTTGTCTCTTTGAAATATTTGTAATTCTTCTGGAAATATATAAAGCGTCTTGCTACTCAAGGCCCTGGAAATCAAGACTGAGATGCAGTCATCAAGGATATAGCAACTTTAGATTTTATGAGTGGGTATGGGACAAACTTCTGCAGATGCTTGCTCCAAAGCTAAAGATAAATTCATTTTTCTTTCAATAAAGCCAACTATCCAGTATAAATTGCTAAGCCAATTGCTAGGTGGATCTAGGATGCACTTTGTATGACAAATGATGCTGTCAGATTCTCTTAAGTATTTGCCGTTTATTTTAAGAGCATGTTTGCAACAATCACAGAAATTAGTGAGATTTCTTTTTGTGTTTGCAATATCTTAGCAGATTGCCTGTAATGTCATATTGTGGTCAACTGCTTCTTTGATAATAAAATTTTTCTTTCTCTCCACCTCTTGTTATATTAAAGTAGTGTAACAAGAAGACTATTAAAACTGGGAGAGTTCTACTCTCTTGATACCCTATGTAAGCAAACAGCCTAAGTCAACAATGCACTGGAATTTTAGAGAAAGTAGCTTAAGGTACAATCACAAGCTCTTAAAATCTTCCAAATAAAACTGTTAAAACTTATTAGTTGACCAGATATAATTCCATATAATTCCTTGATATTTCTTTGGTGTATTTATAAAAAAGTTATGCCCTGGCACCTGTCTGTGAATGGTTAGAACTATGTTTCAGTTTGGCGCTAATTGATTCAGCTACTGATTTAGAGTCAATTGATCACTTGATCACTTGACATCCCATTATTCGTTGATTTGCTCGGCGGGTGCCAGTAACATTTCCATTTGACCCTATCACGTGCCAGTGCAGCCCAATGGCATCTGATTGCTTCAGGAATACAAAGAGCCTCAAACTGTTCATCCAGGGTCTTGACGAAAAAGTCTGATCATCTTGTAGGTGGGCGGCCCGTGATCTTTTGACATCCCGTGGGATCCAGTCAGTAACAGTTCTAGTCCAGCGGTTGTCTCCAAATCGCATTACTGTCCAGCCCATCTGATTTTCGATGCCTTGGCAAACGAGACAGTGTCCCTGACTCTGGAACAGCGACGGAAGTGGAGCTCCAGATTCCTTCTCTCACTTGAGTGAGGTGTGATATTCCAAGCATAGCTCTTTTGATTCCTCTTTGGGAGACCCGAATAGCATTCTCATCCTGCTTTCATAGGGCCCAGGTCTCTGAGGCGCATGTTAATGCAGGGAGAACAGTGGAGTCGAAGAGATGTACCCGGAGCTGGAGGTTCTTTGTCTTTTTAGCTATTTCTTCGATGCTTTTGAAGGCATTCTATGTTGCTCTCTTCCTCCTGCGCAACTCAGGTTTTAGGTTGTTCATCATGTTGACTTCTCGACCTAGGTACACATAACTGCTGCACTCAGAGATGTTTGTTCCATTGAGAGTGAATGGGGCCTCTGGAACTAGTTCATTTTTCATGAACATAATTTTGCTGAGGTTCAGCTGTAGACCTATCTTTCCACATTCTCAGTCGAAGTCAGCCACTCATGCTAAGCTGCCAAAACGATTTAGAGTGTATAACTAAATAAGCACTTTAAAAACTATAATGTACATAAGCTTATCTTTTAGTAGCTCAGAGGTGTATCAGATTTAGGTAAGATTTTATATTTATTTATTTGCTTCTGGGCCACACATGTACTCAGTGCCCCTGGCTCTGCACTCAGAGCTCCTTCTGAGAGGGGGCTCTGGTGGCCATAAATGGTTCTGGAGACTAAACCCAAGTCAGCCACATGCAAGGCAAGGGAAGATTTTAATCTGTAATTAATATTTTGCTTTTGCACAGATTAACTAGGGGAGAAAATGTACCAGTTGTGCCAGAATCCCATTCTATGTAATTTATGTCATTATAAAACTGACTGCTATTTTTTCCACTAATTTTGAGAACTGGTTTCTGTTGGTAATTTAAGGCAAACTGCCTAAATTTAAAAGGAATGATCGATTCAGAATATTTCTGTAGCTTTTAATCTGTCAAATTCAGATCCAAGATCTTGGCAGCTTTTGGAAGTCTGTAGATCCTATCTTAGTTGGGCTTCTCAGCTTTTTTAACTTCACCTCGTCTAATGTAAAGTTAAGAGTTAAGCTGCACTTATTCTAGACATGGGTATCTATATGGGTATAAAATAATCATCAACATAAATAATATCTTTGATACTACTTTCTTAACCATAATTTATCAGGTTTGACCTTGGCAATCTACAATTTGCCCAGGAAGTACATGAATCTAAAAATGTTTTCCTAATGGTCTATGTTAACATCAGCAGATTTATGGAATCACCAGATAGATGATGTGTCGATCATTCCAGTTCCTTCTCAGAGAGCAAAAATAATATCTCAAAAAATCTGATGTAAGCAACCAAGAAAGTTATATAAAGATGACTTCATCATTTTCCTCTCAGTACTTTCTACATTACTAAAATTTTTTAAGTTAGTTACATATTTTCTATTAGCATTTCTTTTCTTTTGTTATATATTGTTTTATCGTCACACAAAAGGTAGTGAGCTTTAACTATACTACTTGTAGGACATCTCTGAGTCAAATCTATGCACATTATGCATAAAGAGGAACTCTAACTTCCTTGTGACCTTCAGCAAGTTACCTCATGAGGTTATCACTTGAAAGTTTTGTGCAAATGAGAGTGAGTGAATGAGCAAATGTATGAACTAATAGTTGAAAACATTTTTTGAGAAAGATAACACAAAAGAGAAAAATTGTATTTAAATAATTTTTTATAATTTTGTGAATCAAGTAATGCAGTTAAACTGACACAGAAGCATACTAATTATATTATAATGAAAAACAACTTTTACTAATAACTCATGCTGACCCACTTTAAAATGTTTTTTACAGGGCTTGGAAGATTACACAAAGGCCTGGAGTATATATTTTTGAATACTGAAATCCCACTTTTTAGCCTAGGCACCACATGCTCATCTAAGCACCAGCAAGTGTGGTTCTCTCACTTAAAAAGAAGATTTTAATATAGACTTATTCAATGATTTTGTTTACTGGCAAATTTCAGCCACAATGTCCATTTAACAAATTTCCTTGAGTGAAAATACAACAACGATCACAGTAGATGAAAGAGCTGGATGCATTTCAGGGCAACAACAAGTCCAGAAAGCAGAATTGTTCAGGACAGTGAGTCCAGAGAGTCCGGTGATTACCTGGGGAATGTGTCTGAAATAATGATCAACAATAAGGGCCAGAACAAAACTGTGTTATTTCCAGCTGTTGCACAGAATGAACAGCACTAATGACTCAGCTCTGTTTCTATTTCAACTTAGACTACTGTCCAGAAATAAACATAGTTTTGACAAAAAGAAAAATAATACCCAATTAAAGAACTTTCTGAATTCAAACAAACAAGTACAAATATCAGTCTACCATCAGAATACTAAGTTCTAAGAAAAGATTAAATTATGTTATTAGTTACACCCTGGATGTAGCCAATATTGAAAGGCATCATGATTTGTCAAGAATGCTGGAGAATGAAGAGAAATTAGGGCAATAGTAGATGTGGTCCACCCACTATGCACGTAATATAGTGAGACAAAGATGAGAAAGACATTATCAATGAGATTGTTTATTTGCTTTTTGTTTTATTGTTATTATTTTGTTCTATTATTGTTTTATTTGCTTTAACCTTGGATTACAGCATGAATTACAGGGAGGAGGTTAATGACTCTGATGCTAGAGGTGACTTAGGGACAGTCTAAGTCACCTGCCTATGGAGGGCCATAGGCATTTTAATGTGCAGCTAATGTGTGAGTGTGTGTGTGGGGGGGGAGGGTGCAGTAATTCTGGATATCAATACTACATACTTTGGAATTCATGTAATCATCTATTCTAAACTATAATAAAGTAATGAATAAATGAAAACAAAGTTGGTCTTTAATTTATAAAATCTTTCTTTTTAGAAAACCTTAAACTGTTTCTAGCTAAATAAACTAAATATAAAAAGAGAATTATATTGGGGCAGGAGCAATAGCCCAGTGGGTAGGGCATTTGCCTTGGATGCAGCGAGCCATGCCGGCCTTGGTTCAATCCCGCGCATCCCATATGGTTCCCCAAGCACCACCAGGAGTAATTTCTGAGTGCAGAGCCAGGAGAAACCCCTGAGCATTGTCGGTTGTGACCCAAAAAGCAAAAAAAAAAATATTATAACAGAAGATACAGATAGTAACTAATATGAAAAACCTTCATTTTCTAAAATTAAGATTTCAGGCAAACGGTGAAAACCTTTAGTTTCATTAATTGCAACATCTAACCGCTCATTATACCCTTGAGAACTAGTTGTGTCACCACTTGTTTTAAGATTATAACTAATTTCTAAACAAAAATGCAGTTGTTATTATTAATAAGTTGGAACATCATTCTAGAACATATATTGTTATTTTTTGGTTTTGCATTTTTATTTATTTTTTGAACTTTTTGAAAGATTTTTTAATTAAATATACCTTTAATGCATAAATATACTGTCTATTTAAAAATTAAAACAATATAAGTAATAGTAATAGGTGATCATTTTAATTGACAGTTACATGAAGGAAAAAAAGTTGAGTTTATAATTAGTAGAAGCACATTTTCATGGTGGTTAAGCTTAAGAATTCTCATTTATGTAGGCCCTATCAAGACCCTGCTTCTAGTTTCTTGTTATTTATGTTCATGGAGAGTCTAAAGTTCTTCAAACATGAACAAACTCAAGGGCCAACAAAATTTGAATATAAAAAATGAGCTACCTGTCCACTTTTCAAGCAACACAATAGAGTCACTTAAGTCTCAGCAGCAGTAGAGAAATGTGTTTAAGATCTAACTCATAATACTGATTTTCAAGAATTGAAGGTTTTCAGGATCGGAGTGATAGTACAGTGGGGTAGGGTTTCGCCTTGCATGCAGCTGACCAGGGTTTGATTCCCCGGCATCCCATATGGCACCCCAAGCACTGCCAGGAGTAATTCCTGAGTGCAAGACCAGGAATGATCACTGAGCATTGCTGGGTGTGACAAAAAAAAAAAAAAAAAAAAAAAAGGTTTTCTTGGTAAATCGAACATTTAATGCTAAAACTGGACAACTGTCATTTGGAATTCGATTTAGAAACAAGGCTGAGTAAAAGTAGGTCCATACAATCATGATCACAAACACAAAGTTGCTGCCTGCCAATATGCTTTTCTTTAACTTTTTCCCTTTCATGAGTTTTCCCACATCTTCAAAAAGGACTTATGATAACTTTTCAATCTCATGCACTTACTATCTGCTAGAGACTAAAATACCTAATCACTGTTATATGTTCTCATTTTATACTTATGGCACTCTTCAACAGTAGTACAATTATTACCTTTATTTGATAGAAGAAATAGTAAGGGACCATAAATTTGCATGACACATATAGCTGGTTCATCACTGTTTTCTAGTATTTGAGTGCTTTGATTTCAGACTATATGTCCTCAATCACTACTTTCTACTTCCAAATTGCCTAAGATTAATTACAGTCAATCCAGTTTACTTAGAACCTATAAAAATCAAGGTGTGAGAGGTAATATTGTGCCTATATTGTATACCCAGTATTTTTAGTAGCAGCACTGAGTCAGGCATAACTGGTAAATGCAAGAGCCTTCTTTAGCTTCATTTTACTACTTGATACTACATGAAAAAACTCGTTCTCTCAAGTGCTATTATGGAGATGATAGAAACTGTATATTTTCTGGCATATAACAAGCATATTTCATAAATGATAGCTATTATTAAAATATCATTATTCCCATTTATAGATCAGAAAACTGAGCATCTGAAAGCATGTAGTTCATTCAATCTGTAGGCCATGCTGTTGAAAGTTCCCTGATAGTGCAGCACTAACTTAATCTTAATCATTAATTTCCAGTTTGTTCCCACATCACCTTTTTCTGATTTTTAATCCTGATGCAGCGTGTAGATTGTAGACACAATTTAGTATTTAACTATTTCTATCTTGCTATATTATTATTGCAATGAAATGGCAAATACACAAAGCAAAGAAGAATCTGAAGAGTTTCATTCACCTGTACCTATGCACGAATACCTAGCCTTCACAATTTTATTATAGAACAAAAGTAACCCTTTCTAAAAACAGGGTGTATTTGTATTAGTGGGCCTATGATGCTTCAGGTATTCATTCCTTCCCAGCTAAGAAAGAATAGCAGAAGACCAGATTTTGTCAGACATTTAGTTATTAAAAATAATCAAAGATGTCATGGGGAACATATAAATGAATTTTTTATAAAAAGAAGAAACTCCAGGAAAATATGCCAAAGAAAAAGTCAAAGCAAACACAAAAGAATACAGAAGCATTCATTTTCAATAATGAATGGCATAAATAAGAACAAAAGAAGAGGAAGAACAAGAGGAGGAATGAGCTTGACACATTTACTGTATGCAACCACATGAGGATAAGAAGATGAAGGACCAAGGAAGATTTTTAAATCGGAATACCAGCTAAAGAAAATGGAAACAGAGGGTTTGCAGCATAAGAAGAAGAAGAATGGGGAACAAACAGTACAATCTCTATTTGGTGTTTTGTTTAAAAATAAGTGGCTACATCTTCATTATTTTAGAAACAGATTCATTTCACTTGTTTCAAGACTTTAAAAAATCTCTTAATTTAATTGAGTCATATTCAAAAACATTTTGGCCTGCTAGAGGGTTCAATTGTAGGACCAAGATCTTACTCTCCCACAGAGCACACATGATGCATTAATAACTGAAGAGCAGAAATCTGAAGCAATAAACATGAAGAGGACCCCACAAAGATATAATATTCAATAACTTCACATGCAATATTCTAGAGTTTGCTCAATAGTTCCTTCGCCGTATAAAAGTTTGAAGAATAAATTTTGTCTGAGTCAAAGGAATAACAATTCTTTGGAGCAATACATGGTAGCTACTATATTTGGGAAGTAAAAATAGCAAGCTTTAGGATTTAAGAAGAAAGGAAAATCACTGTGGGTCAGCTGATACTGTCAGAGAGGGCATCCAAGAGGTGAGTCTGGTTATCATCCAAGTTTCTTAGTGAAGAAGTGAGAACATACAATTAAGCAGTGACACCTAAAAGGCACCAGGATAGCATTTATCCTAAGATTCTTTTTATGACCTCGTCCTATCAGTTAGCATCTAGAAAATGACACTTTAGAAAACAGTCATATACAGAAGAAATTCAAAATGCAAAGCATTTGAAAACTAATATTCACTATGAAAAATAGTTGCAGATTGCTTTCTCTACATGTATACTTTTATTTGGACTTAGTTGAAAATCTATCAATGATATTTTTTCTTCAACAATGAATACATTTTGTGAAATTTATAGAGGTAACAACACCAACAATGGACAGAACACAAGCAAGCAAAAAAGAACATATTTTGTTTTGTTTTTGACCTTTTCTTAAGTCAGGGAAGAGGGGCAAGGTGGAGGAGGGGGCTGCAGTTGGCAGTGCTCTGATGTATTTCAGGTTCTGTGCCCAGAAGTGACCCCTGGTTGTCTTGAACTGAGGTGTACCATGAGGTAATGCCTCTATGACCCCCAAAACATAAGCTTTTAATCTTTGCTATCAAAGGAAATCTGTTTCCCTCTGTTCTCAGTAATTTTGCAGATGCTTTCTTTGTCAAATTAATAGAAGAATCTCAACAACACAATTAAAAGAATAAAGTACTGAATAATAAAACAACTCATTCTTTGTGTCAATTCTTCAACTTCATCACAATTAATCACTTCCAATGTGCACTTAAAGTAGTATAACTTTATTAGGAAAGATAACAGGGACATGAATAATTAAAACAGACATTGAAAAACAGAGGCACTATTAAAAAAAGAACGATGAATGTTTGGAAGTTAAAAGTAAACAAGATTTTCCTCCTTGAAATAAACATAAATAATAGACCCAAATTATATTTTGCAGACTGGTCGACCTTAGTTTCATAAACTGAATATATGATTGAATTCTCCTAATGAATCCTTATATAGTTTATGTTTCTATGTCAATATTAAAGGATTAAAAGCAATCACAATGAATTCAGGTCACAGTCATATGCATATATTTGGTTCAGAATAACTGGAAACAAGTGACAACCATAACCCCCAATTCTGACTGGCTTTAACTTCTCAAACATATCAAAGCATTCTGTTTTCAAAGGTCAGTTTTCCTGAATCACGTCTCCAGAATAATCACTTCAGAGCCCTTTTTTTAGAAACCCATGGTGCTCAATTTCAGGCCTCATTGACCCTCTGTTTAAACAATTTTTGTAGATTTAATTAAGTGATAAGTGATAGTAACTGCTGAGGTTTCTTATTGTGAAGCTGACCTATCACAATGGATTATGCTTTACAGAGAAGTGAGACACCGTAAGTGAGCACTGTTAGAATGCCTCATACAACTAAATCTGACTGTGGGTCATGAGACCATAAAAAACTGAGGCACCTCAAAATTCTACTATATGGTCAAAGGTGACCAAAAATGTGATTTATCAGCTTCTAGCTTATATGAGTCAAAATAAGCATTTAAAACGTTTTGTCATAGTTTCTCCTTTAGTAAATCACACTTTTTACATGTTAATGACAGTAAATAAGCCAGAAGCAGTTCAGTGCATCTTTACAGGTCATTAAGTCAACAAGTGGTGTTGGGGAAACAGTAACATGCAAAACTAATGCAAAACTATGAACTCAAATCCATATCTAACACCATGTACAAAAGTACAAAAGCCAAGACACAGCATTTAAACGAACTAAATATCAATAAACATTAAACATTAAACATAGTAGAACACTTCATGACACTGCATAAAGAAGCATCTTCAATGATTCAATGCAAAGATAAACAAATATGACTACATCAAACTAGCTTCAGCACCAAAACAAAATGGTCCCCACCACCTGCCATAAGTGGTTTCTAAGCTCAGAACCAAGATAATGCCTTGAATACAACAACAAAAATAATATATAAATAGAAAAAATCCTACATATTAGAATCCAAAGCAATGATTTATTAGTAAAATTTATTTTTAAAAAGTTTATCAATTAGTAAGCAGTGTATTTTAAGCAATATTCCCCAAATCATTTTCATTTAAATATTCCTCCTCTGATGTGCATATGGATTCTAATCATGTAAAATGATTAATAACAAGTGTGCCTTGTATAGCTTTATTGATACTACAAAGTAATTAGTCAAACTCTCTTTTAATTCACGGAATTTGAAAGTGTTATTCTACAACTTACTAAATTCCTTTAAAAAATTTTGTCTAATTCTGATCTTCTCTTCTACTTGGCTCCCTTCAGATGAACAGGAACTCTTATGTGGTACTGCTGGAGTAAAATATTCTGTCATATCTATAAATTTCACAAAGTCTTATGCCATGAAGAAGGTGGTTACATGCTGTTTTTTTAAAAAAGTCTAAGAATTAATCATTTATTTCCCTTCACTGACATGTCTTTTTATGTTTCATATGTTTTTCAAAGATAAGGGAGTAGTAATTTTAAGCAACACTACTAACCTTACCAATGAAAGAAAATAAAACTATCAATCCTCAACAAAGTTGCTCTTCACTTTGAAGGTGCAATCATTTGTCCAATTCAGTCCTTTCCAAAAAAGCTTTCTTGAATTATGAACTGTAAAATCACTTTGACAGTTACATACTCTATTTTTAGAATCCCTGCCTTTTATTAAGAATCTGCCTTTTGTCACATAATTTTGCATAATCTTTCAAGCACTTGGAGCATGAATACAATGAGAGAGACACTTAAAGTGCTTGAATTGCAGAGAATAAATGATACATAAGGCAATCACACAAATTTAATCAACATATTTACTTCCATAATCTTTCTAAAACGTATATGTTTCATGCATGAATCAACATTCTTAATAGCACCTGCAAGCTAATATTTGAATAAAAAAGACACAATTAAAAACTTCAAACTTCACTATGAGTTTTTCATCAGTGTTTAATAAAATAAAACATTCCTATAAATAATATATTTCCAAGTCTGCATAATAATCCCAGAAACTGAAATTCACTGATATCTTTATGCATAACTTCTATGAAAGTGGTTTAAAATACAGCAAGTTCCACAAAAAGAAAGAACATGATCCTAGTTGTAAGAATGAACACATATGAAGGAGCAATCTATATGTAGAGAGGAGAGTATGTTAGTATGTATCTAGGAGAAATTTGAGACAAATTTTCAAGAAAGTTGACAAATTTCATCCAACTAAGAAATACATACTACAAAAATGAGCAGACACTTATATAACCTAAATAGTACATTGTGTATTCTTAAAATAGCAATATTATTAAAATGATATGCATTTCTGTAGTTATAATTTCTTATCTTTTATAATGCAAATAAGTACATACATGATATCTTTAATTGTGGTATCAATTCAATGTGGAAATACAAACAATTAAAAATCTGAAGCTGGAGAGATAGTGTAGCCACCAAGCCCCATTAATTCCTGACATCAGAGAGAGTTCCCTGAGGTTTGCCAGAGGGATCCTTGAGCAGAGTCATGACTAAGCCCTGTTCATGGACAGGCGTGACCACCAAATGAACAAAAATAATTAAGTAAAAATTCAAAGAATGGAGTCTACTAGGGAAAGGATGCAACAAAGAGCAAAATGATGCTATGCCTAATGTCATATTATATGTCTACTTTCCCTTCTCCCATGCATCTAAAATAATATATAGCAAGAGCTATGCAATATTTTGAGTGAATGAATACTTGGATTTTTTTTTTGTTATTCCTGTCTATTCTTTGCTCTTTGTGTATGAAGAAACAGGAATGGTTGAATTAATATATCTTTCATCCTCTGCTGAATATAATAAATATCTCAGTAATATTTTAAGTTCTCTGATTACTAAGGCAACACATGTTGATAGAAATATTTCTAGCTTCATAAAGGTACAATAAAAGCTATTTCCAAACTGTAGCCCTAGGAATGAGCTTAGCTTAATGTTTGACATTTTCATTACACATTGTATGTTTTTACTTCATTATATATGAGGCACAAGCTCTAGGAATACTATCTTACATATAAATATTAATTTTACATCTTTAGTTAACAATATATGGTGAACACTTTCTAGAGTAAGTTAAAATCATTGTATTCTTTAAAATGCTCAATATAATCAACTCAGGATATTATGTAAGCTGATTCCAAGTTTTTTAAACTTTGTGCTGAATAAGTATGCATTCTAATTTGGTTCAAGTTTCTATTCTACTATTCCGTTCTACTAGATATGTTTTCTTCATTGTATATTGCAGGTTGGAATGCTGAAGCTATTTAGATTCCTGATATATTTTCTTTTCTTTCCTTTTAGAAGACAGCAATGTATATCCATGCATATGTTAAAATGCATATGTTCTACATTTATACCACTTGGTGTGTGTATCAATTCCATGGGACTTAAACCAGCACTTAAATTATATACAGATTATTTCTTTTGGTGCCCAAATGGACTTATTTCATTTTCAGTTATTTGTTTAATAAGTCCATGCTTTATGATGATATAGTATAAGTTTATAAATATTTCTACATTTGCTGTCCATTTTATTTTTATTTTATTGAAATACTCTGCCATACAGTTAGAAGGCTGCTCGTGAGCAGGCTTCCTTCATACATGTCCCAATGCCCATCCCACAATTCCCACCACCAATGTCCTTATTTTCCCTCCCGTCACCCCGCCCCAGCCAGTCTATGGAAGGCACTTTCCTTCTTTCTCCGCCCTGCCCCCCACAGGCATTATGGTTTGCAATAGAGATACTGAGAGGTTATTATGTTTGTTCCTTTTCATATTTTCAGCTTGCAGTTCTTTTTCTTTTTTTCTTTTCTTTTTTTTTTCTGCTTTTTGGGTCACACCCGGCAATGCTCAGGGGTTTCTCCTGGCTCTGCACTCAGGCATTACTCCTGGCGGTGCTTGGGAGACCATATGGGATGCCAGGTATCGAACCCGAGCCAGCCCGTGTGCAAGGCAAATGCCCTACCCGCTGGGCTATCGTTCTGGCCCCTCAGCTTGCAGTTCTTATACAGAAGGATCATTAATAACTATCTTTGTCATACTGGCCCCTTTTCTGTCCCAACTGTCTTCTTGCCAAACAGTTGAAGCAGGCTCTTAAATGTGGCCAAACCTCCTAGCTCTTGTTTCTACTGCCCAGGGGTATTGGTTTCAATTTTTTACATCCCCAAAATGAGTGCAAGTATTCCATTTATGTGCTTCTCCTTCTGATGCATTTTACCAGCATGATATTTCCATGACCATCCATTTATAAGCAAATTTAATGACTTCATTTTCCCTAACAGCTGCATAGTACTTCATTGCATAGATGTACCATCATTTCTTTAACCAGTCATCTGTTGTTAAAGAATTGTTTTGATTCTGGCTATTGTGAATAGTACTTTAATATACCTGATATTGCAGATGGCATTCCATCTGTGTGTTTTTGAAGCAGCGGGTATATTCCTAGAAGTGGTGTTGCTGGGTCACGATCAATTTATAGGTTGTTCTTTTTTTTTTTTTTTTTTTTTGCTTTTTTGGGTCACACCCGGCAATGCTCAGGGGTTTCTCCTGGCTCTGCACTCAAAAATTACTTTTGGCGGTGCTTGGGAGATCATATGGGACGCCGAGGATCGAACCGAGGCCAGCACAGGCTGGCCGCATGCAAGGCAAAAGCCCTACCCGCTGGCCCCAATTTATAGTTTTTTGAGGACGGCCTATGTTGATCTCCAAAAATAGTTGAACCATTTGTTATTCTCACAATGAAGGAGAGTCTCTTTTCCACACATCCATGCCAGCACTGAAAGTTCTTTTTATTTTGGATGTGTGCCAGTTTCTGTAATGTGAGAAGATATCTTATTGTTTTGATTTGCATCTCCTTGAAGATTAGTATTGTGGAGCATTACTGAAGTGTATTTTGACCATTTGTATTTTCTTTGAGGAAGGTTCTCTTCATTTCATCTCTCCATTTATTGATGGGTTTAGATGTTTTTCTTCCAAAGTTCTACCAGTGCCTTTTATATCTTGAATATTAACCATGCAACATATGGGTATTGGGTAAATAAATTTTTTCTCAATCTGTGGGCTGTGTTTGTACCTTGGTCACTGTATCCTTTACGGTATAGGAGCTTCTTAGTTTAAAGTAGTTCTCTGTGTGACTGAATCTCAAACATGAACGTCTTGTAATTTTATATCTCTCGGTGGTATAATAAAATATTTAAAAAAATAAAGTAGTTCTATTGTTTATCTTTGCTTCTACTTGCTTGGTCAGTGATATTTCATCTTTGAAGTTTTTTTCAGCTTCAATGTTATGAAGAGTTCTCATTGTGCTCCATTTTGCTTATGAATTCAGGTCTGATATTGAGATCTTTAATCCATTTTGATCTGACTTTTATGCCTGGCATTAGAGTGAGGTCTGCATTTATTTTCTTGCATGCAGTTGTCCAGTTTTCTCAGCTTAATTTGTTGAAGAAACTCCCTGCTCCACCTCAGATTTCCTGCTTCTTTATCAAAGATTAGGTGATCATATATTTGAGAGTTGGTGTTAGGATATTTGTCTATGTTCCATTGGTATGTGGGTCTGTATTCAGCCCAATATCATGCCACAATTACCATGCATAGTCTGAAGTTGGGGAAGGTGATGCCTCCCATCTTCTTTGCGCTATGGATAGGTTTAGCTATTCATGGGAATTCATCGTTACATGTAAATTTCATGAGTGTTTTATCTATTTCTTTGAAATGTGTCATGGGTATCTGTATACATTGAATCTGTAAAATGCTTTGTGGAGTATTGCCATTTTAACAATGTTGATTGCTCCAATCCATGAGCAGAGGATGTGTCTTCATTTCCTCACATCCTGTTTTATTTCTTGGAGTAGTGTTTTATAGTTTCCTTTGTATGGATCCTTCATCTCTTTAGATAAACTATTTCCTTGTACTTAATTTTCCAAGGCACACTTATGAATGTGATTGCCTTTCAAATCTCTCTCTCTTATCTTTCATTATTTTTATATAGGAAAGCCAGGGAATTTTGGGTACTGATTTTGTAACCTGCAAATTTACTATACAATTCTATTGTTTCTGGGAACTTTTAGGTAGATGCTTTGGGATTTCCTAAACAGACTATGATACCACCTGCATAGTGAAAGTTTAACTTCCTCCTTTGTTATCTGGATGGGTCTGCTTTGTTTTTTCTTGCTTAACTGCTATGGCAAGCAATTTCATACTATATTCAACTGAAGTGGCAAGAGTGGGAAAACTTGACTTGTTGCTAATCTTAGGGAGAAAGCCTTTAATTTCTTCCCACTGAGACTAGCGCTTGCTGTGGGTTTGTGAAAGATGGCTTTGACTACATTGAGGATGGTTCCTTCAACTCCCATTTTATTAAGTTTTTATCATGAATGGGTGCTATATCTTGTCAAATGCTTTCTCTGCATCTATCAAAATGATCATATAGTTCTATATTTTCTTTTTATTGATATGGTGTTTATGTAGATTGATTTGCAAATGTTAAACCATCCTTGCATCCCTGAGATGAATCCTACTTGGTCACGGTTTATGATATTTTTGATGAGTTGTTGGCTTCTATTTGCTAGTATTCATTACCTGAGTTGCTGCTTACCAGTAAAGTTGTGTTTTGTTCCTTCAAATAAGAATTAAAATATGGCAGGGTAAAGTATTCTTGTTCAGGCATTCATTTCATTGAGTGTTTTCACTATATCCCACCACTGTTTCTGGGCAGTAAGTTTTATCTGATAAGTCTGCTGTAAATCTTAAGAAAGCCTCTTGTAGATAATTTCTTTCTTTAATCTTACTGCTTTCAGTATTCTATTTTTTAATCTATGGTTTTCAGCATTCTGATCAGGATGTATATGGGAGTATTTCTATTTAGATTTATATTTAGCTGGTACCCTTCAGTCCACCTGGATCTGGCGAATACACTTTTCAGCTCTGGGAGCTTGTCAGCAATAATGGCTTTGACATTGGCTTTCTTCATCAGGGTTTTCTTCCTGCCTCTCTGGGACCCCAATAATTTTGACTTCATCCCAATGTTCTCTCTTTATCTGTTGGTTTGTTCTGATGTTCTTTTCCATCTTCTGCTGCTTTCGGAGGATTCTCTGTACCTCATCTTGGATGTCATGAATTATGTCCTCAGCAGCTGTTACTCTGCTGGTGAGGCCTTCCAGTGAGTGTTTTGTTTCACCTACCAAATTTTTTTTATATCTGACATGTTTTCTTGTATTTTTTGCTTTCATTTTTCTAATTTTTGCTCTCATATTCTCTTGTATTTTACTGGCAGTGTGTTAAACTGTTTGTTTGAGTTCCTTATGCATCCATCCTTAGCAGTTCCATTGGAAATTCCTTATCAGAGAGGTTTTATAACTCATTATTACTGCTTGGGTCATCTGAGCTAGCAACTTCACTCACTAATCCTGGTGGATTTCTGAGTTGCTTTACCATTGTACCTTGCAGTTTGGAATTTTTCTTGTGTGTTGTGTGGTTAGTTACCTTGAGTTAGGATCACTTTGTATGTTTACAGTGAGTTATGGAGAGGTGAGGAAATGGAGGCCTAGATTTACTGGTGCCTCTAGTATAGGATGCATATGAAGTAAGTTTGGAGATGAGATTTTGGAGGAAACCACACCATAGGAGTGGTTCTGGCAATGAAATGCTGCAGGGTCCAGCTGTCAGGCTTCTCTTTGTGTGGGTTCTAGGATTTCATGCTGAGGGAGGATATGGGTGCTTTTGTAATTCTGACACATCTTGGTTTGAGATGTTAGACCAAAGGTTAGTGGGAGATAACTGGAAGGAGGAAGCATCACAGGCAGTGGGCTTTGCAGGGTCCAGCCACCAAACTACGTGCTTTGGGAAGGGTGGGTCCCACTAGGATTCACACACCTGGGATTGAGATGCTGGACTGATGAGTTAAGGGAGGTGCCTGGCAGGAGAGGTGTCACAGGCTGTCACAGGCTGTGAGCTCTTGTCCTTGTTTTTAAACTTGAATTTTTGTGAATGCTTTCAAATTTCATAATATCATCAAATATTTGCAAAATTGTCATAATATGCTCCTGAAAATATGGTTTCTAGTTGGTCATTTGACTTTAGTAAACTTACATATCATATCCTTGTGAAAGTTGTAGCAATGTGTTTGCATATCAATTTTTAAGATCCACTTTCAATTAGCAGATTTTAAACATGCTAATTGAGAATTCTTGATTCATCATTATCATTTACACAGTAATTTAGTGGTCAAGTTTAAATAAAACTTCATTCATCGTGCAAGTTTTCTATACTGAGCATGTACCAGCTAAAAAGCCTCCTTCCAGGCCCTATAAGTACATCAGTAAACAATACAAGTGGAGACACTTAACTGCATGAATTTTTGCTGACTTTTTCCAGGGAAACAAAGGCAAGAATTATGTGTGGTAACCAGAATAATGAATCTCCAAAGATGTTAACACACTTATACTCAGAACCTGCAAATGTGTTACCAGAGAAGACAAAGATTTTGCAAATAAAATAAAGGCTATGTCTTAAGATAGTGAGATTATTTTTATTTATTTAGCAGGTACATCTAATAATACATGCTATTAAAAGAAACTGTTTGGGCAAGGTGGAAAGAAATGTAGAAAATTGGTAGAACAAAGATAGTCCAATCCCCTGGAGTACTTGAGGAGCAACTTTTGGCCCAGATTCAGAGCATATGCAAGAATTAGAGAAAGGAAACTAGGATTTATAAGTGGCATTTGCTTAGAGCCAAGAGGACAACCACACCTTAGCTTCATAAAACAAGGATACAAATTTCACTTAAACTTATGTCTTGGAAGTTTGCTGTTTCCAGAGCCTTTTTTGAGAAAAGTCCAAGTGATGCCCACTTTGACTTCAGCCTTAGGAAACCCTAAGCAGAGAAATTCACTATCACTATCAATATCTTCCCGTTCATTATCAATTTTCTCAAGCGGGTTCTAGTAACATCTCCGTGTGTCCTGTCTCATACTAGTAGAACCAAAGGACATCTACTTGCTCCAGGAACATAAAGAGCCTCAAACCCTTATATTAGGTCATGAGAATGACCTAACATAATTATTACTGGTATTTGGCATATCAAATATGACACAGACAGCTTGCCAGTCTTGCCGTGCGGGTGGCATACTCTTGTAGTCTAAATACAGCATTTATTGATGAACCTTGCGGCCGCGCGAACTGGGCCATGACAGGCTCGTCTGCTGGATCGAGTTCTGACGAGAGGGAGGTCCAGCAGAGAAATTAGTGTTCCAATCTCTCATTCATGATGAAAGGAATGCTGATTGGTCCAATTTTTTTGGAAAACAATAGGGACATTCCTCAAAAAACTAGAAATTGAGTTCCTATTTGAACCAGCAATATCATTTCTGAGAATATTACCCAGAGCTTCAGAAAACACACAGCTGAAACACCATCTGCACTTCTATGTTTACTGCAGTACTATTCACAATGACCAGAATCTGGAAACCAGAATATCTGAGAAAAGATGACTGGTTAAATAAACTATGACACATCTCTACAATGGAATACTATAAAGCTGTCAGGAATAAATGAAGTCAGGAAATTTGCCTATAAATGGATGGATATGGAGAGTATCATGCTGAGTGGAATGATTCAGAAGGAAATGGGCAGATATAGAATGACCACATTCATTTTGGGGATATAAAAAATAAAATAGTATGAGAATAATATATAAGGAAGGCCAGGGAAAACAGAGGTCAGGAGGACTTGTCAATTGTTGGAATCTACCAAAAGTGTGGCGGGAAAGTATAGGTAAGTTAGCGAAGGAACCAGTTTGACAATACTAGTTGGAAATGGTAAAACCAGTGTAGAACTGAGTATTAAAATAATCAAAGATATACAGCTGATAACTTTTCAGTGTCTGTTGAAAACCACAATGTTAAAAAGGGAGAGAGAGAGAGAGAGAGAGAGAGAGAGAGAGAGAGAGAGAGAGAGAGAGGGAAAGTGCCTGCTATAGAGGTAGGTTGTTGGTGGGAAACTGGAAACTGGGGCATTGGTGTTGGGAAATGTACACTGGTAGAGGGATGGGTGTTCTAACATTGTCTGACAGAAACCCAATAATGAACAGCTTTTTAGTGGTCTATCTCACAATGATTTAATTTAAAAATAATAAAATTAAATTAAACAATAATGTATGGTAATAGGGATCAGGAATGCTTTGTGGAATTTAATAGATGACGAGGTAGATTTAATTAAGAAGGTAAGATTGAACAAACGAAAGACTGGTGTTGCAGCAGACACGTAAGAGAAATCTTTCCAGCTGAGTAACCTGTCAAGGGAAGACTCTAACATGATCTTGAGAAAAAGCAAGGGACTCAGATCACTGGAGTAAAGTATGTTTAAGTGAGATGATAGAGTAGGTGAAGACAATCTGAGATACAGAAACCCAGATCTGACTGATGCTGCTTCTGATCTCAGAAACTTGTATTTTTAACTGAAATAGGAAGGCATTGAAAGGTTTTGAATAGATGCCTTACCTGCCTTGATCGAATTGTTCCAAAAGCAATCTTCTGTAAACAGCAAGAGTCTGGGGAGTTAGCTCAACGGGATGGAACACTAGATCCCCAATTTGATAATCAACACTGCAAGGCCTCCCAGCAGTGCTCAGTGTAGTTCTCCTGGTTTTCAGCACTGCTGGAAACTTGATCTGAACAATGGGTCTCAGAAATATCTGGGTCTGACTAATAAACTGTCAGGCCCTCAAACCCAAGCTACCTACTTGTTGATAGTAGCCCCTAGGAGACTACTGCTGAGCACTACTTGGGAGTTGCCTGCCTTCTAGCACACTGGAAATAAAAAGCAGGCCATTAGAGGAGCAGGGAAGATGTTCTTATACAACTAAGTATTAAACAAGACAAGGATGGCTTAGAATAAGGTAGTAACAAAAATGGGAGTAAAGAGAGGAGAGAACCATTTTAGGTACAATTTCTTCATACATATAAAACGTTCTTTTTCCTAGGAAGTTCCGTGATATGCAAAGACAGCTTGACTTAATTACCATAGCACATCACATTGCTTTCATAGTGCTTATCACATAGCACTGATCTGAAATTATCTATTCACTCTTTTTTATGCCTAGACCACAAGTTGGACCCATAGAAAGGCAACTGCTTATTTTCACATGAATTTAATAAAAACTATATACTGTCATCCCTATTTCTCATCTGCACTGTTAGTACATTCTGGTCTTCTAAGGAGGCTTATCTTTTATGACACACTAGAGGTCCTTCAGGCCACTTCTCTTAGAGTTCTATCATTTTAAACAACACAAGTGACACTTAGATGTGAAATTCAGGTTCATATTAGTTTGATTTGTTTTTCACTAGAAAGAAACCTCCAAAATATTATAATCATCAGTAGACAATACAAATGACATATTGTTTCATGGATTTTAATGAATTCTTTATTCCCATTTTAGATAAAAGCATTGTAAAAAATAGTCTAGACACTCTAGTTAAAAACATTGGGTGTTGCATCAGAGAGATGCTAGAGTGAGGAGGACATTTACTTTGCAGGTAGTCAGTATGAGTTCAATCCTCCCATATCCTACATGGTCCCCCGAGACCCAGCAGGAGTGATTCCTGAGTGTAGAGTCAGGAGTAACCCCGGAATATTGCCAGGTATAGCCCAAGAGCAAAACAACAAATACGTTAGCAATAGTATAATGTTTACATATTACTGAGGAGTAAGTTGCAAAAATTTTATTTTTCCTGGGGCAGGAGGTAGTTCAGACAACACCCAGTGGTTCCAGGTTTCACTCAGGTCTCTGTGTTTAGGGATCACTCCTCTCAGGCTAGAGAAATCATATGGGATGCCAGAGATCGAATCCAAGTCCGCTGTGGTATAAGACAAGAGTCCTAAAAGCTATACTATCACTGACTGAAAAAAAGGTCTCAAGTCTGTGAGGTATCTTTCACAGTTGATTTCTGCTCAATATTAGATAAAACGCTATTACAAACTGTGAGCTTCATTTTATTTAATATCATTTCTCTTTTATATGCCCATACTATATTAATAGCAAAAGTCAACTAATAGTTGTTTTCAGAGAGCCTTCAGAACTTGAACAAAGAATGTTTTACATTCAAATAACTGGTTAACAGACATAACTATGGATTAATCTCTCTCATGAAGTTTGTGTCTCTTAGTATCTAGGTAAGACAGTCTAAAGCATAAGCATCCTTCTGTTCAGTTGTTGGGGTTGGCCACATTGACTGGTGCTGGAGGTGTGGGGAACCCTATGGTACCAGAACAAACCTGTGTGTATGCAGGGCTGCATGCAAGTAACTCCTCTACCTTCTCTAGAGATTCCAAAGATGAGATAACTAACGTTAGGGGAGCAAAGACGGGCAGGGAAGGAGGCCAAGAGAGGAAGAAGGAAAGGAGGAAGTGGAAAAGGAACTGAGGGAGAGAATATAACACTTTCTCACAGAAAATTTTATGACAAAGGAATATTTTATTTCTTATTCTACATATTTATACTAGAATTTAACAATATCCCTTCTCTTTATTATTGATGGTTTATATCAATTTATCTTAAAGTTTATATTTGTAGCAAACGTGTTTCAGAAAAAAAATGTTATACCAACTACATTCATTTATATAAAAGAGATATCTGACTATGTATGTAGATGAAGAAATAAAATATCGATTTAGGCAGCAATTATTTCCCAAAGTATATGACCTAAAAATAATTGTAGTGCACCTATTTTTGATGTATCTAAATCAGCCAGTTTCTCTTTTTTTTCCTCAATTCTCTATTGGTAGTAATTTATGCTCAACAAAATTAATGTAATGTTTAATTTACTAATATTTTATTTGAACCCAACAAGTATTTATATAATTTCAACCACATACTATGCACTGTGTCAATGCAGTTATAAATAAAATTTGTCAAAAAACATTTGGGACTTGTAAACCTGGATTAACCTCATACCATTTGTGGTACTGAAATACATTATCATGTATTTACAGATCATTGGTTAATAGTATATGGAACCATCATGTGTTGGGTTTGAATAAGTATCTCATAAACAGATCAGCAGATAAAGGGAAAGTCAATCATCTGACTATGGGAGTAATCAAAAATTTCTAGTTCCCATTTGTTTTCTGGAAGAAAAAAAGGAAAATGAACCATCAAATAACTCATAAAATCATCAGTTTGTATGAAATAAAAGTGTCTGTCAATCTTCAGAGAAAGAATCTGGGTGAATAATACGAGACAGGTAAAAAGCACGAGAGAGGAAAGTTCTATAATTTTTAAAAAGGAAAACAAACTAGAAATAAAACTATGTCAAGAAGCAAAAATACTTCTGAAATGGTATAAATTGGAATAATGTATAAATTATGCAGTACAATAAATTATTTTGACAGTAGATTTGCTGAGGAAGACAGGCTGGGATGAAAGTAGTGCTCCAGGCTGTCACCAACATTAATTCCAGCATTTCCTTGGAAAAGAAAGCCTCAGGTTTTCAGATGCTTCTGATATGTGCACACAAACCAAACCACTGCTACTCATACAATTTAAACGTGATATTTAGGAAAAGGTCTTTGTGCTAAATGAGTTTTCATTCATTGTTAATCAAAAGTCAAATATTTTAATTTGTGTGTTTTCTAAAAGTTGAATATATTACAAATAAAGGAAACTGATGTCTCATAGAAATTCATTAATGTGCTTTTGTAGACTATCAACATTTCATCAAAATTTTATTTGAATTTCTTCAGAACCATTTTTGTGTTAGTCCACACAATTGTATAGTGTCAAAACCTTTTTTATCAGGTGAATAATATCATTTCATCAAGCTGATTAAGCATTTGAACCATATTCCAGTTTTTCAAGCTGAATATTAAACCTGGTCTGTCAATATTAAACATCTATCAGATGGCAAAAGTTTTGTCTGAAGGCAAATATTAGAAATCTACAAAAGCAAAATCATAAATTCTTGTTGCAAAGGTTGGAGCCTGTCCCTGCCTCATTGATGAGGTTGTGAAGTGGATTTATTGTTTATCTTTGCATGTTATGTATTCTTAGTTATGTAACTTACACTTTCCAAGACTAAGTATCCTCAACATAGTATGAGAATATTAGAATGCTCACTGTGTAAACAAGTCATTAAATTTAAATTATATGATTAACAAACATCTCTATTATATACTAACAAGTTCAATAAACGTTAAATATTAATGGCAGTAATAATCTTTGATAAATAACTAATACATTCCTAAATACACATTTCCTGTTATATACCACAAGCAAAAAATAAGGAGATAGATCCAAATTCCATGTGCTGATTCATTAAGTCAAAAGAAGAATATGGGCTGAATAAACAGTATAGCAGGTAGGGTGCTTACTTAGCATGAAGCTGACTCAGATTCAATCCCCAGCAGCTAATATGGTCCCTCAAGCACCACCAAGAATAATTTCTGTGTGCAGAGAAAGGAATAAAACCTGAGCATCACTGAGTATGGCCCAAGAAAACAAAAGACAACAACAAAAACAGAGAGAGCGAGAGAGAGAGAGAATACAAAATATCTGAGAGTTCCTAGAGTTCAATAAATGTTAAAGCACTTGTGAGTACAAAAACTGCTGAGCCTGGTGTTTTCAAAATTGTTTTTCTTGAACCATACTTCACGATGTACTTCACAGCTATGTTGAAGATTTGTT
Source organism: Cryptotis parvus (assembly GCA_021461705.1). Lineage (NCBI taxonomy): Eukaryota > Metazoa > Chordata > Mammalia > Eulipotyphla > Soricidae > Cryptotis > Cryptotis parvus. The sequence continues at coordinate 451,845 of JAJIBD010030436.1, read as the reverse complement.
CACTTTTAAGATTTACAAAGCTTTGGGCATATAGAAATTCGCATTATGCAATCAAGAATCCAACAAAAATGTAGAGGTAGGCAAAGTGCTTTAAATTAAGTATTTAAAGCATTTACCTTGCACACAGCTGATTAAAGCATTTGTCTTGCACACAAAGTTTGGTCCCCCAGCATGATGTATGTGAGCACTGAACTAGGAATAAACCCTGAGCATTTCTGGGTGCAGCCCAAACAATAGGCAAACTAAACAAACAACAAAATAGATATTATGAAACATATTGCAAAAAGACATAAAAGCAAGTCAAAAGTATTATCAGTAAGATTAGTTGTCATTTTTATTAAAGGGACCATAATTTTCACGCAACTTTTAAAGGAATGATTCACTTCTATTTAACTGCATACGTTTATATATTTACATGTCAATTTGCATATATTAAAAAGGATGACTTTAGTTCTCCCTTTCTATTTTAAATTTAATGAGGTGCTGAAGAGATAGTACAGGGACTCAAGTTCTTATTTTGAACACGGCCTACCCTGTATCCTCAGACTCACATTTAGTCCCCCAGTACCTCCAGGAATCAGAAAGGAGTAAGCTCTGAGCATTGCTAAAGAGGTCCCCAAAAATAAACAAATAAAATAACAAATAAAGGCAATTTCATTTATCAGTGTCATTATTCTGACATTTACCCTAAACCAACTTTAGAAAATCTTAATTGAATAAATAACTAACCAAGTAGATTCAAACACACATCCCAGGACCAAGGAGATAGTACAGTGGGCAAGGCATTTGCCTTGCATTCAGCTGACCCAGGCTTGATCCCTGATCACTAGCACACCATTTGGTACCCTGAGCACTCCAGGAGTGATCCCTGAGGACAGAGCCAGGGTACACCAGTATCAGGGATGGCAAATTTCCCCATACCCCATCAGCAAAACAAAACAAAACAAAGCACAGAGCAATCGCCACACCAACATTCCTTGAAAATTATTGAAGAGTTTAGCTATTAATATTCAAAGAGATCTGAATTAATCAGTACTTTCTCATATACATACTCAATGATCTACTTTTCCTCATAGATATAGACCATAAACACATCATATAGTCTATAATTTAACAACTTTTAATATACCATGTTTAAAATGTGATACAGATAAAGCATTTGCACGCAATTTAGGATCTACATGTATGTATGAATACATTTGTATGTTCATACTCAAATTAGTGAAATAAAATGTTTTCTTTTACAGCATTTATTTTCAATTACTTTTCTAAGCTACAAAGAATATTCTTCAAATGCAAGTGTGCCAATTCTGTTAGTACTGAAAGATTTTATGTAAACATAAAATAGCTTATGATAAAGATATTGTACAAAATAAATCACAGATTTCCAAAAGTATTATGCTCAATGAGCTAAGCAACTGCCATTGTAGCTAAATTTGAGAGAAAAAAGGAATTTCTGGATGAGAAATCAATTTAATAAAAATATCTTTAGAGCTATTTTTTAAAAACTAATATGTCTATAAAGAAATTACATATGTAATTTCTAATTACATATTATTATAGACTAATATGTCTATAAAAGATAGGTGCTTACAGTACCTATATTTTATCTGGCTCATTGCAGGTAAAACAAAGAGACGTGATTGTATTAAGACTACTGCATTCAGATATAACTTTTTAAATTTTGCTCCAATTTTCTTGCTTTCTTCACTTTACAAGTCTTATATCCAACTGGCACAAGATGAAAAGAACCTAGGGCTAAGGGGACTAGAAGGGCATTAGGTAAAAAGGTAGAAGTCAAGGTCATCAGGGGCAATTGTCTGTCCAGATAATACAAACTATAATCTAAAGACCTTTGTATTTTGGTGGAAAAATGTTGATACTCATGTCATGAAACACTATTGGGTTTGGCAAAGAAATATCAGTAAGAGAAAGAGGATTATAGACTACAGTTGTACTAACAATGGTACTAAGTTTAAAGACAGCGTGACATAAAAACATTCTCCTCCTGTGACTACGTATTACTTACTCGAGGAACAAATTTAACAAATAGTGTCCTTTTCCTTGATTGTTTCAAGGATAATGATTTGAAACACCAAATAATATTAACTGCAGGATGACTGATTCTTAATAAGTCAAATCATGACCTAAAGTAAGAGACAATACCAATAAACATATAAGAAAAATGATGAACTGGGTTCACCTGCTTACAGGTCTAGTGACTTAACCCTAGTATTATCTCTCAATTCCTCTTATAATCTTGTACTTCCTGTCCCTTGTAATGACCTTTTTATAAACAGATGAACTGCTCATTTACATACACTTAGCTTAGTGCAATTACAGCAACAGAAATATTTACTCAAATAATTTGTCTTCAAATTATGTAAAAAAAATTATATGCAGAGACAAGAAGTATCATAAAGACAATTGTGTAGGGTCATTGATACTTAGAAGGTGGCCAAAGCATAACTATATACCAAAGCATAAATTTTAAGAATAATGTGGCCATGTTACCTCGACTACAATAAAATTTTTAAATTGATCATTCTAGAATGGGTTTAATTATTTGACAGGGACACATATTTTGATAGAATTTCTTGGGGGCATGTTATGTGCTTCCTATGATTAGCATACTTAACACAAAGAGATCTCTTCCAAGGAAAATGGAATAATAAAATACAAATTAGAATAAGTAAAATTTATATTTTAGTACAAGTTAAAGTAATAAGTATCATACAAGTAATAAGATATGAAACAAGACTGTAAAAGATATCAGACTATAAGTATAAAAAGTTCACTTGCAGTTTGCTGAGTGTGGGATTTACATGGAATGAACAATATAGGTACCCACTTAGTGACCAGACGATCTAAAAGCTGTATACCCATATATACATATATCTTTGCACAATACACATGTAGTATTAGAATATCTCACAATATTTAAAGCTAGTTACAGACTATTTAAAATTTAAAACTATTAAATTGTTTAGTTATAAGACTAAACAATTCGAGGTTTGATAACTGACAAGAGCAAATTTACATGAACATTTTATGAAGAAACATATACTAATATGCTCACATAGAAAGACAAAGATGAAAAATGAAAATTCAAATATAGTAGAAATGACACAGACTCGGTCTATGATAACTCAATATTCTATATGCTTTTAAGCATGACAATGTTTATTGTGGCTTAGAGGAATTATACATGTAGAAAAAAAATTTACAATGAATTAGTACGAAAGGTGCTTTAGTTCTTTAAATTGAACTTGGAGAGAATCGAAACAACAAAAGTTGAGGTAAACATAGAGGAAAAGAAATAGGGGCACAGATTTCAACAATACACTTGCATTTTCTTCTTGATGGTGTAAAACATAGACACTAAAATTTAATGTTAATGAAAAGGTCAATTTTTAGCCAGATGTGTTCAATTACATTCAAAACTCTGAACATCATGAGTTAAGTATGATTCTGTTTTTTCCATGAAACCACATGGATTATGTTTTGAAGGTAGAAAAGTTACTAAATTATCAGACACAAATTTTATTTTATTGTTTTCTGTTTCCTTTCTCCCTTCCTTTTCCTTTGTTCATGCTGTTGTTGTTATGATCAGGGTTCAAATACATTAGTGGTTGTGATTTTCACATATTTGTGGGCTTGCAGGGGTCACACCTCAGCTTCAGTGCTCCTGAGGGTTACACTCATTTACTTGTGACTCATAAAAATGTGCTTTCAAGGGTCACACTTTAAGTATCAGTGCTCATGCTATACTGGTTCTGTTGTAGGCAGCAGACAGGAGGTCCCCACATGGCAATGAATTCTTGCCCCTAAACCTGTCTAAAGTCACCTTTTGGAACCAGGAACCAAGACTTCATAAGACCCATTCACTGTCACTGTCTTCCCGTTGTTCATTGATTTGCTCGAGCGGGCCCCAGTAACATCTCCATATGTCCTGCCTCATGCTAGTAGAGCCCAAGGGCATCTGCTTGCTCCAAGAACATAAAGAGCCACAATCCATTCTGGAATGAGGTCTATAATTGTTACTGGTATTTGGCATATCAAATACAACACTGGTAGCTTGCCAGGCTCTGCCATGCAGGTAGCATACTCTTGCAGTCATCTCTAAGTCCAGCATTTAATGATGAACCGAGCGGCCGGACTGAGATAGGCTGGTCTGCTGGGTGGAGTTCTGATGAAAGAGAAGTCCGGATGTGGAAAATGGAGGCCCTCATGGAGTGGGGGTCGTCTGGCTTGTTGCAAGGCTCTGCTGGGCTGGCAGGCCAGGGCTAGAACCCGCCATCTCTCCTGGGCTCCTTGTGAGCAGCTGGGCACAGGGAGAGCAAGTAGCAGCTCTTCCCCATGTCTGTCTCTGGATCAGCATACCTGGGCCAGATTAAAAAAAAGACTGCAGCAGGGTGGATTTCGATGAGCTGGACTGTGATAGGCTGGTCTGCTGGGTGGAGTTCTGATGAAAGAGAAGTCCAGATGTGGAAAATGGAGGCCCTCATGGAGTGGGGGTTCGTCTGGCTTGTTGCAAGGCTCTGCTGGGCTGGCGGGCCAGGGCTAGAACCCTGGCCCATTAACCAACAACAAACCCTGAGGGAGCTGGATCAACCTTTCTCTGCCCAGCCCTTAATCTGGCTACATTCCAGGACAGAATATCCAGCAGAAACAGAGGTCAAGAAAAGGAGATTTTCAAAGAAGACCACTCCCAAAGTCTACTCCCCTTGGCAACGGCCCTAGCAACCTAGGTTGACTCCCCATATGGGAGTATATTGGGGAGGAATCTATAAAAGCCTTCCTGACCAAAGGACAACACGCACATGCTGCATGGACACTCATGCTACCTGAGTCCACGTGGCTGAGCACATGTGGTGCCTGAGCACCTGTGTTGCCCACATCTCCCCTCTTGAGATGTATACTCTCTCTCTCTCTCTCTCTCTCTCTCTCTCTCTCTCTCTCTCTCTCTCTCTCTCTCTCTCTCTCTCTCTTACTTTCTCTTCCCTTCCCTTTTCTAAAACCTCCTTAATAAAATCTGTAAAACTTCACTGCTTGTTGACTCCTGAAAATTCTTTTCTGTGAGGAAGACAAGAACCCTGAGGCAACCCTGGGTAAGGACTGACTTTCCCTTCCTGCAAAGAGCAATTCCTCGCTCCAGCCCCGAGTCCTTGGCTCCTGAGAAATCTCAGGTGGTGGGGATTAGCTCCCATGCCTAGAGATCAAGTGGACATCAGGTGTGGCAGCGGCCACCTTGTGGGGCTGGTGGGGCTCAGGCCCACGCCATGCAGGGGCTCATTGCAGACTTTATCAGTCCTAAGCCTGCCGGCGGGTACCAGGCAGCAGAGGTGGCTGGGGAGAAAGCGACCATCTCTCTCCCTTCCGGCCTCACATAAGCCACCTGTGAGGCCTGCCTGCATTAGTTCTAATGCTTACAGAGTTAGACACTTCAGAGTGGTCCAACATGCCAGGCTGAAGTTTATCCAGAAATCACTTGCATTATGTTGGGGGCCCTGGCCAGCAGCCCCCGGCACAAAGGAGAAAGAGATCTTGCCGGACTTCATTCCTGCAGAAAAGGGAGAGGGATGGACTTGGGAGAAACTCTGCCTTGCCTCTGCTGCTGATAAAGGAAAGAAAGAAAGAAAAGAAGGAAGGAAGGAAGGAAGGAAGGAAGGAGGGAGGGAGGGGAGGGAGGAGGGAGGAGGAGGAGGAGGGAGGGGAGGGAGAGGGAGGGAGGAAGGGAGGGAGGAAGGAAGGAAGGAAGGAAGGAAGGAAGGAAGGAAGGAAGGAAGGAAGGAAGGAAGGAAGGAAGGAAGGAAGGAAGGAAGGAAGGAAGAAAGAACGACACCCATGCAGCGGGGAGCTCTGGATAGCAGCACTGGCTTTACTGAACACAGTTTAAGCCTTTCATACAATATTTGGGGGAGGGAGTACAAGCACACATCACAGGACAATTACAAGCTCCTGGGCCATTGTAATAGGGGAACAAAGGACAATCACAGATTTAGCATTTGCAAGGTAACATTTGCAAGGTAACAATCATTGATTTACATATCCCTGTGATCAGAGGTCAGAAGACCAGGCACATTCTGCCTCACCTTAGCTAGGATAAGCACAGATGTTTTGGGTGTAACCTTATGGGCAGGGCCCTTTTCTGGGTCCCTGCCCTTAGGGTCTTGTGGTGGGAAAATGCTTGACCCTAAGGCTAGCAGCTCAGAGCCCAACAGCAATATTTTGGATAACAATATTATCTGTCAGGGTTGCACACCTATAGAACCAAGGATCAAAATAAAGGCCTCACTTTTCAAAGTCAGGCACATTATTAGTTTGCAAGCCATTTTCTGCCCCCCACTCACTAACTTTATAACTTCCACCTTCCCTCACTATAAAAACAGCATCTATAGATTAAATCAAATGGGGTTTGTTGTTGTTTGCTTCATTTTATTCCATGATAGCATGACTAATTTCTTCTGTCATAAAGAAAAACAAGGTATGTGTTTTCCTGAGATTATTTTGATTACTACTGTTTAGATTACATATATGCAAGAACATCATGCCAATTAGAAGAATAAAACCGAAGGATGAAATGTAGTAATGCTATAAATGGCAGAGCCAGGGGAAAAAATATAAGAAGCTCCTCTGTTCTTTGTGGAGTAGAACTAAAATACCACCACGCTACATTTCATCTGGTTAATCAGTAACTTCTAATGCATCCTGGGTACTTATTCCCTGTGTCAGTTTGTTGGAATAGATTTGGTAGACTTCATTTTAAGCTCTGTATTCTTGTCCACCTGAAATATTTTCCACTGTAATTACTCAGAAGATACAGAGGGATTAAATGGTGTGCCTTGTCAAGCATTTTAAGTAAGGCTAAAAAGTCAGGAAAACAACAAACTGAAAACTGGGCAAGAATTTTATCTTGTCTAGTTGACAGCAAAACAATACAATTTTGAACACCTTGATTCATGAGTCCAGAAAAATGATGGACAGCAGACATACCTCATTAACTTCTGTCTTTTACCATGGGAACAAACAGCAATTTGAGAAAAAAAATATACTAGGAAGAAAATCTTTTCTCTTATTTTCAGGGCAGAGACAAAATCATGCTCATGTTTACAGAAAACATAATTGTGCATAAGTTGAGCTTTAAAAACCCCTGATTTACCATTGAACTACTAAAATATAGCAAATCTATATTTATTGGTGCTTATGAAGATGAAAGTTATAACAAATATGTATAGTAATGCATAATAATCTTATTTTAACAAGCAACTCTTAATAGTTTCTATTATAAAATTGTATTACATATTCTAAAGCCAATTATTTTTTCAAATATTTAAGGATTTTTTTTTGTTGTGTGGTTTCTTTGACTATAAACTGACTGCTAATTGTACTGACTTTTAAATTAATTTTCCAAGTTAAAAAATCAAGCACTTGACAATTTTAGAGCTATGAGTACTGTAATGAAGTATTTTACAACTTTACATTGCTCTTTGAAATTGAAATACACTAAATATCAAATGTTTCTTTCTATATAGAAGTTGCCCACCATGTGCTATTAAATGGACATCCACCTGTCTTTTCTGTTTATTACCAAATTGCCAGACCAGCATTGTTAAGGCTTAAAAATAACTGTATTGAAGGGGGACTGTGGCTCCCCCTTCAAGGGGTTCCAAGGCCCCAGGCTCAAGGGACCTCCTATGGATGCCATAGCCTTAACATTACTTGGGAGGCAGAGGGTGACCTTAGCATGAGATGCTTGGGCCTAGCTGGGTCCCGAGCAGTACTCACTGTCCTTTACTGCTCCGTACAGGGTGATACTGTACCCCCTGACCTTCAGCGGAATGATGAGCAAGGCTAGAGGTTCCTGAAGGTTATTCTTTAACGTTACTTTGTTTCATCTTTGCTTGCTCTCTGCAGAAACTCTCCCCGACCTCTGTCTCTCCCCAAAGTTCTTTGGGCAGCTTGCTCTCTCTTTGGGGGATTTCTGTGTAGGCTCCTCTGTCTGGGTCTCCTGCAGACTGCTCTCTCTTTCTGGGGTCTGTGTGAGCTCATCTTGTCAGGGTCTCTCACTTCCTTCTGCCTCTTCAAGGTTTCATGCTTCTGGTCCTCGCCCAGGACATCTTCTGTCAGGACCTTTTCCTTAGGTCCTTTCACCCAGGACTTTTCTCTTCAGTGTTTTTCTCCGGACTCCTCCGCTATGTCCCTATTTCACTAGTTACCTTGCTTCATCTTTTCTACCATGTCTGTGTCTGCATCTTTATCTATGCCTGAATTCCTCCGTCATGCCCTACTGCACGTGGTCATAACACTGAGAAACCCTGAAGCTCTGTAGCCCTGTAGCTTTGATGCCAGCCTTCCGGCTTAGGCACCTTGTGGCTCTGGTGCTGGCCCTCGGGCCTAGGCATCAGGAGCAGCTTCTCCTCCCTGGTCCTGGCCATCCTGCTCAGGCACCAGAGGCCCCATGGCCTAAGTGCTGGCCAGGCACCAGAAGCTGCAGCTCTCTCAGACAGGAGGCTTCCCCAGGATGCTCTCTTGGAACCCCTATTTACAGTCTCGGCCAGGTTCAGAACACTGGCCCCAACTGTCTTAACAGTCATCGGGAGGTACTGTGCCTTTAAGATCCCACACAGCATTTTCTGGTGTTTGCCTCCAAATTCATAAATATTCTGCCTTCTCTCCATTAAAGTATTTTAGGACTTTGCAACAGCAAGAAATTAAATACTGGAGTTTATTCTTGAGCAGAATCTCTGTAGACTGAAAAGGAAATATGACTAATATCAGTCTTCCATATTCCTTCCCAGGTTGTTTGTTTGTTTGTTTGTTTGTTTCCTTTTTGGTTAACAAATTGAAATCAATACTGAAAGAACTTTCTTGTCTCCTAGCCACTCGTACTTCTTCCTGCAGATTTTAGGTAAGTAAAAGTGAAGTGAATCAACCCAACTCGCTTTCAGAGAGCAAGAAAACCGTGTTAATGCCTGGAAGCGTTCATTAAGGAAACTTGAAAGGTAAGAACCATATGGAAAAGTAGTTTAAAGACAAATTTACATTATATTGAGCTTTATTACTTCATATGCATTAGGTAGGTCATACTCTGACAACAGGACTGAGGTTACCAAGCACAGAAGGGGACAGCCAAAGGGACCTAGGGACAGTTGTCAATGGATACTAATACTCTGGTAGTAGTTCTAGACAGGTTTTCACTATGCCAGTAAGCCTGGCAAGAACCCAGAGCAAACCACACATCATGCAGGCAATCATTCTCAACATCCAGACTCCATAGTTCCTCAGAGCTCCATCCAAGAGAAAACTTCATCTTCCCCTTTTAAGTTTCATCAGTAAATGCTCGAGTTGAGAGCCTTCTACTGAGACTATACCACCTACAAGCTACCTGTGTTTTAATTACCAGTTATGCCAAAAACTAGTAACAATTATGGACCTCAGTTTCATGACCTGAAGAATGGTTTCGGGCTCCTCCTGTCCTTGGAGCAAGTAGATGCCCTTGGGTTCCACTTGCTTGTGACAGGACTGAAGGAGATGTTACTAGTGCCCACTCGAGCAAATCGATGAACAATGGGAAGACAGTGACAGTGACTCTGGTGGTGGGAATTTTGCAGTCACATTGTATGCCTAAAAGCATAAACATGAATACTACTGTAAAGCATATTATCTAAAATTTTTAAAACAGAATAAGAGGAAAAAACAAAGTATAGGAAACTTGAAGCAGGAAAACTGACCCATTTTTTTAAAATGCCTAGGGCAAAGACAAGGCTGTTGACTGGGCCAGTATATATGCCAAATTGATCCTGACAGTCTCAAAGTCTGCAATCACTGGCAAGGACATACAACAAAGCACCAAAGTATACTCTTAAGACCAGAAGTGTTAGAACTTTCATTTTATAAAAATTAAGTGTTTGCCTATTCTCTATTCTTTCAAATACTTTAATATCCATTCAACTGATCACATCATGAAAAGTTTTAAAACACACACTCACACGTCTTAAGTTTTGCATGGTAAATAAAGTCCTTCCCTCTTTAATAATTTCACCAACTTGAAAGAATCAATAAATGAGGACATTTACAAGAACATAGAAACGGGTATAAACAGCATTAAGCCCTACACTATAAATGAATCCATTTCATTTCTCACATATCTTTGTAGTGTACTAAATATCACTCACATATTATGAAATTGGCAGAAAGAAATTAGAAGTTGAATGTGGAGAATGACCCTTTCTTCTAAGAGAGAACAAAAAAAACAGAATCAGAAATCATTATTTGAAGTTGTATCAGAAGTGTGCCTCAGGGAATGAGCTCAGGAGGGAATTTATTGATCCTCCTGGGGCCCACCAGTCTATATTTCACTCTTCCTAAACTGTGTTCCTGATTCTTTTTTCTACAAAAGCCATTGCTTGTGATCATACAGACTCGATCTTCCTTGCTTACATTCATTTGTTTTCCCTTAGTTTTTTGGCAATGCTCAGCAGTGTTCTGTGTCGGGCTATATGTAGTGTCAAGGACCCCACAGAACTGTGGTTAGCAGAGTGCGATGCAAGCACCTTACACAGGCTATAACCTCTCTGGCCAGTGTCCTCCAACTGGAGGCTGGTTGTCAATTAAATACTATTTTCCTCCCATTACAATGTCTCCTTTGATTGACCCTTGAGCAGAAGTAGAATGGGACCTCCATCTTACACTTATGGAAACCTATTAACCATTTCCTGTAATTAATATTGTTTAAGCAACAGGTATAAAAATCAAGACTTGTAGCCCAAGTGCACTAAAATAATATCCTACCTTCACTGGTCTCAGAAATAGTCAAAAATTAGTAAAAGTCACTTGAAAGCAGAGAGCAGATGCTAAATTTTCAATAAAATGATAATTGGTAACATAAAATAGAGTTTTACAAAGCTAAAAGTTATCTCAATTCTAGGAAGTGCTGTATTTACAACCTGTTTTTTGAAACAAATGGAAAAATCACAATGATAGTCCTATAGCATAAAAATATCTACAACTGACAGATTATTGGACAGTGTTAACATTTTCAGGACAGTCTTATCAAAGTACAACTGTGAGCACTGAACTTTGGTCAAAATTTAAAATATCACACACAAAAATTTCATCTGGCAGAAATAACAAAGGTCATCTGCTCAACTTTTGATAAGCTGTTCTTAAATGATGATTTCCTAAAATAGAGGATCTTAATAGTAATCTTATAGAGAAAGATTTTGTTTCTTGCCAGCAAAATGACTATTTTGTCAAGATTATTCTTAGATACCAAAAGCCTTTTTACATATTTACTTATACTCTCTTTGTTTAGCAATGGTACAAAATTTATTTGAGAACTGCAGCCATGGACAATTATGCTAACCTCAAATATGCCTACCATGATTCTCAAACACTCGCAAAAATTCAGCAATACCTGATAATTGTTTCATTGACCAGATCAGGCTTTGCTCTGTGAAGCATCAACACATTCCTGAATTAGCACATGCATTTGTTTTCTATGCAACTAGATGAGATATTTAAATAGCAGAGAATGATGTCTGCTCTGAATAACAAAAAAGATGATTCCATTTTTTCCCTTGTGCTTACAATTCAAGACTAGAGCTTTAATCCACTTCCATGGAATAACAATGTAAATGGCAGCTTCAGCTCCTTCAATTCCCTGACATTCTGAATCCAGCATTTTTATGTCATTTACCACAAAATTTTCCAGAAGTTGTCAGTTTTGAAATAGGGCCTTATAAAGCCTTAGGGATCATAACCATTAAGATATCTGACAACTTCAAAACTTGCAATAGTTATATTGATTAGTTTATGGGGTATACATTTTCCCTTCATAGTGACTCTCAATTATTTTGGGTCTCTACCCTCTATTCTTTCTTATTTTTTCATTCTTTCTCTCATCCTTCCTTCCTTCCTTTCCTTATTTCTATGTGTCTTCCTTTCTTTCTCTTTCTTTCATTTCTATTTATTTTGGCCACACCCAGACATGAGCAAGGCTTATTCCTAGCTATACGCTCAGAGACCAGGGTCTCAGGTAACCACATGGTGTACCAGGAACATAACCAGGGCTATATATGTACAAGGCATACATCCTACATGCTATGCTATTAATCCAGCCTCTGTTCTCTGCTTTCTTAAATATTTTGGTTTGAAATTTAAAAAGCAGTCCATAAAAGTGCCTTCAAATAGGAGTTTTCTAATAACTAATCAAGGATTGCAGGAGACAGGTCAAGACACTAAACAAAAATTTAACTTTATTTTTGCCTGTTCCTAAAGTTTCTAACAATACCAAAATGTGCTCTAATTTAAAAAAAAATATTGTGATTGTAATCAATTTACCATTATCTATTTAATATTGTTTTTCAACACTTTTGCCTTATAAGTTCCCATGGTCTATTTATATCTTATCCCTTTATTATCAATTTTTATTTGTTTTGTAGTTGGGCCACACCCATCAGTGTTCAGGGTTTACTCCTGACTCCATTCTTAGAAATCACTACAAGGAGTAGGGGGAAGGGTGCCAATATGTGGTGCCAGGGATGGAACCCAGTTAGGCTACATGCATAGCAAACAACTTGCATTCTGCTATGGCTTCAAACTTACTTCTTCATTTTGGAAAAGTCAATTATATCCCTAGTTCACTTGATCACTTGATCACTTGAATCCCGTTATTTATCGATTTGCTCGAGCGGGCGCCAGTAACATTTCCATTGGACCTATCACGTGCCAATGTAGCCTAATGGCATCTGGTGGATTCAGGAATATGAAGAACCTCAAACCGTTCCTTCAGGGTCTTTACAAGGAAGTCTGACCTAGTTACTGATTTGGTATATGCATTCCTTGGGTGAGCCTGAAAACAGATACCCAGGCACCCTGAAAATAAGCTGTTTTGCTCAGGTCTGCATCTCAGTATCTGGCCTGGGTCTTGGAACATGGTTAGTACATAACGGAAGAAATGTGTGAGGAATATGGAAGAAATGTTAATTCTATAACTTAATCTAGAATCGACTTCTATAACAATTTTGAAATTCTTCTCTGCATTCACCTACAAATAACAGCAAAGAAATGAATTAATAGTACTAGTTTTAAACTACAACTTCCAAAATAAACTTTTCAAAAGTAGATTATTTAATATATTATCTATGTAAACAACATATGTATATATAGTAATATCATGAGTGAGAGGAAAATGTTGAAAGTAACCACAATTAAAATTTTTTTTCACACTGAAGTAGATGAGTGCCACAGGTAGCTTATGTGAGGCTGAGAGTGGAGAAACGGTCACTCTCTCCCAAGCCACCTCTGTCACCCTGGACGAGTGGGAAGGCTAGGACTGATAAAATCTATAGTAAGCCCATGCAGGGCACAGCCAACAAGTCCCACCAGTCACACCAGGTGGCCATTAAGCCACACCTGATCTCAGATTTTTCTGGTAGACATGGGAGTTGACTCCCACAACCCAATCTATTAAGGAGCCAAAGATTCAGTCTGGAGCAAGAATTGCTCTTTGCAATTCTTGGAAAGGAGGTCAGTCCTAGGCCTTACCCAGGGTTTACAGGTTCTTGCCCAGTTTCACAGAAAGGAATCTCAGGAGTAGACAATAGTGAAGTGACAAATAGTCTTTACTGGGAGGTTCTGAAGAAGGGGAAGGAGGGGAAGAAGAGTGGCAGTAATGTGTTCAAGAGAAAACACAAGCTTCTCCAAAGGTGGAGAGAGCCCCAGTACACATTTCAAGAAGAGAGATGGGGGTGACATATGTTTAGTGACTACATATGCTGGGCTAAATGGGCACAAACAGCACATGGGCTTGGGCAGCATGTATGCATACTTCCTTTGTTCAAGGTGCCATTTATTGGTTTTTCCCAAGCTGTCGCCACGTGGGCTTTCTAGCTAGGTAAGAGTGTTTTCTGGGGTAGTTGCCAAGAAGGTAGAGTTGGAAGTGGCCCATGGTCCTCTACGAAATTCCTTTCATTCATTCCTGTCGGAGAATCTCTCAGATGGGGTAGAGACTTCTCTAGGTGTCTTGGAACCATAAAAAAGTTTTTTTTTTTTTTTTGCTTTTTGGGTCACACCCAGCAATGCTCAGGGGTTTCTCCTGGCTCTGCACTCAGGAATTACTCCTGGTGGTGCTCGGAGGACCATATGGGATGCCGGGATCGAACCCAGGCTGGCATAGGCTGGCCGCGTGCAAAGGCAAACGCCCTACTGGCTAGATTATAGCTCCAGCCCCCAGATAAAAGTTTTATCAGGGCTTAGTTCCTGTAGGCACAGGTGGTTTCTAACCACCTTAGGGGTAGGTGGTTTTATTACTTACCAAGAATTCCATTGCCATGGGGGGGACCTTCCCTATCTACCTGCCTACATCAACATAGAGTTTGTCACTGGAGGCTGTACTCTTTCTACAAAAGAACACAAAGTAGTTCAAAATTCCTTTCTGGATATAAGTGAAATAGAAATCCATAAGCAGATTGAAATCCTATCAGTCTTAAAATATATACCACATAAGTCCCTTCTACAGATGATGTAGATAGGAGTCAGAAGGAATCTACAAATATCTCAATATGTAGATTCTTATATCATGAACTTATCAATCTGATTTACAGATACATGGTGACAATCAAATGAGACACAGCAGAGCTTTACAAACCTTGAGCTCATGTTAACATACCTAAGTGTGAGATTTCATTAAGCATCAAATATGAAAGTTAATTTTAAAGTATTGTTAGGTTCGGCCGTTACAGAATACAGACTCTCCAGAAATAAAAGATACAGAGCAGCAGGAATAGGGAATAGAAGATTTGGGGTTGGGCAATTCTCTGATGCTCGTCTGGCTGGACCCCTCACAGGATCTTAAGATGTCCTTGGCATTGGGCCACGCATATAATCCCTCGCCTGGTTGCCTCAGAGGCAAGTACCCATAGCCTTTATGGACTTCAGGGAACAGCAGGTTAGAGCCCAATCAGACCCTGTAGCAGAAGTCTTGGGGCCTTATGCACTCATTCACATATTCAGCACATACTCACACCAGCAGGGAAGTGGAGAGCTGCAAACTGCACTAGTTATCCTGGCCTGACCTGAGTTCTCTGACACCAGTGACTGCAAAAGGCAAGCAGGCTGGATGCCGTTCACCACCAAGGAGAACAGTCTAAGAGATGGACTTATGCAAAAGCAAGGGTTTATTTTCCAAGCATGCTGGGGCTCTCAACATAACCGATGGCAGGCTAGAGGCTAAGAGCGCAGAACTGAGTTACAGCACAGTTTTTATAGCACTCTAAGACAAAGAACTTTTGCAGTATAGCAAACTCAGGAGATTGGCAGAGACTTGAGTTTTAGACTTGAGATTTACTGCAGGAATGCCCAAGATGTCACACTGATGGTTAGAGTGTTAGTGTGTTTACACAGGGATATCTTTGGAGTCAGTTTCCTTGGTATCTGGTTGTCAATCCTTATTAACTCAGGCAATTAGGAGAGACTTGAAATTTACTGAGTCACCTCCCTAGGTATCTGGTTGGTAAGCCTTATCTGGCCTAAATGCAAGGCCAGACCAGCATTCCATTTTATTGTATCCCTATTAACTCTTTGCAGTCTGTTTTTTTTTTTTCGGGGCCTCTCTTTTCAGTATCTACTTCTGAAGACTAAATAAACATTTATCTTGTCAGAGATTTTTTGGGAAATGTTTAATCTCAAAACTCTGAGGTAAGTGTCCATATAAAATGTAACTTTCCCACAGACTATTTAAAAAACTCAGAGATAGATATGTCAACAAGAACTCTAATATTGGCAAAATTTTAGTATAGTTCAACCTAAAGTGTATTCTGATTATTTATGATAAATTTCCATCATAAGAATTTACTATATACAATATGCTACCTAAATTTCTATCTTCCTCTTTGAAGTAGAAATTCCCCAAGATATTAAAAAGAGTGTTTCTGGTAGAACTTTACAAGAAGAAAACAAACAACCCCATCAAAAAATGGGGAGAAGAAATGAACAGAAACTTCAGCAAGGAAGAAATTCGAATGGCCAAAAAACATATGAAAAAATGCTCATCATCACTAATCATCAGAGAGATGCAAATCAAAACAACAATGAGATACCACTTTACACCACAGAGACTGGCACATATTCAAAAGAACAAGAACAACAAGTGCTGGCGTGGGTGTGGGGAAAAGGGGACACTCATCCATTGTTGGTGGGAATGCCGGCTGGTACAGCCTTTCTGGAAAACAATATGGACATTCCTCCAAAGACTAGAAATTGAACTCCCATTTGACCCAGCCATACCACTCCTGGGAATCTACTCTGGGAAACCAAAAATACGCAGCGGAAACACCATCCCTACTTTTATGTTCATAGCAGCATTATTCACAATAGCCAGAATATGGAAGCAACCAGAGTGCCCGAAAATAGATGACTGGATAAAAAAGCTTTGGTACATCTACACAATGGAATACTATGCAGCTGTTAGGAAAAATGAAGTTATAAAATTTGCCTACAAATGGATGGACATGGAGAAGATTATGTTGAGCGAAATTAGCCAGAAGGAGAGAGACAGTTACAGAATGACTGCATTTATCTGCATAACATAAATATATAGGTACATATTATGATACCAATATCCAAGGTCAAGTGAAACATAGATCAGGAGGTCCTGTCAAAGGTGGAAATTATCACAAACGTGTAGGTTTCAGAGGCTAGGTAAGACAGAAAATGGAACAGTGTGCTAACAATTGTGAGGGGTACTAATGCCAACCTAGAACTGAGCATTAAATAGAGGCAAAAGGATACACATGACAACCCTTTAATGTATGTTCTGTAATCCATAGTCTGGAGAGGAAGGAAAAGAGAAAGATAGAGAAATGGAAAGAAATAAAGAACCTGCCATGGAGGAGGGCTGGGGGGAGGGGGGAGGGAACCGGGGGCGTTGGTGGTGGGAGATGGGCACTGGTGGCGGGATGGGTGCTGCTACACTGTATGACCAAAACCCAAATATGAACTTTTTAATTGTATATCTTTGTAATTGTAAAAATAAAAAAATTAAAAATAAATAAATAAAAAAGAGTGTTTCAAATAGAGAACTACTATTCAATGCATTAAGTACATCTGAAACCTGAATCAGCCTGAAGACAAGTCTTCTGGCACAAAAGACTCAACTGGAGTCTAAAAAGCCATTGAGATGCAGATTTCCAGGCCTAATGCAAGGAGGCTTTTACTAGAAGAGGTGGCTGGACAGGAAGAGTAAAGGCTGCAGCTTGGAACAAAGACCATGCAAGGAATAACAAAAGAAGCTGATCAAATGCTCCAGGCTTTCCCTCTTAGCGATCTGGAGGATGAACTAACTTGGAAGGAAGACACAGACCTTTGTGGCTGGTCTTCATGCTGCTCAAGCCCCTGGCACCCTTATCTTCCCGTTTTTTTTTTCTTTTTTGGGTCATATCCAGCAATGCTCAGGTTATTCCTGGCTCAGCACACAGGAATTACTCCTGGCACTACTCAAGGGACCATAGGAGAGGCCGGGGAATAGCACCTGGGTCAGCCTGGTGCAAGGCAAATTTGCAAATCTGCAGAACTACTCCGCCCCTCATCTCCCTGTTTGTTGCAGGTGGACCCCACGGGTGACTTATGTGAGGCAGGAAGGAGAGAGAGATGGTCACTTTCTCCCCAGCCGCCTCTGCCACCCGGGATCCGCTGGGCAGGCTTAGGACTGATAAAGTCTGTGATGAGCCCCTGCGGCGTGAGCCTGAGCCCCACCAGCCCCATGAGGTGGCCGTCAAGCCACGCCTGATGCCCGCTTGATCTCTAGGCACGGGAGTTAATCCCCACCACCCGAGGTTTCTCAGGGAGCCACAGACTCAGGCTGGAGCGAGGAATTGCTCTTCGCAGGAAAGGAAAGTCAGTCCTAGGCCTTACCCAGGTCTGCCTTAAGGTTCTTGTTTTCTCGCAGAAAAAGAATTTTCAGGAGTCGACGAGCAGTGAAGTAAAAATAGGTTTTATTGAGGAGGTTTTTGGAGAGGAAAAGGGGAGAGAAAGTAAGAGAGAGTATGTGCTCAAGGGAGAATGCCTGCTGCTCCAAAGGTGGAGAGCGCGAGTAAAAAGAGAGAGTACACATCTCAAGAGGGGAGATGCGGGCAACACACGTGCTCAGGCACCACATGTGCTTGGCTACATGGGCTCAGGCAGCATGAGTGTCCTTGCAGCATGTGCGCGCAAGGCAACATGTGTGCCCAGGCAGCATGTGCGCTGTCCTTTGTTTAGGACGGCTTTTATAGATTTCTCCCCAAGTTACTTCCATATGGGGCTTTAACCTTGGTTGCTAGGGCCCCGTTGCCAAGGGTAGTAGACTTTGGGAGTGGTCTTCTGTGAGCTGGGTGCTGGGTGGGAAGGCTGATTTATCTTCCTTAGGAGGGTTAGTTATTTAAAGCCTTTAAAAGGGTCAGTGGCCTATGGGCTTCACACATTCCCTTTTGGCCTTCCCTTCCCCAGGGTGTATTGTTGATAGTGGTCTTGTCAAGTTTGGTTTCGGGCTTTCAATCAGGTGTGGCTCTGGATCTCTTCTTCAGGAATTTTATTGCCATGTGGCACCCCCTGTCTGCCTGCCTACAACATGTTGAGATGCTTAATTTCATACTTCATTGTTGGCATGTGTATGACTCTCTCCATTCTGAAGAAGCCCATGTTCTTTATAAACTCACCTCTCCTTATCTCCCTTTATTTCCCTAATAAACTCCTTATACTCATTTTTATTGAGTATAACAATATACTGAATTCATTTCTGTAAGGGAAAATGAGGAAATTTTCGGGTAAAATTATAAATTAATTTTCTTTCCTAAAAAAGAGCAATTCCTCACTCCATCCTGAGTCCATGGGGCCCTGAGAAACCTGGTGGTAGGGATTATTGCAGAACAAAAGGACTCTGTGGGCAGCTTGACAGTGGCCTCATGGAGCAGGCAGGAGCATCCTGCCAAGCAGGGACTTTCAGCAGACTTCATTAGTCCTGAATCTCACAGATGCTTCCGCAGATGATAGAAGTGGGTAGAGAAAAGCAAAGGATTTCCTTCTTGAGGCTGCCTGGCTCTTCTCTTCCCCATAGGTCACATATGCTTACCTCAGCCTTCAAAACAATTCTATAAGAAAGACTGAACTTTACTGTCATTCAGTCATGATGGTCTTCAAACAATTTTCATGTTTCAGATCATTTAATTCTATGGTAATCATATTCTTGTTTATGCCTTTAGCTATAGCATTATTTTATTTTTATAACATTATTCTCTGACATTTTCATTCAACAACTCATCACTACATGAAATTACCTGTTATTGTCCCATTCTTCCCATTAGAGCAAATATTATTCCTCCTGCTCATTATCATTCTCAGAACCAGGATATTGAGAAACCCAACAAATTCTTTACAATGAATGAATATACCAAAAAATGCCCAACAAATAAAACTATCATTACAAATTTTTTATAGAAGATCAAGATTGCATAAAGATTATTAGGCATTTGCTAATTCACAGTGCAGATACGTAGGTGATGAATATAAACGATACTAAAAGTGTGTAGAAAACATATAAAAGTAAGCTTATATCCAGAAAAATGTAAGAACGTTACCTGATTTATGTTTCAAAGAATAATTATACTTTCCTTGCTGAGAAGAACAAAACTGAGATTCCCAAAATATCTACGTGCCCTTTCTCACCTATATTTATGGAGGCATATATCTAGTTATAAGGCCTTCTGCTTTTTTATAAAATATTATAAAATAATAAACAGATAGTCCTATTGCCAGCTTATGATGTCACTATATTATTTTGAGTAAATCAAAATTTTTATAGCAGGTAGCATTGCAAAAATGTTAAAAAGTCAACAATCATGTGTGACTAACCACATCTATACACATAATTGAAATATACATACAAAGGAGAGATAGAGTGAACAAGAGAGAATGAAAAGAAAACCAAATTGGAAAATTCTCCATAAATGCAGGTCAGAACTCCACCCAGCAGAAAAGCTGATCACAGCTCGGCTTGTCACCAACCCACCCTGCAGCAGTTTTTCCAAGCCGGACCCAGGTATGCCGATCCAGACTCACACACACAGGGCAGAGCTGCTACTTGCTCTCCCTGTGCCCAGCTGATCATGAGGCATGTGGGAGGGATGGCTGGTTCTAGCCCTGGTCCTCCACCCCAGCAGAGCCTAGCAAGAAGCCAGAAGAATCCCCACACCATGAGGGCCACCATTTTCCACATCCGGACTCCCCTCTCTTCAGAACTCCACCCAGCAGAAGAGCTGATCACAGTCCGGCTAGCATGGCTGCTTGTGGCCGCACGGTTCATCAATAAATGCTTGAGTTTTGAGGTGACTACAATATTATCCCTCCTGCACGGCAGAGCCTGGCAAGCTACCCATGTCATATTTGACATGCCAAATACCAGTAACAATTATAGACCTCATTCCCATGACTTGATCGAATGGTTTGAGGCTCTTTATGTTCCTTGAGTGGGCAGATGCCCTTGTGCTATCTCGCATGTGACAGGACATATGGAGATGTTACTGGTGCCTGCTCGAATGTCGATGATCTATGGGAAGTCAAGTCAAGTCATATAAATGGAATGCTTTCTTTATATACTTTCTTGTCAATGAAAAGAAAATACTTTACTTTGTGAAGGACTTACTTCATAACTTACAGTTTCTATCTGGTTAGTAGTAATTAGATATAACACTGACATATATATGAAAGCTGTGTGTTGAGATAATCTAGAACTGTATCATTTTGTCATTTTTGAGGTAACAGAAAATTTCAAATATAAAAAAAAATCTAAAATCTAATTTTTATCTAGGTTAACCAGGATTTTAGCATCTTTTGGTGAAAGTGAATGATAAGTCATCTTGAAAACTTCTGTAGTCAAAAAAAAGTAAGCAGAAAATTATATATAACATTTAAGCTAATGTGTAACAGTAAGTTCAGAGAAACAAATGCTTCAGAATTTCATATTAACTTTTCCAACAATTAAAATGACTGAGTGATACTGATTCTCTAGATTAATCATTCTTATCCATAAACAATTTGGGTCATACCCGGCAATGCTCAGGTGTTTCTCCTGGCTCTGCACTCAGGAATTACTCCTGGCGGTGCTTGGGGACTGTATGGGATGCCGGGGATCGAACCTGGGCCGGCATGGGCCGGCCGCGTGCAAGGCAAACGCCCTACCCGCTGGGCTATCCTCCAGCCCCAGGTATGCTGTTCCAGAGACTCTCACACATGGGGGCAGAGCTGTTCCTTGCTCTCCCTGTGCACAGCCGTTCGTGAGGCAGTCGGGAGGCATGGCGGGTCCCAGCCCTGGCCCACCACTTCGGCAGAGCCTCACAACAAGCCAGACCACCCGTCCTCACTCCACGGGCGCTGCCATTTTCCACTTTCGGACTTCCCTCTCGTCAGAACTCCACCCAGCAGACCAGCCCATCACAGCCCGGATCACCGACACCCACCCTGCAGCAACTTTTTCCTCAATCCGGCCCAGGTATGCTGGTCCAGAGACTCTCACACATGGGGCAGAGCTGTTCCTTGCTCTCCCTGTGTACAGCCGTTCGTGAGGCAGTCAGGAGGCATGGCGGGTCCTAGCCCTGGCCCACCACTTCGGCAGAGCCTCACAACCAACAAGCCAGACCACCCGTCCCTCACTCCACGGGCGCCGCCATTTTCCACTTTCGGACTTCCCTCTCGTCAGAACTCCACCCAGCAGACCAGCCCATCACAGCCCGGATCACCGACACCCACCCTGCAGCAACTTTTTCTCAATCCGGCCCAGGTATGCTGGTCCAGAGACTCTCACACATGGGGCAGAGCTGTTCCTTGCTCTCCCTGTGTACAGCCGTTCGTGAGGCAGTCAGGAGGCATGGCTCTACTGGCATGAGACAGGACATATGGAGATATTACTGGTGCCCGCTCTAGCAAATAGATGATCAACGGGAAGATCGTGATCGTGATCGTGATCGTGATCCATAAACAATATAGACAAAGTTAAAAGAAAATGCTCTCAAATATTGCAGTTGTTTTCAATTTTTAAGGGTTTGAAAGAACACATGAAAAAGGATATATTCTAAAGCACCTCATTCCTAGAATTTATTTTACTGAGAGCAGATTATTAAATTAAAATATCTATATATAATAAAAAATTTTTAAAAAGCTGCAAGATCAATAAATGTGCTTTAGTGAAATCTAGGAATAATTTATCTTTCTTAGGCATTTAGCACCAGTTTATTTCTTTCTTGTGTTGCAGCTAATCTATAGATAGAGACTAACTGCATGGGTAAATTTTAATCTTGGCACCTTTCAAGGATATATCTTTTAATAATGAGAAGCGCATGTCTCACACATTCTATCTACACTGAATCAAATGTTTAACAGAACTCTGTGAAGGTTCCTCCTAACTCAATGCTTGCTGCCACTTTCTAAGTGAGAAAGAATTGTTAGACAATTGAAACAAATCCACTACTTGAGGAAGTATCTGGCATCACATTAAGTTCCAGGAAAAGAGAAGAATTGAAACTCTCTTGGCTCCCACCACCTAGTCTAGTGACAATCACTCAACTGCAATTAATTCATGATGTCATGGAAAATGTTACAGAAAGAGAAGAGAATTGCAGAGGACGAGTGTCTGTATGCACGTATGAACATGTACACACACGTGCACACATGTGTGTGTGCAGGAGTAATAACATAACATAAAAAGCTAACCAAAAGACCAATTTGTCCATATTGCCTCAATTAAATGGTAAGTATTTGGTGTACTTAGAATAGCACTGAAAACAAATACCCAGTATCATATGTCCACAAAGCACAGAAATCCTCCATTTACCTTCATTTGATTTATTCTTTGCATTCCATAGTCAAGATTATACTGCTTTCCTTAAATCTTTTCTTGCATTTCAATCACTTTCTGGATTTTAGAGGGAGTGGTAGGTATTATTTTATTTTCTACCCTCAGATAACATTTAAATTACTTAAAAGTATTTTTCAAATGCAATGGCATTTTATACCATCGTATTTTGCTGCTAATGGTAACACAATGTCAGTCTAAGTGAAGTTTATGTCTGTTAAGATTGGGTAGATTAATTTAAATACAGCTTTAATCAAACAGTCAAAACTTTGTGCCATCTTTCCTCCTTGTAAAACATTTAAGTTCTCTTAAGAAAGCAAAACAGAGGCTGGGAAGACACCTTAAGGCCAAAGTGCAGGAGTACATGCTTTGTACATTGGAACCCTGAGTTCAATTTTTGGCACCATTTTATCTTTTGAACTGCCCAGAACAACCTTTGAGCTCTAGTTGCTAGCAGCTTCTGAAGACTGCTGGGTGGCCCAAAGAACAAACAAACAAAACAGAAGTGAAACACTGGCCTGAGGTTTGTAGTCAGATGACATACAACTTCCCTAAAAACAACACTGCTACTTTCATTTATCTTTGTTTGACCCTAGATAGAAACTTATAAATAAATATCTTTTTGTATTAAGAGAGATCCCAGATCTCTGTATGAACAGAAGTAGTCAGGGAAATCTGCATAATGGGAACTTATAGACGTAGTTCTGATTTCCAACATGAACCTATTTCATTATAACCATGCCAAGAAAAATAAAAGTGACACCAAGGACACTTCCATTTTCTGTACATGTGATGCATTTTATGAGTCATAATGGCAACATATTCTCCTTTTTTTCTTCTGTTTTTGGGTCACCTCAGGCGGCGCTCAGTGGTTACTCCTGGCTCTTTGCTCAGGAATTACTCCTAGCGGTGCTCAGGGAACCATATGGGATGCCGGGATTGAACCCGGGTCTGTTGCGTGCAAGGCAAGCATCCTACCTGCTGTGCTATCTCTCTGACTTCCCGCATTCACCTTTTGCCCTTAAAAATATGCCTGACTTTCCCTGGAAAACTAAGTATTAACTGTTATGTACCCAAGCTCTACCCTCAGTCTTTGTTAACCACGCTTGCTTTTCAGCTTCTGAGTTTTCTTATCAGCAAAGCCCTCTAACCTTTCAACTCCCCAGTGATTTTGAGATGTCACCGCTAATCTAGAAGCAACTTTTATTTAATTATTCAAAGATTATCTAAATTAGCTCATTTAAATATTACATTTTATTTACAGCCACCTGAAAATTACCACTCCTAACCTACTATTATTACTCCATCATATTTCTTTACAGATATTTTTCTCTTTTTGGTCACAAAACCAATGAACAATACAGAGACAATTCTAAAATTATTCTCCAAAGAACACATTATGAATGTCAGGTGCTCCCTATAAAGATCTTTTTACATGCTGGCAAGCTTCATATTTCAAATAATAAAACGTATCCCATTGTCTACTGTTGGAAATCTACCCTGATTATATCATTTTTATATGTATTCGGATGCTTTCCAACAAATTTTCCCCAAGGTACTGACCCTCCTATTACAAAAATAATTTTACATTAGTTTTCTGAATTATAAGAACTCTAGTCTTAGCATATTTCATGATTTAAAGGGTCACATAAACTTTGCTAGATAATGTGTTACAAGACCACAGAAAGTGGTTGTAAGAAACTATGGATGCATAATGAAAAGGTATAGAAGTCAAGAGATATAAATCTCAGTGGCCAAATCTGGAGCTTGATTAGTGAAATAAGAAGCACCATTTTTGATTAAAACATAAATAAAACAAATATCCATAATTTAATACATATATAAGTGTATTAATACATAATGTTAGAAAAAAGTTATTTTGAATATAAAAATATTAATTTGTAAAACTGAAAGAAAAATAGATGCTACTCTTTGCTTCCTGGGTGGGTCCCAAACTTTTTCAAAATGGTTCTTCAAATTGGAAAAGAAGGTTAGAATTATATAACATAAAAAGGACTTTATCAACTATAAATCACATAGAAAATAAAGGAAGTAGGCCATAAACCAGGGAATGAGCGGAAGTTTACAGAAGCAGTAACTGCAATGTAATAGATAACTCCTGTCAGCCTGAAAAGTAGAACACAGTGACACCCTTATTTTATTCAAGTGAGAGCTAGGGCTAATAACAGGGTAACTCTAAGACCTCGGACTTAGATAATAAATGTCTAGCTTTAAGATAATATATGTAGAATGATAAATGTAATTGTTGTTTAATTTGCATTAGTTGTAAACAGGGTTAAAACGCACATCGCTATTTCAGTTGTAGGAAAGAATAATCAACTCTAACTCTAGTTTCTTGCAGGGAACTGCCTTTGAATATTTGAATAAATATATGTATTTAAGAACTGTGGCAATGACATAGCATCAATAATTTTTTTTCAGATTATAAAATCTTAGCAAATATCTAAGGTAGCTGATCAAGTTTAACACTACCACTTAAATAATGTGCAACTCTTTTATAAGGTGATAGAGAAGGATACATCCGTTCTCTGGTACTCCATCAAATAATGACTTAAGAGAAAAATATAAAGCAAACACAAAGTGAGCGGTAGTATACAAAACAATGACAATTCTCTTTAAATGCATCAAGGAAATAAATATAAGGACCTATCATGGATTGGCGGGGCTTCTGAAGACATAACAAAAATCCAATGTGGTATCCTGGATTTGGTCCTGGAGCAGAAAAAAGCAAAGAAAGGTTTTCAGACAGTTTATTCAGAGTTTATTTCAGAGTTTATTCCCCACTCTGTGCTGAAGGGTAACTCCTGGTGATGCTTAGGGGATCTTATGTGGTGCCAGGGATCAAACAGGGATTGGCTACATACAAGACAATGCCTAAGCCCTCTACTATCTCTCCATACCTTAGCAATATTTTTCTAAACATTGAAATACTGGGGCTGGGGTGATAGTACAGTGGGTAGGGTTTTGCCTTGCATACAACCAACCTGGGTTCAATTGCTGGCATCCCATATAGTGTCCTGAGCAGTGCCAGAGTAATTTCTTAGTTCAGAGCCAGGAGTAATCCCTGAGCACCTACGGGTGCGACCTAAAAAAGCAAAAAAAAAAAAAAAGAAAAAAAGAAACACTTAAATACTTAAATTCAATGATTATTTATATTGCATACTGATTTTGTGTTTTGCAAACTATTTAATGATATGTAAGATCCTAGCACAAGAGGGAGTTTGATGGGGAGAACACAGACTTACCATTCTATAACTTTTATAAATCCAATATATCAAGATTTATGTCTATGTCTGTTTATAGCTATATTTTCTTTTTTAATTATTTTTGGTTTTGGGGCCATACCTGGGGATGCTCAAGGGGTTACTCCTGGCTCTGCACTCAGGCGTTATGCCTGGTTGTGCTAGGGGACAACATGGGATGCTGGAGATGGAACCCAGGTCAGCTGCAGACAAGGCAAGTGCCTATTTGCAGTATTTAGGGCTCCAGCCTCTAAATCTGTATTTTTATATATGCATGCAATGGCTCAAAATACTATATTGACACTGAACTTAAAGGGACGTTTCCTCTCTAAAATGTTGGTAGAAAGCAATTGTATAAATACTTTGGTGAAAAGTCTTAATACTTCTCAACATCCTATACTTTCCTGTTCCTGGAAATTTCTAGTCTGTCTTTCTCTCCTTAAACTTTCTGTTATTCACAGTTATTTTTATTGATATACTATTGATTAATTCCCAATGAGCTTATATAGAATATATTCACAGAATGAATCATTAATTCTATAAGTTTGTATTCTAGGTAATACATATTCTATATAAAAATGTATATACTGATGAAGGCTATAATCTGTATGCCAGGTAGGTATAGCTTCTCCAAATATTTCATTAACATTGAAATATTTTCCAAGGACAAGGAATTTGCAAACATGAACATACACAAGGGTAAAACAGACTTTTCAGATAAGCTAAATTTAAATAGCCTGATAACTTTAAATGAGAATTTGTGCTTGAAGGTATCTTGGGAGCTGTTGCAATTCCCATTGCTCTTGGGCTATTTTTTAACTGAGTATACCAATCTTCATTCTCCACTTAGACTAATCTTTCCCTACTCCATGTTGCCTTCTCTTGAAACTTTCCT
Organism: Cryptotis parvus; assembly: GCA_021461705.1. Taxonomy (NCBI): domain Eukaryota; kingdom Metazoa; phylum Chordata; class Mammalia; order Eulipotyphla; family Soricidae; genus Cryptotis; species Cryptotis parvus. The sequence goes on along the minus strand of JAJIBD010030436.1, from coordinate 424,802 downwards.
TTTCATAATTTTTCTCCTGAAGCTGCAAAAGAATTTAAAATTATGAGGCTACTGTTGCTTTGGATTATTTATAGGTAGGTAAAGGTGGTGGAAGTGAATTTTTGTGTTAGTCTCTGATATGAAATGAGTGGAGTTAGAAACAGAAAGATACCTGCTATTGAACAGAATTTTATTGCTTCTGTATAAGGATCTTTAATTCCAGCTGTGCTGATGATCTAGGATCCTTATAACACAAAAAAATCACCATTTAAGTAATAATCACAATTACTGCCAAGTAGTGCTGCACATCTAGTGTACATAGAATGTTTAAATGATAATTAAGTCCTGACACCTTAGGTACTGGTAGGTTATTTATTATAATGATCACTCAAGCCAAAAGATTTTGGTGAAATGCCACCTTTTCTCTTTACTTAGTTGATAACCCTTCCAAAAGTGAATAATCTTTATAAACCAGTTATATTTTTCTCTTAAAATTAAGGTGTATAATAGTCATAAATATTGTAATCATATACCCTAAACTACAATAAACCTGAAAATAATTAAAGACAGAAATAAATGTATTAGAGATAAGCGGCCTGTTCTCAGAATACAGCATGTAGATATGTGTATTTAAAAATTAGTGCTCAGACAACTTCTTTTCATTTTGATAATCTTACTCATTGAAAGAATTTCATGCAAAATATATATTGAACTCAATATACGTCATGATTATTTATCCTTACTACATAAGTAAGGAAGTAAATATTTGAGTATACTGAAAACATTCTTTATGGAGCTGGAGAGATACTGCTTGAGAGATACAAGACAGAGTGCTTGCCTTGCATGAAGCAGACGCATAGAATTTGAACCCTGGCACTGTGTATGGTTTCCTGAGCCCACCAAAAAGTAATCCCTGAGTATACAGCCAGGAGTAAGTCTTGAGCATAGCTGAGTATGGCCCAAAAAATCAAAAACCAAATATTCTTTACATCTAGTTTCTATATAATCACTATACTGAATTTGAAGAAGCTAGAGATAACATTAAATGGATAAATATGTAAATAGGTAAGAGAGAGAGAAAAGCGCAAGAGTGCTTAGTTCAAAGGAGGATTCTGACAATTAATTCATAATATATGATGTTGGATTAGTTACTTCTTTCTGAACTTCACATTCAATGTCTGTTAAATAAGTTACTCTGATGACTGCAACGATCAATTATTAAATGTTAATTTCCATGTTCAGAGTGAAAATGCAGCAGGTAGAGCAATTGCACTGCTCTGGCTGACCTGGTGTGACCCCAAGCATTCCACTGTTCCTGAAAAACGACAAGGAGTAATTCCTGAGTGCAGAACCAGGAATAACCCCTGAGTATTACCAAACGTGACCAAAAAAAAAAAGTCAAAATGTGTAAAATAAGAGGGAGAGAGATGCAGAGACAGAGAGAGAGAAGACAGAGAGAGAAAGAGAGGAAACTGGGGTACCTGCTATTAAGGCAGCATGGGGGGTGGGCGGGAGGGGTGGGGTACATTGGTGGTGGAAATGGGGCACTGGTGGAGGGATGGGTGCTGGTATACTGTATTACCAAGAACCAATTATGAACACCTTTGTAATTGTATGTTTCACGGTGGTATAATAAAAAATTAAAAAATATATATAAAAAAATAAAATGAACAAAAAAATAAAACATTGAAGGCAATGTTTCAAACATTGAAAGCATTCATTGTAACAATAGTGTGACTAATTGAGTGTCAAGAATGGAGAAAAATGAAATAGAGTAAATAATTGCTTAAAGATTTAGAGCATCTGATAATGCTGTTAACCTCTTTCTGTGAGTGTGGGGTGGAGAGGGAGCTTAACAGAGATATTTTTCACAATACTGGAAACTCAAAATCCAGATCAAAATGGCAGTTCATTTGTTTCCTGGTGAGGTGCTCCCTTCCTGGCCTGCAGACTGCAGCCTCTTTCCTCAAATGCGAGTAGGAAGGAGATGAAGAGAGACCTGGATGCAGGGATAATGCAAGGGTCAGTCAAACTCTCACAATGTCTCTCCCACATATCACTTTTGGCCTTCCTCCTAATATTTTAAATATGAAGTAGAGAAAGATTAAACTTCAAATTTAATTTGCATTGCTCTCAAAGGGGACAAAAACTTTTAAGCACATTAATACAAAAAAATATTTTATGTGGGAGGCATTTTTTTTTGAATTGAAAAAACAACCTGCATATTTAAAGCTTAAGTGCTGAAGAAGAAACGAACTAATCATAATAATCATAAAAATAACTAATCATTAAAAAGAGAAAAACTAGTGTTTAATTATAGGTGGTAAGGAAAAGACAACATAATGACCAATTATGGGTCAATTTCTCTGTTTATCTATCTTCTGTCATCTATCTACAATATAAACACTAGGAAGTATTTGAGGAAAAGCATTCTAGAAGGGGACTGCACATAAATCTAGGTATGATTGCTTTGGGTTCAATACACAGGGAGAAAGGAAACATAATACAAAGTTTCAGTTAAAACCAATCCTGAAATTTTAAAAACTTTACTTCATGTGGGTAATGCCATCAGTTTCCAAACTTAGCTCCAGTGAGAATGTCACTCATGAGCCACCTTCCCAAAAATATCAGAATCCTTAAATGTTTAGCTAAACCAAGATTTTCTTTGTGTTTTGCTAGTCATTTCTTGAATGCATTTCAGTAACACATGTATTTTTGACTACTGTGTATATCCCCTCTACCCCACCCTCCTTTCCCCTTCGTACCCCACACATACACCAATTTTCGGCATCTCCTGAATGAGCAATTGTGCACATTTTGGTCCACTAGACCCACACATTGGTGAGACTGTAGCTCTGATCTTTGCAGCAGAGCAGCTTGGAAATCAGCTTCCCTGAGTGTCAAATTGCTTTCATTCACAAAACTCTGTACTTTCAATTTAAGCACCTGAATGAACATTTTACATTTTTTCTTTTTGTTTTTAAAGAAAATTGGGGGCCAACCCTTCAGTGCAACGCTGATTGCTGACCCTGTGCTCAGGGATCACAATACTAAAGTCACCACATGCAACTCTGGAGACTAAACACAGTGGGGGGGAGGGAGGAGTAGAGGTGAGGGTATATGCATGGCAAATACCATAATCATAACCATGTTTTATGTCTCTGACCCCTTAGCTGAATATTTTCTATGATCTATGAGAGGTAGTTGTAATTGCCTTCATGTTAGTGCTTAATTTGTTTTGGATACTTTCTAGGGTCAAAACAAATTGCCATTTGCTTCCATGGTAACAGATTGGCAAATATAAAATGTTTATTGAAATGCATTTATTTTGCCAAGCCTTTCCGGTACACAGAAGCAGGTGGCTTTATGCCTCACCACCACGTAGTGATGGAGGAGGACAATACCTCATAACCAGGTAACTAAAAGCATTTCCCTGAACTTTATGCCTATGTTGCTTTCTCAACAATTTTTTTCATTTTTATTCAAAAAATTTGGCAAATCTGATCTATCAAACTGGATTTGTATGACCTATTTTTTTCTAGATAATCTGCAGTTTTCCCACCTGATCTGTTTAAAACAGTTGGTCTTCTCCAAAGCACAGCCAAGAGTGATACCTGAATGCAGAGCCAAGAATAATCCCTGAACACTGGTGGTATGACCCAAAAACAAAAACACAACACAGAAACAAACAAAAACAGAGAAATAAACATTTCAGCCATTTCCTGAAGCTCTCTGCCTTTACTCCGAGGTGATCATTTCTCTTTTGAGAAGCCATCTGTGCCACAGAGGCCTCTGCCGCTCATCTATGCATTCTGTATCCTGCATGTTAAGTTCATACTATATCGATTTCATTTAATTTCACAAGAAACTCAGAGCTTCCTTAAAGCTTTTTATGTTTCTCTCTCTGTAAAGGTCTTTCTTCTCACAAGAATAAATGAAAGTTATGAGACATAGATATTTAAAAATAGTGTAAAGTTATTCAAGCTCATCCTGGTGAGTACTTCTGGCATTCTAGTGAAACTGTGGTTAGAAACACATTATGTATTTTGCTATGCATGTTTCAAGATTGTGTCTTAAGTGACTGTTATACATATCACATATAGCACATTCCTGAAACATAGAACAAGCAGAAAAGATGACATTTTCAATGTATATATAATTTAGAATAACAATAATGTATTTATAATTAATGAATAATATATAGTAACATAATCTATACAAAAGCATAAGTTATATATCTTTATAAATTGACTAAATAGAGCAATGTTGAGTTGTGATAATTTACATATTGAGGTACTCAGACAGACCTCCTCAATATTCTTGGAGCTAAGCTTCTTGGAAGTGCTTTTCTGGCATAAATATTATTTTGAGTAAGGATCAACTGTGATCAGGAGACTGTGGAGAAACTCTTTTGTCTTTCCCTTAATTGGAGAAACAAGAGTTATCCCTTAACTTTCCAGATGAATGAAGACTAGGAGTTAATCTAGGTGTAGAATAATCAGAAGAAGTAAATCCTCTAGTTAAGAAATCTAGTATTTGCAGAGTAAACATGAATGACCCTTCCCCATCAGGTAAAGTCCTCTTACTCTCTCCTTGATGATTCAGCCCCAATCCCATTCCTTAGTCAAAGCTATAAATCCTCTCCCCCCAATTAAGTATCAAACCTTATGTTCTATGCAAATTCCCCAGGCTCATGTGATTAATAATCTTTCTTCTTCCAACCAACCTATCTAAAGAGATTTTGATTTATTGAACACACTGAGAACTACACAGAAGTCTGGAGGAATTTCCCTCAGCATTCTTACAAGTAGAAAGTCAAGCAAGTGAAAGGACATAATCATCTGCCTCAGTCATCATATTTTATGACTCAACTCACCAAGTTTCCGGGAAATCATAGGTTGTATTACAAAACCAGGAGATTTCCATAGGAAAGCATTAAATCAGGATCTGAGTTCTTAAAACAGGATCAGAGCCTCTGCATTTGCAGGAAGGCCAACAGGATGCACTGTGGGTTTTGTGTATTCTTATGTGTGTGCTTCATAGAATACACCTGCCCCAACAGTGGCGTTTAGAACAGAATTAATTGCTGAGTAAATGATCCATGTGTCCATCTTTGCCACTGTATGGTGAACTGTGCTTACATTACATGATTATTTTTCTGTTGTTTGGCACCAAGAATTGTTTCAGCCACAATTTCTCAAGATCGATCCCTATGAGCAGATTAAACTCATAATCACCCATGTTCATTTCAAAAAATCAAATTGAGCTTGATTTATAATATATCCATTATATATTAAATAACAGACAAATGGATAGCTACATGAGATACTAACATTGAAGTCTTAAGGCAAGATTCTTACCTCTTTGTTCCTCAGATATTTCAACATATTTGAAAAGATAAAATATGGCAATGCACCTTGTTTTATCCAATCATAGGAAAAAAAATCTTAGCAAACATTACAAATATGCATGCTCTTTTTCAAATCCATTGTTTTTAATAATTCTCTGTACATATGTATATTTATATAGAGAGAAAATGGTAAAAGTGCTAACGGATGATGTCTCCATTTCTTTGAAGGTCAGAGTATTTCCTCACTGAGCATAATCAAATATACCTACCGTTTTAATGGAATGGGGTCACACAAATTCAAATTAGGTGGACAGAATGATGGTAACCAAGAAGGTACTATGTGAAATAAAGCAGTGTTTGGATGTGATCTGGAACTGCAAACACTCTCACAATCTAAGAATATGATCAGGAATTCTTTTGCAGCTGATCTTTTGAATTAAAAAAATAATCACAGCTGGAAAAGCACATGCAAATTTTGGTATTTCAGTCCAGCAACAGGCAAGCATATCCACAGTAGGAATAATTTGCTGAAAAGCTTCATTAATGAGCTGTAGTACCAGTTTATTCTGAGCAGTCATGCTATACTCTAATAAAAGCATCGTTTTCCTGATACTACAATAAGGTCTTATCTTTTTGTAATATGTCTGTCCCTAAATAATATGTTTGCCAAGAATCTCCTTCCATAATGGGTAGCTTGTCAATACACATGGGCCATATATTTCTGAACACCTTCATTATGAAGAAGTTCTGGACTATATTGGCACATACTATTGTGCATTGCTATGTGATTCAGAAACTCCAGAGGACAGACTGGTTATATCATACCATTTACTAATTGCACTTTTTTCTTAGCTGTTTGTACATTAGTTAAAGATCCCACTACATTTGGTAACTTCAAGCCTAGAACAAATAATCTAAATGGAAAACATGTCAGCTTATCTCTAAGACAAGAGGAAATGAAAATTTTGAATTCACACAATGGGAGGTCAGTCATAGAACTGAGCATTAAATACAGACAAAAAAATGCAAATGATGGCTTCTAAGTGTGCGTAGTGCAACCCACAATGTGTGGGAGAAGGAGGAGAGAGAGAGAGAGAGGAGATAAAGAACCTGCCATTTAGGCAGTATGTGGGGGGGGGAGGGAATTGGGGACATGGGTGGTGGTTGAGGGGCACTGGTGGAGGGCAGGGTGCTGGAACACTTTGTGACCGAAACTCCCAAGCGTGAACAACGTTGTAATTGTATATCTCACGGTGGTATAATAAAATGTTTAAAAAAGATTAAAATTTAGTAGAATTCTACTAAAAAAAATATCAAAGAGCAAAAGTCACACTCTAAAAGAGTTGTGGCATCTTATCACTAAATTTCAGTTTCAACTCTCTAAAAGGGTTGGCGCATCTAATCACTAAATTTCAGTTTCAACTCTCAACCTGTATAAGAAATTTCACCACATATAAATGGAGAGGGGAACGTGAATTCCAGTTCAATAAATTATATTTGCATTGAGTTTTGAGGTCATCCTCAGGCACTGTGTGGGGCAAGTACTTGAGGATCCCTCTTAAAGTGCTCAGAGGTAAACTGTGATGATGGAATCGAACCCATGGCTCGAAAAGAAAGACATAAGACCCACCCTTTTGAGCCATCCCCTAACCACACCTATACTGAGAGCACCATAGTTTTAAAAAAGATTTCAGATATTTGTCATCAGAATTTGTCTCTTTAATTTCTCAAACATGGAACTAGCATGACTGCTTCACTCCTCTATCTTCATCATACCATCTTCAAGATATAAGAGCCAAAAATACACTGCTGTTCAATCCCTGCAGCTGTGACTCCCAAGCTGGAAGGAGGAAATGTCAGCAATGCAAACAGCAAAGGAAGAACCAGACCAATTGGTACTGCTGGTGCCTGATTCGTTAGCATGGGCCAGGGCTTATTTGCTAGAGTAGAAAAAAAGCTGGCACAAATGCTTGGCAATGTGCTCAGAACTCTATCAGGGAAAGGAATTGATCATTTGGATGAGTAAAAGAAGTCTATAGCTGCCTAACTGTGTCTTATGTGTGGTGCTACTGTACTGCCGTAGAACAAGCATAATGTGTCTATTTTTAGGGCAAATGTGCCTACTTTATGTTCGCCAACTAAATCTACATGACTAATTTGCAAGTTGAATTATCTTGGTAAATAGACTGACTCACTAGCAAATAATCTGCAGAATTTTACTGTGCATTGGACTTTTGTAGTGAACTAGGTGCTTTTGTCTTGCTCAGGATGCTGAAATGAACTGCAGCAGTGCTCTGGTTAATAAAAAAAAGTTATTCAAAAGAGCAAGGAGAGTGTTTTATTTTTCAGGATAGTTGGACATGATGGAGATAAATGTAGTAGGCTATATTGAGGGACATGGAAGGTAGTGACTTAAGCCAAATTAGAAAAAGAATGATGGTCCAGATAGATATGTGCACTATTGTTGTGTGTATGTCCAAGGCATATTTATAAATAACAAATACTTACATAATCATTTATCTCAAAATGTGCATAGCAATCAGTACTCAGAATCCAGTAGTTATTCAAGAAATATTTGACAAATGGATGAATTAAAATGCTAGGTTGAGTCTCCTACCCTGTCAAATGGTCCCTCCTCCTCCTCTCTTCTCTATTCCCTCTATATTTGTGATCAGTATGGAAGACATTACGCCATGTAGATGAAGAAAATTAATCAACTGGGTTTGTGTTTGCTTTTATTTTTAAAAATAAAAAAATATTTTTTTATCCAGAATACTGGATAACTGGTAAATATAGTAATGACACTTAAATATTAATAGAGCATGGTAGGGTTCTATATTTTATATGATTAAGTGTCTAAAATGGAGCAAGGACTGTGCTCACTAAAAAACAATGTTTGAGGGATCTGGAAAGTAGGGGAATTAGAAACATTGAATCATTCACTGTAATCAAAATTACTGGTATATGATGACTATTAAAAGCACTGATCAGGGCAGGAATGATAGCATAGTGGATAGGGAACTTGCTTTGCATGCAGTTGAACGAGATTTAATCCTGGAATCCCATATGCTACCATGAACACCATCAGGGTTGATTCCAGAGTGTAAAGTTAGGGACAACACCGGAGTATTACCTAGTATGATCCCAAAATTAAAAAAAAAAACTTAAAAAATTAAAAAACAGCACTGCTTATGACCTTCAGCCACCTTTAATTTTGTTCATTAGTTCTCTACAGACCCTGCACCTCTTGACCACTTCACTTAAGAGTTCACTGACTCCACAGGCTTTCCTTCTTGGGAGATTCTCAATAGTGCGAAAATAGGCTGGTGTTGCTGACAGTACACTGCCCCACACCAGAGCACTACTGGTATGTCCAGAAGCATGTGCCCTGGCTCTACTGTGAGCATTCCACAAGGGTTCCTAGGTACAGTGTTCTTACAGTTCTATGGAGCAGGATCGCCCTGAAGTTTCCCAAGTTGGTTTTGCCTTCACACTAAGGCATACCCTGGGTAGTGGGATTCTAGAAGTGCCTGTGCAATAAGAGGACAACTTTGAAGTATGATTTTCACCATCAATGCAAGAGGTCTCTTGGGGGTTAAGGTACTTCCGTGGGACTATGATAACACATTATCTCAGCCCACCTGTATCATGTCTTTACATTTTGGGTGATTTTCTAATAAATAATTTTCTTGGGGCCAGAGCAATAGCACAGTAGGTAGAGCGTTTGCCTTGCACGCAGATGACCCGGTTAGATCCTTGGCATTCCATATGGTCCCCGGAGCACTGCGAGGAGTAATTCCTGAGAAAAAGAGCCAGGAGTAACTCCTGAGAATTGCCCAGTGTGACCCAAAAAAAAAAGGAAAATAAATAGATGAATGAATGAATGAATGAATAAATAAACAAATAATTTTCTCATGAAATTGTCTTAGTGGACTACTTCGTGGGCATGGGATTCATGGCAGTGTAGAATAAAATGACAGTTAATTCTAGAATGGGCAGAATTGTGAATTACTGAATAATTTTATACTCCATCTCTAATAGAGATGAGTGAAAATCCTTGGCTATTCTACAGAGTAACTTGATAGTTTCAAATTCATAGAATACCAGCTAAAATAAATCTTATATCTTTTTTCAGCACCACCAAATTCTTTTCACAACTTAACAGAGATTCCCAGGGAAGACAAGCGTTGAAAAATAAAAAATATAATAAAATTTCCGTATCACTTTAAGGATCCCTCCCTAGCTATGTATAAGTGAGTAAAAGAGGTGATTGTTTTTCCTGAAATCCCAGGAACTACTATATAGAAAATTTTCATGTCCAAATCAGTCTGTTATCAATTCTTTCCGAAGGCAGAATTAAATTTAAGGCACAAAATATATGGCCTACTCTGATTGTGTTTGGGGAGACTGCATATTTGCAGTCAGAACATTTGCCACCGTTAGCTGTATAACAATATGATGATAGCAAGGTCTGATCTGTGTGCAGTGACTACAAAGGAAAAAGTACAATAACATAAGCCTCAGGGAAAACTACAGATAAAGTTTCAAAAGAACTTAAAGGTGAGACTGATGGGCAAGACAGTGTGGGCAGGATGGCTCTTGGTGAGAGTCTTCAATAGTGGAGATTTGGTGAAGCAAACTCAGAGAGACCTTCCAAGATGAGAATCTGACACCTTGCAATGTATAAAGACTTGGGTAACAGACCAAGTTAGGCATATTTGAAGAGAAAATATAGAATCAACACTAGATGCTGGTACTAATTTTTTAAAATTTCCTCAGCAAAAGTGAAGAAGGGCAGGATACCATTAAGAGACTAATGAATTGGGGTCCTGATGAAGACACAGAACAAGGAGTAAGATACTTGCATTTTCTGTGACTAACCCAGTTTTATCCCTAGCACCACAAATACCCGCCCGCAAACCATACTTTCAGTAGTAATCTCTAAGGACAGAGACATGAATATCCATTGAGCACCTCTGGTATATCCCAACTCTCCATCCTACCTCCACGTTGAAAACAAAGGAATGAATTTTTAGCAATGAAAATAAACCATTTTCATAGTAACAGTTTCTCTTGAGTTGTGGTATTTAACTATGTAAATTTACAAAGATGTTAGGAATCATCCATCCTAAAATGAAAGTAACAACATAATTATCATTTCAATAACTATGAAATATTATTCACAGTTGATATTGTAGAGTGAAGAAAAAAAGATGGAAGTGCAATTTCTAGGGCAACTATGTGGACCCCAGGAAATGGAGGACTATTCCTCGAGTTAGGGACAACAGATGCTCAAAACCCGTGTGTGCAACATTGCCTGGACTAAGCCACCCACAGGGGACATAGACTGTAGTCATGGAACGAAGTTTATTAAGAAAGACAGTGTTAAATAGGGGCTGGAGGATTGTACCTATGGACACTAACAAACAGGCGGCTGAGGGAGGGAGGTAAGGTTGTAACTAGCAAGAAGCACTGTCCTTGAAGCTCTAAGGCAGAGGCAAGATTGAAATAAATGCTGAACCCAAAGATGTCTGTTTCCCACATCTCAAGCCACCCCTCTCCCCCTACACACACTGGCTTTCAAAGACAATTAAACTATGTATTCTTAGAAAATGTCAGGCTTTCCTGGCAACTGCTCTGTACCCAGAGAAATCAGGACCTGGGGCACTATGTACAGGCCACAGGCCCAGTGACTTATAATGGTTACAAGATTGTGCAAGGGAGAACTCCAACAGGGATGCTACTGCTTTTATTTATTTTATGGCAAAATAAGACAATAAGGAAATAAACAAAGAGTAAAGAGAGCCTACTTATATTTTGACCACTTAAAACTGAGTATCTTGGGAATTTTCAGCTCTCTCAAATTATAATAAAAGAAACAAAGATATTTTAGATATATTGTATCTGAAAAATTTCTCCAACTAATTAGAATTTCCTTTTTTTTAGTGATAATTTCTTTCTCTGTACATAGGTCCTAACTCTATTTGCTTATTTTTGCTTGAGTTTCGCTTACTATTGAAGTTGACTCTCTGAATCAAAAAATCATGAAAGCTTAGTTTTCTTCTGTGTAGTTTATGTTCTTGAGTCATTTAATTTTTTATTCCATTATTAGTAAACTTTTCAGCATGGTGTGAGATAACTACTTATCCACATTAATTATGTTGCATGTGGTCATTCAACTTTCCCAGCATTATTTATTGAAGAAAGCTTTCTTTCTACATTTTTTTATTTTTACTCCTTTATGAAAGATAACCTACATATACATGTGAAAATTTAACTATGTACACTTTCACCTTTATTCTTTTTATCATCTCTATAAAGTTCAATACCATACTTTTCTTATACCATAGCTTTGTGGTATAGCTTAAAGACATGGACCACACATTTGACCATGTTTTGTTTCAAAACATTCCTCACTTTATTTGAGGTCTAATGTGGTTTCACAGGAATTTCAGTAATGACTGCTCTGTTTATTTAAATAATATGATTGCACTGGAAATGTTATTAATACCCTGGGTAGAATGGCTACTTTTACAATTTAGAGTCAGGATTCATAAACAAATTGTTTCCTATCTCTTTGTATCTTCTATTTCCTTGAGCAATACACTGTCATATGATAGTGTCAACTGGAAACATTACTGGTGCCCGCTCAAGCAAATCAACAAATAATGGGATATCAAGTGATCAAGTGATGGTCACAGTAACATGAAAAGTTACTATCATTAATCATGTAAAACACAAAAGGAAGCAATAAAAATCAGATACCATATCTCACCTGCAGAAAGTTCAGGGACAAATATTGGCAGGAATGTGAAGAAACAAATTATCATATGCTTGTTGGAATACATGCAAATTGGAGTTACCCTCATGAAAAGCACTATAATGAGCCCTTAAAATATTAAATATGAGAGTCTGGAGAGACAGTACAAGAGGTATCTTTTACACAAAGCTGACCATGGTTCGATTCTGTGTATTGCTGTGTCCCCCGAACACAGCCAAGAATGACCCCTGAACAGAGAGCCAAGAGCAAAACGTGTAGGGTGCAGCCTAAACAATGAATATGCATGTTTAGAACAAGTCTAACATGCATGCACACATATCTTCAATGCATGACTATTTACAATTTCCAAGATCTGGGAACAAATGTACTACACTGACAGATGAGTGTACAAAAATAGTTGTGTTGTACACAATTAACAGAACTTATACATAAAATGTGATGACATATTCCATTTTGTAGAACCATGGATAATACCAGAGGATGTCATAATGAGTAAAATTAGGAGAAAGACAAATACTAGCCATCTCTCAGTAACTGAATCAAAGAACAGTTCTGGATATGTTGAGAAGTTTAGCATTTGACAATATTAAACACATCGATGTGAAAGTTTATAGTGTTGAAGCATATATTTTGTAGAATTCAGTTTTGTGAAATCAGAGCAATCATGAGTACAAGCTATGAAAAAACATCATAGCAATTAAATTATAGAAAATGGAGCTTAGTGGTGAAAGAGTGTAAGAGATAATGATAGATGAAGAATCTAAATGTATTGAAAAGCGCACTAAAAGCAAAACTTAGAAGATTATGGGTCAATGGTTAGATAGGTTGTTTCTTCTCATCATTTGAAAAGAAACCTAAATAAGAATATAAGACAGGAAGCTGTCTAGTAGCACAATAGTCCAAGTAGAGAGAGGGAAGGGTCAGCAAGGCCAAAAAGCACATTCCCTGGGATGTTTGTACATATGGTGGCTTGAGCAGGAAAATTTGCCCATGAATCAATAGCAGTGAAGGAAAGAACTGAGCGTTTGTATATTTACTCTCACATTTCTTGGCATTAGGTTTCATGAAGCCCTTAGGTAACTAAAAACTTCAGATATTAAGCATTCCATAGAGAATAAACCTAAGTCCCACATTCACTAGCCCTGGCAGATAGGATGTTCATCTGCATATAAAGCACTAGCCTGAAAACAGATTAAGAAATGAAAACTAAGTCAAGATACTCATAAGAGTATAAAAATAAGAGTATAAAAATTTTATTTCTAGAATTGGAAGAATAGTCCAAGAATTAAGGAGCATGCCTTGCACATGGCTGACTCCACTTGACCCTTGGCATAGTAGACAATCCACAGAGCACCACCAGGAGTTACCCCTGAGCAGAGAGTTGAGTAAATACTGTGCATCACAGGGTCTGATGCTCTACCGACTGAACTTACACAGCAGAGCCTGGCAAGCTACCCGTGTTGTATTTGATATGCCAAATACCAGTAACAATTATAGACCTCATTCCGGAATGGATTGAGGCTCTTTATGTTCCTGGAGCAAGCAGATGCCCTTGGGCTCTACTAGCATGAGACAGGTCATATGGAGATGTTACTGGGGCCCGCTCGAGCAAATCGATGATGAACGGGAAGACAGTGATACAGTGACAGACAGTGATCAAAGGGTCATCAGACCAAACTCCTAAATAAATAAACAAAATTATCTACGTTTACTCTATAAACAATACCCGTCTAAATGTTAGTTACAGGTTCTAAAATTTTACGGAAATGATCACTTTATAAATCAATGTTTCACTTTCATATATGTCCCCCAAATTAAAAAATAACAAGAAGATGGGGCCAGAGCGATAGCCCAGTAGGTAAGGCATTTGCCTTGCATGTGGCCGGCCCGTGCCGGCCCCTGGTTCGATCCGCAGCATCCCATATGGTCCCCCAAGCACCGCCAGGAGTAATTCCTTAGTGCAGAGCCAGGAGGTACCTCTGAGCATTGCCGGGTGTGACACCAAATAAAGCAAAAAAATTAAAAATAACAAGATAAACATTTATTCTGGAAATTTATATCTAGTATATTTTGATTGTGTTCACTGTCTGTCACTGTCTTCCCGTTCATCATTGATTTACTCGAGCAGGCACCAGTAATATCTCCATATGTCCTGTCTCATGCTAGTAGAGCCCAAGGGCACCTGCTTGCTCCAGGAACATAAAGAGCCTCAAACCATTCCATCAGGTCATGGGAACGAGGTCTATAATTGATTGTGTTAAATTCTAGTTTTTCTACTTTTAATTAGTGAATTCATTTTCACCACCACAATTTTTTTTTAATCATGATGAGATGCCAAGGAAAAAGTTTAAAAATATTATTAAGAGCATTTTAATTTCTAGATTAACATTCTTATCCATTTTTTCAACATTTATAATCAAAAGGACGCATTAGATAATATAAAACAATATCCCAGAGAGATATGATACTATGAAATAGAAAATATAAGAAAATGAAAAAGATACTACGGATTCGAGGAGGGGGAGAAAAAAAACAAGATTGTTGCACAGAAACTTCATTGTATACTGTGTGACTCTTTTGTAAATGGCCTGGGACAATGATAAGCACAAATAGGAAAAGGAAAGCAATGAGTCAGAAATGGAATTCAATTTCTTGTTGTCACAATTGTAGAGGTATGACGGCTGACAAATAGAAAGAAAGGGAACACAATGCAACAGAATATAATTTATTTTCCTAACCCCTATAAGAACACAAAAAAGCAGCCTGAGTCAATACTTTGTTCAAATGACAAGTTCACAGCTTTGTAGTTTTAGCCTGCAAAGTCATTTAGTTCTTTTTTTTAAGAAACTCTAACAATTCTACCTCCCTTGATCTTATTTTTATGTGTCATCAGAAGGAAAATAACTATTTGTGACATATTAAAAATTTGTTGGCACACAAATTTTTATATGTCTGTTATAACAATAGCAGACATCAAATTACAGAGCCTTAACTAAAAGAGAGTTTGTACACGTAGTCATCCCAGTGCTGAATTTCAAAGAAAAACAGTTAACCAAGAAATTCTACATGAAGATGTGTATGAGCACTTGGTTTGCTGTAACAAAGAGAAACCCTTAAGTAATTATGTGTGAGCAAATTATTTTTAAAAATTATTAGTAAAGCTGATAACATTTTTGTGATTCTGGGACAAATTGTTTCCTTAAGATTTAACATGAAAAGAGGCTGCTGTTTTTAGCAGTATCACTTGGGTTTCCCCTCCTTGCAGCAAGGCTCATTGTGAAAGGAGAGCAATAGATAATCTTCTATTGCTGTCTCTCTTAAATAATAGCTCTTTGTAAAAATAGAAGTAGGGGAATAACAAAGGATAACTGGAAATATTGATAATTGGAAATGATAATTGGAGATGAAGGTAAAGTTTTATAAATGTAACCTTTCAAACAGGATTGTAAAACAAACTTCCTTAAAAGAAAGAGGGAGGAAGAAAGAGAGAGAGAGAGTGGTGTATCTGCAATAGAGGCAGGCTGGGAGGGGGCAGAAGGAAAACTGGGACATTGGTGGCAGAAAGCCTACACTGGTGAAGCGATGGGTGCTGGAACTTTGTATAACTGAAACCCAATCATGAACAACTTCGCAACTGTGTATCTCACAGTGATACAAATATATATGTATTTGTGTATATATATTACACATATATAGTGATACAAATATATATGTATTTGTGTATATATATACACACATATATAAGTATAAATGTATGCTATATATGTTCATATGTATACAAACACATATGTATATGTTCATATAGTACATATATATTCTAATGTAGAAAAGATAGAGAATAGTACTACAGCTACTCCAAGTTTAATCCACAGCACCAGCATTTCATATGGTCTGCAAGCAGCACCAACAGTGAAGTGATGCCAGAGCACAGGGCCAATGCAAGTGTTGCAAGTAGTACAGGCAATGCAAGTCGTCTTTAGGAAGCAAGGGCTCAAATAAATATCCTAACAGCATAGTTTTAAAAGCTAGCCAAAAAGATTACCAAAGGGAATTCAAAGAAAGCAGCAGGAAAGAAATAAAACTAAAAGCAGAAATTAATGAACGGAAACCAAAAAAAAAAAAAAAAACCCAACTTGAAAGATTAATGAAACCCAAAGCTGACTTTCTGAAAAAATAAACAAGATTGACAAACAATTAGTGAGACTAATAAAGGAAGAGAGAGGAAAAAACACTAATAAAACAAATTATAAATAAATGGAATGATGTCACAACAGGTACAACAGAAATAAAAAGTACCATCAGAGAAAATTATGATCATAATTTTTAGGAAGACCTAAAAAACTCAAAAAATAAAATTTACCATTTTAACCATTCATGATTGAATTAAAGGGAAGTAGACTAATAGAACAGAAAAATCATTTCCAATAATTAAAACATTAATCAGTCTGTTCAAAAACAAAAGCCTAGTCCCAGATGGGTTTACTAGTGAGTTCTTCCAAACCTTTAAAGAAAACCTACTCTAATCTTTATCAGACTTTTCCAGTAAATCTAAGATAGAGGAATTCTCCCAGTTTCTATGAGGCCACCATTGTCCTGCTACCAAAAGCAGAGATATCACTAAAATAGGAAATGATAAGCCAATATCCCTGATGATACAGATTCATAGATGCTAAGTAAAATATCAATAAACCATTCTAAATAAAACTACAGGGCCTGAACAATACTGCAATGAGTAGGATACTGGCCTTACGTGGTGCTGATCCACATTTGGTTCCCCTGAGTCTCACCAGAAGTGAACCCTGAGTGCAGTGCAAAGCTAGGGATAATCCTTGAGTATTGCCCAGTGTGGCACCAAAACAAAGCGAAGAAACAAATCCAATACAACAAAAAATATCATGCACCAAGATCAAGTAGGATGTATCCCAGGGACACAATCAGTAGAGCATAGTCATACACAGACAAATAAAAATCTGTGGTTGTATCAGTAGATGCAGAGATAAGATTTAACAAGACCAAATAATTTATCACTCAGGACAAACTCTTTGGCTTGTGTTGTCACTTTCCCTTTCTCTACTTGAACTAAAACCCATGGCCAACTTATATTAATACTAACATTTATCGCCATTAATAAAAATCCACTATCTTCAGAATAAATGTAAGAATAAAATTTTAAATACCAATGTCCAATTAATGCTCTCTATTATTTATTGCCTACTTTTGAGGTTGTTCTTATTTTATCTACCAGCATTTATTAAAGTATTTTTTGAGAACAGACTACAATATGAAGCATTAAAACACTCAGAGCAATTACATATAGCCTTTATAACAATGGAAGAATGTTGCATTAGTCAATATGAGTAAGCACTGCTTATTTCCAAGCTGAAAGGAAACACACTGTCACACAAATGGTGAATAGGATGATTTTTTTCAAGTGATTATATGGAATTCATAATAAAGGTTACCGAGGAAAAAATAGAAGGAGTTTCTTTTCAAACAACTTTTAAGAATTTAAATTCAAAACTCTAAGCTACCTGGACCTACAGAATTAATTGTGTACAGGGAATGTGCTTTCAATTCCTTTCACACATCCATACTCACTCTAAGGATATGAGAGACATCAGTATTCCAGTAAGTAACACGTCTTACTTAAAAGGGCTGCTAAAATGGCAACCACTCTAAAAAAGTTAAAAAAAAAACCACTTTGGGATATCTGCTATCACATCTTCAATAACTATACCTCTCCACCCACCTACTATAATCACTAAATTAGTGTTGAGTAGCTACAGATGTAAACAAAGGGCTGAAACAGCGCCCATTTTGCTTTAACCCAAACACAACTAGGGAGAAAGCTCTCTGCCTGGGGCCATCACCATTCTTACAGACCCAAACAGACTCATTTTGATAAAGGGGAAACAGTGGATTTGAGAAAGGCATAAAATGGTCTTATAAGCCTGAAATGGAAAAAAAATAGTGCTTTTCCTTCCATATAATTTTTCTCATTACTGCTAACATATCACATGTATCTGATGTTAAAATGGAGTCTAATGAATAGCCTGGTCTACTGTTTTTAAAGGTATTATCGATAACAAGGTATAGTTCGGAAGCAGGATATGTGAAAATATCATGAAAACCTCCCTTTAAATCTTAACTACACTAAAGAACTTTTGAAGCTGACATATGTGTCAACTAGCATACAAGAGTGGGAACATGGATGCAGATAATGGGCCGAAACTAGAGTAACAGATAATTTTACTCAGAGAATTGCCTAAGCATCCATCTTTTGTTAACTACAGAGAGGTTAAAAGTGGATACATTAGCAGCTAGCTGTTCAGTATAATGAGATTTTGGTCCTGGCTGATAGATTTTATTTATCTCCTCCATGTAAATGAAAAATTCAAGTTACATAAAATAAAATGTTTGCCACGTTCACACAGAAACAAAGTAACCAAATTGAGACAGTGATGATAGAAGAAATTAGATGCTATCAAAATTAAGCAATGCTCAGAAAAGGATTTGAATGTCAGGGAATAACTTGTGTTGAGTTGATAGGAATATAAAGATAATCTGGAGGGAGAGTGCAGAAAAAATGTGAATGTTTAGAAGTATTAATTTTGCTAATATGGTACATATTATGGGACCAGGAGTTCAAAGAAGAAATAATTAAGTCATTACAAATAATAGAAATATTTAATATTGAAAGAGCAATCTGTAGTGTTAATTAGTACATGATCATCCTCAGTGCTCAGTGTCATTTTCCCCAAACACATGCACGCATGTGTACACAAACACACAGACACACACAGACACACACACACACACACACACACACATATATATATATATATACATATATATATATATATATACACACACAGGCACACACCCTGAAAATTACATAGAAATTCCACTGTATTAAATTAATAAAGAATATGAGTGTTGATGAAGGGAACCACTTACCTATTTTAGAATAGAAATGTCCTATAATATTCAATACTTTACAAATTTTATTCATTTTTGACTCAACTGATTGGGCAGATGTACAGCATTATGCTCTGACACACTGAGAACATCTATGTTAGGTGAGTTCTATTTTTCAAATTTCATAGAGAGAATTCAATCATAAGTTTAGTTATATTAGATTACCTTCAGAGCCCCTTCCAAAACTGAATTTATTATACTGTAGGGGAAATAGCAATGACTGTTTAAGATCTGTTCCTTTCATATAATTAAATAAGAATCGCTAGGGGTAAGAGATAGTACAGGGGTTTATAGTTCACATAGAGCCAACAGCAGTCCCTTAAGCATTGCTTGGTGCTGTCTGAATACTACTATAATGGCCCAAGTATAATCCCCAGCACTACGTAGCTCACGTAGTACTGCATCCTTCGGGCTTAGCACTGAATCTTCAGCTTGGTTGACTGAGGACAGTTGGGAAGCCTCCTGGTACTGTCTGGGAGCCCCCTCTACTTCCCTGTTCCATTTAAAAAATTTAATAAAAGGAAATAATTATAACATTACACTAGCCCGGTAAAAGTGTATATTCATCCACATTCCATATAAGTCTTGACATAAAACTAATTCTCTCTAGTGTAACATTAACAAAAGTGGCATGTCCTTTCTCAGATGAAAAGACTAAAAGACATCATGAAGCCCCCACAAAGCCTCCACTCTTTGGGAGTGATGATCAGAGTCATGAAGTTAACGCCTCTATGCCTTTGAAACACAGAGAGGGAAGACTGACAACTTCATAATTACACTGCAGTAAATATTACATTAGTGAAAATGTGCTTTTATTGTACAATAAATAAATACACATTTGGGGATAAAATATTGCATCAACAATGTGATTATCTGATGGTTAAGAACATCACTGCTTTTAAAAATAAGTTTTATGAAAAATCGAAAGTCCCAAGATTAAAATTAAAAAATAATGATTAACAGGTGCTAAATGTCATGATAAAATTATAGCAAGGAACACTTAAAATATTTTATTTGTCTTATTATAGGTTATTTACTTTCTCTGCTTTTAGGGTAATGAAATAGGTACAAAATAAGTATAAAAGGGGAGTTTGAGCCTAACAAACGTAAGCATTTTGTTCTTCAATTGATGATCCATGTAACTAATTATAGTCTGTTTCATTTGGGAGGTTGGAAAGTGTCACAGAGAACAGATTCTATGATTTTTGATGTCTGAAAGGAAATAAAATACATGTGACAAAATTTCTATTCCTCCAAACTGCATCAGTTTATGATGAAGAGAAGCGGATTTATAAAACAGTAATGTTTACTGTAAATCAGAACATTTTGGTTTCTGTTTTTTAGAAAATTGAGTGATCTATGGTATATTTATTGCCATAATACATCTTTAATATTTTAAGTACAAGTAACTTAGAACCAAAACTAAGAGATAACTCTGTAACTATAGTCTTACAAGGGCAGTAAAATATACTCATTCTCCCTTTTTTCACTGTGAAATTTTACATGCAGAAAGAAAAGTTTCACAATCATACATGAATGTCTGCAGTGTTTAATGACATGTTAATTCCAATAGTGGTATCTAGATTAAACGATTACAACTGAATTGTGCTGCAGTGAACATAGGAGTGCAGATGTCTTTTGAGTGAAATTAATCAGCTGGATAGGAACAGACACAGAATGAGAGTTCTCATATGTGGTATATAAAGAGAAAACAAAACCCAAAAAGACTATAGTAACAGAGCACGAAGAGCTTTCTGTAGGAAGCTTCCTATTAGATTAGGAGTGGGGGGGGGGGGGGTATAGTAGTTGAGGGATCACTTGATCACTTGATATCCCGTTATTCATCTACTTGCTCGAGTGGGCACCAGTAACATTTCCATTTGACCCTATCACGTGCCAGTGTAGCCAATGGCATCTGGTTGCTTCAGGAATACAAAAAGCCTCAAACTATTTGTTCAGGGTCTTTACGAAGAAGTCTGACCATCTTGTAGGTGGGCAGCCATGTGATGTTTTGACATCCCGTGGGATCCAGTCAGTATCGGCTCTAATCCAGCGGTTGTCTATAATCACATCACATGTCCAGCCCACCTGATTTTCTATGCCTTGGCAAACGAGACAGCGTCCCAAACTCTGGAACAGCGATGGAGGTCAGAGCTCCGGATTCCTATTTTCACTTGAGTCAGGCATGATATTGCAAGCATAGCTCTTTCAATTCCTCTTTGGGAGACCCGAATAGCATTCTCATCCTGCTTTTGTATTTGGCATCAAAATCATTTTTATGCCAAATACCCCATGACTCACAGACATGGGCAGAGCTGCTACTTGCTCTCCCTGTGCCCAGCCGCTCATGAGGTGCCCAGGAGGGATGGCGGGTTCTAGCCCTGGCCCGCCACCCTAGCAGAGCCTTGCAACAAGCCAGACGACCACTCCATGAGGGCCTCCATTTTCCACATCCGGACTTCTCTCTAGTCAGAACTCCACCCAGCAGACCAGCCTATCACAGCCCGGCTCGCGCGGCTGCAAGTGGCTGCGTGGTTCATCAATAAATGCTGGACTTAGAGATGATTACAAGAGTATGCTACCTGCACGTCAGAGCCTGGCAAGCTACACGTGTTGTATTTGATATGCCAAATACCAGTAACAATTATAGACAACATTCGGAATGGATTGAGGCTCTTTATGTTCCTGGAGCAAGCAGATGCCCTTGGGCTCTACTACTATGTATGATACAGGACTTATGGAGATGTTACTGGGGCCCGCTTGAGCAAATCGATGATGAATGGGAAGACAGTGATACAGTGATACAGTGATCCTGCTTTTGTAGGGCCCAGGTCTTTGAGGCTTATGTTAATGCAGGGAGAATGGTGGAGTCGAAGAGATGAGGGAACACTAGGCAAATGTCAAAGGGAAAATGCCTGCTCTAGAGACAGGCTGGGGGTTGGAGGGAAACTGGGGAAACTGGTCTGGAATTCGCTCCTCTAAATTAAGATAATTTCATGCTCCTCAGAGATAATTTTAAGAAAAATAAAATGAAAAGCATCGGGAGCATTGACACCTGGAATTGGAAATGCTGGGGATAGAATCCTAACAAATGAATACTAGGAACGTCATCAGAAAAATGAAATGATAAAGCAATTAAAAGAACATACATACATCATTTCTTTCTACTTAGGCCAGAAGTATTTTAATATGGGGAAAACAGTATTATGTAATTAATATCTTTAGAAATGTAAACATTTGGGAAAAGTTATATTATTAGTACAGGAGGTTATGAGGCATGTGCTTTGGCAGGCAGCTGGCAGCTTTGATCTCTGGCACACATACTTGATCCCAAGCACTACCAGAACTGATCCCTGAGCAGAAGTAAGGAGTAATCCCTGAGAACTGCTGGGTATGGTTCAAAGTGCTCCCCTAAATATGAATATTATATTATAATGAACATTATTATTAGGTTAAAAGAAAATTCAGAAAAGCAATTTCTAACAATATTGTTGCATAAATTGAGACAAAAATTGAATACTAATTCAAGATGAAACACACAGTTATACTTTTAGGCATATTCAGATTTTATCGAAATTGTTTAAATTCTCTCCACTTTTGTTCAATTATATAACTGCAGAGTTTATCTATTCCATGTAAAATTTAAAAAATGTGTTATCATAGGATTGTTCATATTGTTTTTTAAATTTATGTATCAGTAAAAATATAGTTTTCAAATTTTCAAGTTAAGATAGACTTACAATTTTGTGGCATTCAGGAGTTTAGGCTTTTTTTTTTTATATGTGTGTAGCTGTCACCACTTCCACTACAGAGGAAGACTTATGGCATATAACAGAATATAATAGAAAAACTAAATGGATAAAGAACCAGAGTTTGTGTACAAAATAAACCTGGCCGGCAGGTAGGTGAGTTCTTGTACAATGGGAAGAAGGACCTGGACATTCTGACTTCAATATTATAAATCATCATACATCAATAAAATGGGAGAAATTTTTGGACGTAAAGGCAAGTATGAACACATGTTTTCTAGCTTGTGACAATTCTAAAGCATGTTAAATGAGGAATATACTATATGGAATAATGAAAAGAAAGTGTGAATAAATACTAATTATAAAGCTATATAATTAAGACCTTTTCTGCACAAGATTATTAACTTGAATATGAGCCACAGAAATGTATATCATTTTTAAAATTAACTGTCAAAAATCACTTACAGATTAAACATTAGAATATGAGTATAAATAGACTGTGGAAAATAAATCACTAAATTTTTTGAATAAATCTGCATCAAATGCAACTAAAATGGAGGCAAGAAGGAAAGGGAAATAACTTCCATGATGTTTTAAATAATGCTTTTAGTAAGTAGTAAGCATTTAATAATTGAAAGATCATAGATGATTTTAAGATTGGTTTATACTGAATGAGTACATTTAAGGAACAGATTAACCTTTATACTAAAATTGACAACTGAATGCTTGAAAAAAATTTGAATATTTTAAAGAGATAAAGAGATGTAGAACCACAGGGTTCAGAAGAAAAATAGCAAGTTGGAATGTCACTATCTGAGAGATAAATAAATGCAAATAATTTCATGATATAATCTCTTTCAAGAAAGAAATATGATTTCTGAAAATGTCAAGGGCATTCCTTCTTTTTACTGTTTAAGAGATACAAAAAATACAGTAGCTCTCAGATTGTGAGTATGTTCTGGCAAAATCAGCACTGGGGAATAAATGGATCAGTACTCTCAATAAGAGCACTTAAAAATAGCATACTATATTTTGTGTATAAAATTGTGTACACATATTAAATTTTTGAGAGCTTATTTCAAATACCAGTCATAATTATAGACCTCATTCCCATGACCTGATGGAATGGTTTGAGGCTCTTTCTGTTCCTGGAGCAAGCAGATGCCCTTGGGCTCTCCTAGCATGAGACAGGACATATGGAGATGTTACTGGTGCCCACTCGAACAAATCGATGATGAACGGGAAGACAGTGATACAGTGAGTGTGATTAAATTTTTGTACATATATAAAATTTTTGTACCCATATTAATATTTGTACACATATAAAAATAGCATACTATATTTGGCATATAAAGATTTTGTGTATAAAATACAGAAGGCTTAGATATTATGGATTGATCAGGGTATTTATAACCAAAGCAGACATACTACAATAGATGGATACTGTTCTTGAAGGGATAAATGGCAAAATATTGGTTACAGCTCAAGTGAATTAAGAAATGGTTAAAATTGAAAAGTTCAAGTACAATTAGTGAAACTGTATAAAATAAACTAACTGAAAATTATCAGAATGTATGCAATAAATTTGGAATAAACTTGAAAATATTTAGCATTTATTTGCATGTGGTTTTCAGAAGAGAATATATTAATCATTTATTAGTAATCAATTAAAAAGGAATACTTTTAGCAAATATTTTATAAATTCATTGACGGTTATATGAATCCAATTTAGAATATGTGGAAATAATCAGATCAATGTGCTATGTGATAAATACAAACAAAATTTAGGAAAAGAAGAAAGTAATATATTTTCTCTGAAGAAAACACAATTTGAGATGGTCTCTAAGAGTATCTATTTACCTCCTTATTACTGTATTACTCTACTGCAGCATTAAGTCTGACGTTCGTTGCCTCATATTTAAAATTAGTCTTCCTATTTCATTTTATACCTTGCTGTTACCTGAAAAACTAAACTTGAGACTGGTTTTTATTTTTGTGGGAGAGGTTGGGGGCAATCCTGCCCTTGGTGGCTCTTCCCAGCTCTCTGCTTTGTGAGGTGGGAGAGGGGGTCATGAGGTGATGAGGTATCTGGAACAGAACCAGGGTTATTCTAGTGCAATGTAGGTGCTTCAACTCTTGCACTAACTCCCCTGAACCCATTTTCTTTTCATCCTTAGCTTGTCAGTTCACATTTTAAAATAAAATGTTGATATTTAACTGTAATCACCTAGTCACAGCTTATACACTTTGTTTTGGTTTTTTCTTTCTTTTGAGGCCAAACCTTTAGTGTTCAGGGTTTACTCCTAGTTCTGCACTCAGAAATCTCAGGGAATAGGCCTAGTAGTGCACAGGGAAACATATGTGATGCCATGGATTAAACCTGAATTGGGTACATGCAAGGCAAGTGCACTACCCACTGTACTACTGTAGAATTTCTCAGCCCTAATAGTTTTTGGTTTTTAAATTAGTACAAAAGAAATAAAAGTATAAGAGAGAACTGAACTTTCAGGAATGGTACAAAACCTAAAGATTATTTTGTTTCATTATTTGAAAAGTTTATGATAAAAATATAGTTAGTAGTCACTTGCTGTTCATATGAAAATCACTTTAACAATTAAATTATTCCTATGGTTGAGAACGTATCACCTATTTTATGCATTTATTTTCCCCATTTCTCTCTTTTCCCATTTTGCTATCATGCATTAAATGCATGCTGGGTTAATGGCATATTCAGAAGAGTATTCCAATAAAAAGGGATGCTTGAATTTAATAAGTCTTTATATTCTCACTATACTCTGGGGTTGAAATAGTATGTATGACATTTTGGCTGACATGCTTTTTCCTGTTCAATTTCTTGTGCCCAGAATGTATTTTGTAGTGTACAACTATTTATTATTCTGCCTTCTGATGTTCATTAAGTAGCATGAGAAGTACTTATGTACTAATGAATTTGAGGCAGTCTATATTCTTTGATTGATGAGAGTAATCTCTAAGTCACATAGGCTTAGTCTACATCTACCTTCTCCAGCACATTATGTGCTGGAAAAAGATCAGAAGGCTAAATAATGCTATCATTCTCCCTTCTATTATTCTCTTTGAAACAGTTAATGGTTGATTTACTTATGATAGTTAGAAAGGAAATGATTGGCTTTCCAAAAAAGAATTACATACAAAAAAAATTGAGAGGTAGAAAGTTGAGGTGGGAGGGAGCAAGGCAGATTTTTATATTTATACATGTTTCTCTATAGTACACAATCGTTCCCCTAAATAAATGTGGCTGGATATGCTATTTTAAAGGATGAAGAACACTTTCTAGACTTTGGTGTTACTTAATGCTTAATTTCTTTTCTTGTGATTATGATAAATATGTATAAGTATCTGTTCATATATTCATCAACCTCCTTCCTATCTACTTATGCGTCTCCTTCCTTTTCATTTTGCACTGTATTTGTGTGTGTATACACCCTCAAAGTACAACGAATAAAATGGGAAACCATGGAAAAGCCCATCAAGCTCAATGAGTGATGATAGCATGGACATCTCTATCAATACCAATCAGTTCTATAATATCTTAGACAATGACTACAGAGAAACAATCTTGAAGATATTTAATGATCTCAAAGAAAGAATGACACAAGAATGTATGAGAACAGAATAGAAGACTCTAATCAAAAGCTACAGAAATGAAGAGAATTGTAGGTGAAATTTAAAAACAAAACAAAACTACCATAGAAAGCCTGACCAGCAAAATAAAAGCATTTGAAGTAAAGATTTGGTAAGATGCAAGGTGAGATTCAGGAAATCTCTAGAGAACAACACAATATAGGGGAAATTATGAAAAGATGAACTTACCCAAATACTACAGGATAAATGAGCTCCAATAAGCATCATTGGAGTCTCTGAGGGAAAGGAAGGTGAAGGTGATGAAGAACTACTAACAAAGGATCAATACATAAGAATTTGCTAGAGTTGATTAAAGAGACCAAAAGAGTTCCAGTGAAAATAAAACTAAATTGAAAAACTCCAAGATACATTTTAATGAGAATGACGAAAGTCAAAGACAGACAGAAAACTGAAATCAGAAGAACAAAGGAAATTCTATATGGAGGAATTTTGATAAGATACACAGCAGATCTATCAAATCAGAATCCATGAGATAGAAGAGAATTGTGAAAAAGTAAAAATAGAATAAAACACCTCACCAGGAATATTCTATCCAGCTGAACTGTGTTATTTAGAATTAAAGAAATGATAAAAAGTTTCATGGATAAGCAAGAGTTTAGTGAGTTTGTAGTTTTGAAACTAGTTTTGCAAGAATCATTAAAGTAGCTTCTTTGAAAAGACAAGTCACAAACACACATAACTCTTTTTTACCAAAAAATGTGTACAATAAATTTCTTCATCTCAGTTATCTTAATCAATATCAATGACTTGAATTCACCAATCAAGAGGCACAGAGTAGAAGGACTGGATCAGAAAAACAGAACCCAAATTTTTCTGCCTACAAAATACACATCTACACCATCAGGGCAAACACAAGCTAAAAGTCAAAGAATAGAACACAATTTTACAGGCAAATAATTTCCCTAAGAAGGCTGGAGTGACAAAAAGATCAGTAACTTTGGGGGCTTGAGCGATAGCACAGCATAGGGTGCTTGCCTTGCACAAGGACAACCCGGGTTGGATCCTGGACATTCTATAAGGCCCTGAGCACCGCCAGGAGTTGTTCCTGAGTGCAGATCTAGGTGTAGGCTTCTACTACCGGCAGTTATGAACCAAAAAATAAACAAGCAAACAAAAATTAAATAGCTATTTATCTTAGAAAATTTCTAAATTAAAGACATTGTGTGTCAAGGTTGCAGAAGACTATTCATAAAACCTGATATAGCAATAATAATAATCCAAAACTCACCATGCAATTCATCCTTCAGCATTCCCTATTAAAACATGCATGAGATGTATGTAATGGCACATTACAGGGCAATGAAAACTGAAGCCAGAGAACAACCTGATCTAAAAGGGAATCATCAAATGACGAAACAGAACATATCTGTTGACCTTAGAGCATCTCTACTCATTACAAAGTCTGTAAGTCTGACAGCAGAGGGAATTCAAAGAAAATGATTTTTATTCCACTAATTTTCTAAACAAATACTCTCATTATATGTATGCTTGTCTAACAATTTATCAACATTTAAGTGAGAAATATGTATAATGTCTACACAGATATACATTCCACAATGTAACACCCTCTATGCTGATATATATGTTTGTTTGTATTGCTGGCTTCAGAGATCAACCCAGAACTTGCGCAAATGCAAGGAATAGCCTTTACTGCTGAGCTACATCGTCCTTGGTGCCTTAATTTAAAAATAAATCTATTCTTTCAAATGAGATGGGACAAAAAATGCACTTTAGGTCTTGGAACTGCAAAACTGCATATTCGTTACACTTCTATGTCTTAAAGAACTCTCCCTGAACAGATGGCAATGGTTACCAGATAAGAGAAAGCTGGTCGAAGGCTAAATAAGGAGTCTATCTGGTATAACCTGATTCTTAAAAAAAAATTTCATGATAGCATCAAAATTAAGAACTTTCAGAGTTTCCTGCAGATCAAGTTTAAAAATGCAAACCCTTGGGAAAGAAGTACCACTATCATGGTGCAGGAAGAACATTTGGTCAAACTTTTTTGCTCAAAATAGAAATTAGAAAGAGAAATGTAAAGACCTTAGATCACAGGGAGTTCAAGACTAGAAATAACAACAGTGAGACTGTCTGAGTTTTATAAACAGAATAGCACTGTTAAAAAATGGAAGCAATTTAAATTTCCTGTGCTACATTTATTTCTCAGGAAAGTGGCTTCCCACTGTGAGCATTTCTTTACAGACTCTACTGTGCAGCTCAAATATAGCAGAGCCCCATGAATACGAATACCTGTAATGACCACAGACTACACACTGAACCGCAATAAGACATCAAAAGCAAAAAGAGAAAAAGCAAAGGTAGATACTTAATAAAAACCATTTCAACAACATTTGCTTCCAGTTTCCTTATTTCTATGTGAAATGAATGATACTACTATAGTTCACAGTTACTCATTTTCCTGGACATTCAATTTTTAACTATTTCAAGAGAAATATTTGGAAAGAACTGAAATTAAATTAACAAAATTCATAAGTGAGGAATGTGCTTTCTATAACAGTACCTGAATTCAAATCCATGTGATTTCTACATATTTTGATGGTTAATCAATTTTTTTAACAAGTAGTATCTTATAAGTAATGAAGACAAATAGGAACTAATAGTAATACTAGGTGAGTGATTTTCTTTGCCATTAAAGCAAGCTTAACAAACATCACCATGTTTTAAATTCAACATGTAATACTGGTTCAACATGTAAAACTAGCACTTGCTTTAGGCAATGTACAAAAGATTTGCAATTAAGAATGAAGGTACAGAAAATCATATAGATGTTTACTAAAGTACCTAATGTTTAGAAGGTAACATTGCTTGGGATAAATTTAAAAAAAATATAAAATACTTCCAGGGTAGAAGTTCGAGTAACAAATACATTTTCTTTTGAATTTATGACTTTCACCCAAGTACCAGTGACTCAAAATTTCCCAGAAGTGGCTGCATGCTCATAAGTTTCTAGATAAATGCTATTATGGTCACCATGGATGTTTTGAAAAGACCCATGTGTTCTCAGCAATGGAGCATTTTTAAACATAAACAATTAACCAAAATGAGCTACAGTTTTGCCTAGAAGGTTTTAATTCTCAATGAGTATGTTGATCCTTTCCATTCCCATCTCTTATTCTAAAATATTTCAATATAGAGGCAAACTATATGCACCAAGGTATTCAGATTACATAAAGCATACTTTTAAACCTGAACTTAACTGATAATTGATTTATTTACAGTTCTGGTTGTCACAAAAAATAAATTTATAATAGTTTTTAGAAACAATAAAACTCTAGTGTATGTGTGTTGAAGAAAGAAAGTGACATAAAATGCAATAAATAGAATATTCAATATCCAATTTAGTAGCTAAGTACATAGCAGGAATAGAAACATCAAGTCAGAGAGACACTAATTTTAGTAGTTTGAAGTCTAACTTTAATTCCCTATTAAAACTACATTAATTCATGCCTATTTTACTGACAAGACTGCTTTAAGAATCACTTATGCATAAATTCTTTAAATCTTAGGAATGCTCATAAATTCATAACACATGTGGTAAATATTATGTGTCTAAACTATTTTTAAAATATTCATATTTTATGGGGAAAAGGAGACACTCAGATAAAATAATAATAATAATGTCTATGGTTGAAATTATTAATACATATCTAATATACACATAAAATGAAGTACCAAATGAAAAATGAAATTAAGAGTTCAAATTTGTGATCCCAATTAATCAGCTAAATTTCCACATAGAAAATAGTGACTGAGCAAATTTTGATACATGGAAATATTCATATACATAGTGATGATAAAGGATCTTGAAGTGAAAATATTTCCAAGTAAATGCCTGAGGTCAGGAACATCTACAAATTATTATTAAAATAGTGTCTCTAGTTTTGGATCAATAGTTATATGCCAGGCATTGTACAAAATCCCTTTAATTCAATATAATCCTCATATTATTGCTTTTGACTTTTTTCCTATAACAGTGTAAAAACTCTGGGGTTTGTCTGATTTCTCCTTATTTAATGACACTGCTTTGGTTTAATATTGATATAACTTATAGTACTGTGCCAGAGAGTTCAGTTTAATGGGAATATGGTCGCTAAGCAAAATCACTTAGTACTATCACCAATGCACAACACCTAAGAATTTTATAACAAATACAAATTTTGTCTACAATAACTACTGCTAAATAAACTAGGTCTTTTAGTTTGTAAACTAATTTTCAGAGATCAGAGAAATGGCTCAGCTTAAGTGCATGCTTTGCACACTTAGGTTCAGATTCAGTCCCAGCAATACATGTTCCACCCAAATCCACTAGAAGTGACACAGAACCACTGGGACTGGAGTATTCCCAAGCACTGGAGTGGATGGGGCATGAAACACAAAATACATAAGAACAAATTCACAACTTATTATGTGCATTGTCGCACAACATTTGTGTTTTCTTAAACCAGTTAACACAAAAACATAGCCAAAAAAAAGCAAAAAAAAAAAAACATAGCACTAAGCTAACTGTGAGCATGGTGTAGACAGGAGGAAGTAACTCAGAAGCTAAGAAATATTCGTCTGATTCTTTCCTGAAAGGACTGAGATTAAGTGATAAAGCAATTATCATATAATTTAGAGTAGAATTTGCATAAACATTTGCTACTCAGAAAGCCTGATAGAAAGATGGCAAAAGGCATCATATAGCTGTGAGAATAAAAGTGTTAATGTTGGTATATCCTGGAGAGGTTTAGAGAGTAATCTGGTTTTCTGATTTTCAAATTGTAGCTTCAATCTCTGCAGCAAGGCTGGGCCCATTTATGAAATTTAGATGTCTCTGAGATAGCTGGCTGCGACCTTTTACTTCAATTCGAATAACTCGTTTCCTGCTCTTTCATTAACAAAACAATTTTCAAGATGACATTCCAAACTGAAGCCTAGAAAATCGCTGACATGCGTGATATATAACAGATTAGAGACAATCTGCTAATAGCAGCATATTATAAAATTATATGCATCCACATATATACATACATATATACATCTTTCTGTGGGGAATTTCAATTTTACTTTCTGCAGTTTTATTTTGTACCACATAAGTCATAAGGGGGATTGGAGATGATAAGGGCCATTAAAGCACTTCTAAAATGAACAAGGCCACATATTGAGGACAGAAGATCAAACCAGAGTCTGTGACTCGAGCAATTATCTAAAAGGGGTAGTGAAGCTGCCGCTTGGAAATCAACTCTATTCTCAAAATGGAACTAATATCACAAACTATAACTTTCTTAACAATAAGCCATGGATATTTATGATAAATTCCTTCCAAAACAGTAAAGAAGAGAAGCCAAAATCAAGCTGGCAGTTAGACCGAGGTGGGTTGGGAGTGGGTAATAAGTGCTTCTTAGTATGTGAGAAAGGTTTCTTACCCTCCTCAAAGGCTAAGCATGACTATCTATCAATGAGCGAGTATGGGTAGCTGAGTTATAATGACACATAAAGTCATGTGTTGTAGCAACGTAAAGGCACACTCTAAGTTTCAGGCAATAGGAAATGTGGGAATAGAAATGAATCTTGCAGTATGACATCCATAATAAGGTTCTGGAGAAGGAGACTGTCACCTTTCATCTACCGCCCTCCATAATGTTCCCTGCAATGGCATGAATGAGGACATCATTCTAAAAGTTTTGATAGTTAATCCTAATTTTTACTATCCTAAAATACTTGAAGAGGCAGCACAACACAGTAGATAAAATGGTAAGTAAAGTGTCTTGGAGACGCACTGCAGATATGTGTCTGTAGTCATCAATTTACCTTTACTTTGACCTTGGGCAAAACATTTATTTACTCCTCTCAGTTTCTGTACTGTAAAAGAGGGAGAAATGAGGCTGTATCTGTGTTGTGACCCGTGTGTATTTACAACAGAGAAGCAAAGTGAATCTCAGATTTTTTTTTTTTGCTTTTTTTGGGGGTCACACCCGGCAATGCTCAGGGGTTTCTCCTGGCTCTGCACTCAGGAATTACTCCTGGCAGTGCTTGGGGGACCATATGGGATGCTGGATTACAAACCCGAGTCAACAACGGCGGGCGCGTGCAAAGCAAACGCCCTACCCGCTGGACTATCGCGCCAGCCCCTCAGATATAATGTTTAATACTAGTTACGCAACCCCTGAGCATTCAATAGTTAACTTTATTTGTATATTAGATCTTATGTCTAAAACTAGTTGACAAAGGCTTCTACACCACAATTAAAACACGACAAAAGTGAAAATTCATAATATATTTTACTTAAAGCTGGCACGAAGATGGGAAAAACTGGCTAACAGGCGAAGAAAACAACTGACCACAAAATAATGAGGAGCCACAGAGGGTAATAGCGCCAACAGCAGTGGCACAGTGGAAATTCTCCTGGGTTTGCACTGTTCTCAGGAAGGCACCAGGGAGCTGCATCTAAGGAGTGAGTGAAATCAGGAGGGTGACACAGAATTCCAACAGCACAAGCAATGAGAGATGGGCATTAAGAACGAAAGCAGTCCTGAGTTGGTCTCACACTAGCCTCATGTGTCATGTTTTCATTTCCTTATCTGTGACCTTCAGAAGGTGTTTTAGGGACTGGGAAGAAAAAGGATGTTTCAAAGATAAAGAAATGAGACAATTTATTCTTTTTATGAGAACTATATACTAAACATAATTGCATGAAATTCAAAATAGATGGTCATATGGATTTCACCATTTTTCATCTTATATATGTTGAAAGGTTTGATACTAATTATCTGTCCTATACACTACAAAACTCTTATCACAGTTGAGAAGATAAAGCAAATTTTCTTTAGGCTTCCCTCAAGAAAGGACCTATGTGGCTGGCTTCTCTGTGTTTTTCTTTTGTTGGTTTTTTGAGCCACACTTGACAGTGCTCAGAACTTACTCCTGTTTCTGTGCTCAAGGATCATTCTTTGAGAGGCTTGAGAACCATATGAGTGCTGAGGAGTCAACCCAGGTTGGCTGTGTGCAAGGCAACCACCCTAACTACTGTACTATTTCTCCGGCAACACACAATTCTAATTGTGATGAGGCCAAAATTAAAATAATTCTAAAAAAAAATAAATCAGCTAAAATAAAGATAGATTATAGTTCCCTATTCTGCCCTGCAGAGCTTTTTGTCACCTCACAAAATGAATTTGTTTTTTGTTTTGTTTTGTTATTTTAACTAAGGAATTAACATAACACTAAAATCTAACAAATTGATGAGGGAATTTTTATAGTTTATTTTAGCTTAGTTTGGTATCTCTTTTGGATATAAAGGTCAGGTGCATTGCTTTTCAAATGATTTCAGTTCATTTCAAAGAGTCTGAGTATATAGAGAAACGTGAGAACCTACTATGCAAATAATAATCTCTTCAAATTGCTTTCAAAATGTCAGATTTGCTTCACACGGAAGACTACATAAAATAATATTTTTTACTTTTTACATCCACATAAACCTGCAGAAATAATGGGTCTATGCTATTTGATAGCTATATATCTGACATATTAGGGAAAAATGGAAAGATCATGTATAATAATCTATATGTCTGCATGAACCAAGGATTCAAAAGTTATTTTAACAGAATTTTTAACACTGATATGCAAAAACCAGTAATAATAATAATAGACCTCATTCCCATGACCTGAAAGAATAATTTAAGGCTCTTCATGTTCCTGAGTGAGTAGAAGCCCTTGGGCTATACTAGCATGCGAACAGGGACAAATGGAGATGTTACTGGTGCCCGCTCAAGCAAATTGATAACAATGTGAAGACAAGTGATACAAGTAATTCCAGAATGTCGGGGATGCTGCCGGGTCCCGAACAGTGCTGGGAAGCAAGTTCCCTTCCACCTCCGACGCCGGCAGGGAATGGATGAAGACTCAGGAATCCGATGCAGCTTTAAAAGGACTTTACTATCACAGGTTCCAATATACAATCCAAGAGCAGGGAAAACCTCCGGACTCTGGGTTCCCAGCTAGCCCCAGCCAGGTGTAGGCCAAGATGGCTGCCACCACGTGTTGAAGCCCAACAGAGAATGGAGAGGACAGAGAAGCTAAACGCCAAGGGAAGCGAAAATGGCAAAAAAAGGGTAAAAAAAAAAAGAGCTTCTTTCTTCTTATAGCTTATTTTATAGCTAGAAATCCGCCCAAACTCCCCAGCCCAGGCCATTCTGGGTTGGGCTACCTAGAGATGAAAACAGGAAAATAGCTCTATAGAAATGTAGCAACTTCAGGAGACCTGATCTGGCTGTTTACAAGGACCCAGAGCTAATTCAAAGTCTCCTAGGAGAGCTGGGAGGAGCTGTAAGCTAAATGTAACTTCCCCTGGCAGGGAGGGTCAAATGCCCTAAGGTAATTTCTCCCAGCACCTCACCTAATGTCTTTTTATATGCTAATGTCTTGAGCCAAGATCTGCCTGGAAAAGCCTTTATAGGGTAGAGAAGGGGGTTTCTGAGATGGCATGTCTTTGTACCAATGACTAACACTAATGCCAGTTAAATATTTCTCCAAGCCTTCACAAGTCTCGTCTACTTAACGGTAGTTTTGTATTTTAGTTTCCTTTGAGTTATCAGGGAGCCATGCTTGCTTGCTTGGAGGCAAACAGCATTTCTCTCTGGTCTAATTACTTAGGGATCCAATGTGGTCAGGCAAATATGCTGGTAAGATCTAGCTAGTCCCACGATGATTGTGGTAGCATGAGAGAATATTTATACCAGCTGGTACAGAATACATGGTCAGATAAACTGCCACATTTAGACTACCCCCTTATCTACAAAGTGATTTGCGTGAAGGCAATTCAGAGCAGATGCAGAGGCTCTTAGAGGAGTCCTGCTAGACCAGAAGAAATTAGAACCTATTATAAAAGATAGGCCACCAGAAAACACACATCCTTCACCTGAAAGCACACATTTTCCCCTCTAACTCCACTTGTCTCTCTTCTATTTAAATAAAATTAAAGCAGTCACTGACAATACAACCAGGTTGATGGTGAAAATGTCATTGCATCACAGCAATACCAACAGCCAATTGTATGATATTTCCTGTCAGATTGGTTTCTCCGCTTTAATGGGGCTTTGACATAAAGATTTCCCGCTACCTTTGTCAAGACTAACAACAAAAAATTATTTCAGATTCAACTATTCCTATTAGCAAAATCTGCATCATTTAATAAACTATGAAAGTGTGGATGACTTTTAACTCAGCTAATAAGATAGTTTTTTTCTTAAATCCATAGTAGACCAATTTGGGCACTAGGTTCATGTTCTGATTTAGCAGCAATATAGTAGACTTTTATTAAAATTCACCTAACAGTTGGAGGGAGGGACAAGGAAAAATAATGTCTTTTTCTGCTTAAGATTGCACTAATGAAGAAGTTAAAAATCACTCTTACTACTATTTTTAGCATCCCCAACTAGTACAAATTTATAGATATCTTGCCAGGTAAAAGCTAGATGAGTTCTCAAAATAGGACCTAGAAGGAAGGGAGTTATTCTTGAACATGCTCCGATTTCCTGTGACTAATGACATTAATAAGTGGTTTTATTTGTTTTGCTTTGTTTGGGGTTTTTTAGTAACAGAGTCTAGAAGTTGTCACATTGCCATTTTAACACTGTGCTAAATCACTTTGGAGTGAGAAAGCTGTAAAATAGTTTTGACTTTTAAAAAAGTATCATCTTTTAAAAAATATAAAGTATCACTTATTTCTACACAAGTTTATTAGTTTATTCACCTAAAGAAAAATTAAGAAATTTATATGTGTAAAACTTATCTGAGTAAAACTTATCTGAGTAAAATTTATAAATTTATATGAGTAAAAACATAGATTATAAAAATGTTTATTAAAAATTTCAAATGGCAGACATTTTCCTGATTGTTTAGATCCAATATCAATCAAAACACTTTATTTTTCATTTAAGTAATTTCTAATATTGGTTAAATTGCTTTATTCAAATTGAGTCAAATACTACTATTTGATAATTTTATGTAGCTAATGTTCACATAATTCCAAATTTTTAAATGACCTCGGTCTTTTTATTGGCAATATTTACTCTTGGAAATTTACTTACTGACAAACAGTGAAAGCAGAAAATATTGAAGGTTATTAGCAAGTATAACAATTTTTGTATTCAGAAAGATTTCCAGTTTGAATCTGAATAGCATTTAGTAAATTGGAAGACAATAGCAGAATAACATCTATATTTCTATCAAAGAAATTTTAACCAAATACAAAGACAGTTTCTTCAAGCAAAATATCTATGATGTTTTCTTTTCTTTTTATTTTGTGGGGAAGGGCTACATTCGGTTGCACTCAGATTTTGCTCCGCACTCTGTGCTAGGGGCCATATGTTGGTGCCATGATTAAATCTAGGTTAGAAGCCTTCAAGACAAGTGCCTTAATGACCAAAGTTAATATCTCTGCCCAAGGAGTTATACTTTTTATGTACATGCAACATATTGCTTTTTAATTGTCGCAAGGTATTAAACTATATTGGAGAACAGGAAAATAAATAAAAACTAACAGCGTTGGAGAGAGTAGAGTAGGTAGGCACTAGCCTTGTATGGAACTGATCTAGGATCTGTCTCCAGCAACACAGATGGTTCCCCTACAGTGCAAGGAGTGATTCCCGAGCAGAGAGCCAAAAGAGAGACCTAAATCCTGCTGAGCATGGCCCACATAAGTTAAAACAGTGAGTGAACAACAACAAAAAAAATGCGAATATTCCTTTTAAATTTGTAAACCTATCAAAAGCAATGGTAACTCAGAAGGAAGATAAAACCAATACATAATCCCATTGTCTCTACAAAAGATTTTTTATTTTTTCTGTTTGAGGCCATTCCTGTATACATATCTTAGCTGTAAAGTACAGAGCCAAAGAAGTTATACATAAATATAAATATATAATTATATAAACATGTAAGTTATAAAATATATATGCAAACTTAGAGGTTTTTCATAATGTATCGCTGTCTTCCGTAGATCATCGATTTGCTCGAGTGGGCACCAGTGACATCTCAATACGTCCTGTCACATGCGAGATAGCCAAGGGCATCTGCCTGCTACAGGAACATAAAGAGCCTCAAACCATTCCATCAAGTCATGGGAAGGAGGTCTATAATTGTTACTGGTATTTGGCATGTCAAATACAACACGGGTAGCTTGCCAGGCTCTTCTGTGCAGATGGGATTCACCTGTAGTCACCTCAAAACATGAGCATTTATTGGTGAACCCTCATGGTGTGATTAACTCTCATGGTGCAGGGGTTCCTTTAGCTTCTTGTGAGGGTCTGCTGGGGTGGCAGGCCAGGGCTAGAACCTGCCATCCCTCCCAGAAGCATCGTGATCAGCTGGGCACAGGGAGAACAAGTAGCAGCTCTGCCCGGTATATGTGAGTCTCTGGATCGGCATACCCGGGCTGGGCTTGAAACAGTCTGCTTCAGGGTGGGTCACTGGCGAGCCAAGCTGTGATCAGCTCTTCTGCTGGGTGGAGCTCTGGGCTGGGCTTGAAAAAGACTGCTGCAGGGTGGGTCACTGACAAGCCTGGCTGTGATCAGCTCTTCTGCTGGGTAGAGTTCTGAAGAGAGGGGAGTCCGGATATGGAAAATGGCAGCCCTCATGGTGTGGGGGGTTTCTCTGGCTTCTTGAGAGGCTCTGCTGGGGTGGTGGGTCAGGGCTAGAACCTGTTATCCTTCCCAAATGCCTCGTGATCAGCTGGGCACAGGGAGAGCAAGTAGCAGCTCTTCTCCATGTGTGAGTCTCTGGATCAGCCTCTCAACTCCATCTCCTGAAAAACTCCAGGCCAAGGCAACCATAGATAAGTGAGGTCATCGCAATTGTTGATTTTCTAGGGTTCTGCTCTTTCTCCCCTTAAAAGCTGTGGGGCCCCTGCTGATGTGGTGCCCCCATTTGGGCACTCACTGCTCTGGAACACGACAACGGGGCTCAGCCAAGACGTGCGAGGCTCTGAGAACAGCCTGGGGCAGGGCTTTTCATAATGATATCTCATATTATTCTCCATATCCAATCTATCAGCAATGACTGAATTCTAGTTCATCAAACCAACATATAACTTTTAAAAACTAAAATACCTAAGATTTTTTTGGGGGGGGCATACGTGGCTATATTTAGGGCTTATTCCAGTTCTGTGCTCAAGGATCATGCTTTGCATGACTCAGGGGATCATATGGAGTGCTTGGGATTGAACCCATGACAGTTCCATGAAAGGCAAGCACCCTGGCCACTGTACTATCTTTCTGGCTCTAAAAAATACCTAAGATTTCTTCAAAGTGGTAAAATCATTTACAGCAGTATAACTGCAGATGTAAAAATGTGAAGCTATTCACAGTATAGCATCATTCCTATTTTTTTGTAGCTGTTAGAACCAGCTCAGTTTTATCCTTTCATTTTACTATATATCATACGGCTTTTTTAAATTTAGGGAAACTCAAATCATAGTGGTAAAATCATTTTTTTAGCATTTTAAGAATTTTTAAATTTTTGCCAAGATATAAAAGTTATAGCTAAACTTTAGAATACAGAATCCTTAAATTTTATCATTTACATATCATTTCTGTCATACAATTACAAAGGGCTTACTTAATGAGAGTTAACGGGCCACAAAGTAATTTCTAAGGTAAAACCCTTCTCAATGCATGTAAATAGTTAATTCCATAAAAGTGTCAGTGGGCCAATAACTGTTCTTCCATAACACAATGTTTAAAATGGATTTAATACAAAGGCTAGACATGGGTTTTGAATGAAAGAAGTAAATCAAGTTTTGATAAACATAAAGTACAGAGAGAAGGGTGAGGGTCATCAGGAAAAGCCCCCTATTTTCTAAGTTTAAAGAGAAATAATTTTATAGTAACTATTTTGTGATGGTTGTGAAATTTCTATTAATATATGAGGATAGCATTCTGTTGTTCAAGTTTTTATAAATCTAAATTGGAGTCTCTAGGATATTAAAAAACTCAACTTGTGAACTACTGGGGATATGACTCTGGTAGAACACATATCACACTATGTATGAGGTTTTTGTTGGGTTCACTCCAAGATACCACAAAAATGTTAATTACTAATGCTTTGGACAACAGTCTTATTCCAAGTTAAGAGTCTAGGAATATAGGCCCAAGTATAGTCAGAGCCAGTTCTTTGGCCAATAGGGGAAGTGCACATGATCCCTGGTAGGAAAGTTACTCATGATAGAGAACCCTGAGTTCAAGGTATGCCATGACACTGGTGAAGGGATGATGATCCTCTGTGATGGATGTAGTGAAAATGTAAATTTATTTTATAATAACTTTGAAAAAGTGAGACCATCCATAATTTCCAATAAAGCACTCTGAAATCAAAGAGAAAAAAGCACCAGCACCTGAATACATTAATATTAATCTTTTTAAAATAAAAAAAAAATCATACTGGAAATTCAAAGGTGAAGGAAAAATTAAGGAGAAGTAAACTCACATGCTAAAATGTCATTAGATGTAATAAAAAGGAAAAAAGCAAATGTCTATAATGAATATTCTAGTATAAAAATGAACAAGCTGCAAGGACAAAAATTTTTTACTTTCTTCCTAATAATGTTTTAGGGGGCCACTTCCAGTAATGTTGAAGTGCTGTTTCTGTTTTAGTGCTTAAAAGTCTTATTTTAGTACATCTCCAATAATCAATTCTTAAGAATATTATAGTAGGATCCACATGATGTAGATACACATATTAAATTAATAATGTATAGATATTTGATTTGTAATTTAGTTTTCTTAAGTTTAGTAAACATACTCATCATTTGAACGTCCGTGTTAACAAAATACCAATGTATTTTGTGTTTCCTAAAACAGTATTAAGTACAAAAAAACCCATTGTTAATTGGAGGGAATAAACAATTCATGCAATTAAAAAAAGTATGTTCCTATTTCACTTCATGATTTAACTAAAGCCCATAAACTAATTCCTCAAATTTCTCATGTCAATACACAAGTTTTCCTTTATGACTAAATTTTGCTCCACAGGACTCTGTTTTTAAATATCATTGATTTTAATAAGTATTAATTATTGACTATAAATTTAAGTTTAAATAATTTGGTTGACTAAATACTTACTGATTTACATATTTTTAAAATAGGGATATACTTTTTATATGTTGAGTTATACGTGATCATGTCTAATGTCCCTATGCCCTACTGTTGTTTTCACTACAAAAAATCTTCTAAATTGGAGAATATTAATGCATTAAAAATAATGAAAGAAACACTAGTTTCTGTTTCTTCTGGCACCATACCCCATCAATGTTGGGATTTACTCCTGGATCTACACTCTGGCCTAAATCCAGGTGGTACTGGACAGAACAATATGATGCTTGAGGTCTGTACCCAGGCCAGATTTGTGGAAGGCCTTACCCACTTAACTATCTCTCCACCTAACTAACAGCTTTTGATGTGTTAAATGACTTGCCTCCAGCAGAAGAAATTGTAGAGGCTTTTGTGCTGCATGACACTGGGTCTAGTAATCCCAGCAAGTCAGAGGATGGGCTAAATCGAATCCTGCCTTTCTGGCCCCAAACCACTACTCTGGTTGACCAAGAATAATACTGAGAGGTCCCTAGTTCTCCCAACCACTACTTGGGAGACCCAGATCTTCCCAAAGGATTTGCCTACAGGGAACAATCATGTTATTTCACAGATACATATACATAAATTAAGGACCTAGAATCCCAATGGATCATTCAGCATAACTTCTTTCTTTTACCAAAAAAAAAATAAAAATGGAAACAGCCTTTGAAGTTTAAGGCATTGGACCACATGTAAACAGCTAATTCATTGGAGAACTGAGTTCAGACCATCTTATTCCCAGGCCTTTGCTCTTCTCATCAAACCCTGATTCTTTATGGCACAAAAAATATACTTAGTGTTACTGAAACACATTGCTTCTGCTTTTCAAATGTACAAAACTTTACGTATTGAAGTTCATGTTACCTAAGGCAAAAATCAACCCTACATATTTTTTGAAGGAGTAAAAATAGAAACTTAGTTTTGCTTTACAAAGTTGCAGCTGAATTGATAGAACAGTTGTTTTACATCTGCTAAATCAAACCTCAGTGATAAACTATGTTCTGAAAGTAACCTTTAAAACATAGATTTTCATGTAGTTTAGATGGACACAGTGAATCAAAACAAGATAATTAAACAGTAGTGATTTTATTTAGCAACACTATCACTTAAATCCAATATTATTTATAAATTTTTATGCTTTACAAATTTGAAAGCATACCTTTATATCCACAAACAACTCTAACAATAATGAACTCAAATGACCTTTTTTGATACAGAAATATTAATTAGTAAGTCTGTTTTCAAGTCAGTAATTCAAGGGAGAATGTGACCAATGCATGTCACACCATGCTAAACAGATGAAAGACAGACATGGCTCTAACGTTCTGGAGTTGTTTTGTTTTTTTGACATTTCTGAAACCGTTTAAATGACAGCTAATTTTTAGAAAGCTTTACCTTTGGCTCTTTTTATAGTCAAGTTTGGCAGAAACTACCTGTTCTCTGCTCCATCAGGAGGAAGTATCGACACCATTTACCTTAAAACAATTATTTCTGAAAATAATAGAGTAGCTCTGTAGTGATCAGAATCCCAAAAAAACATGACCTATTTCATAAAATGAATTTTTTAAGATGCACTGAATATAGTCATAATTATCAGCCTTAATTGAAAGTTAAGTAGTAAAAACTAGAAACTGATATAAACACAAAAATAGTTTGAAATCAATAACATTGCCCCCTTTGTCAAGCGGAATTACTATTATTAATGATAATTTTCAATAATAAATATACTTTTTAAATTATCAAATTAGTATTTAAATTAAGTAATGCAACTATCACTTTTACTAATACTAAGGTAATATTGTAAGCACAGACAGCCTTACATTAAGAAATATATAGAAAAACACTTTAATGCGGTCTACCATAGTTGACATTACAGTTGAGCAATGTAATGAAAAGCGTGTACCTAATTTTAACTACAGACACACTTCCTTGATGTGAATATTGTCCTAATCATATAATCTCCCTACCCAAAATATGTCCCCATTATTTGGGGGGGAGGAGCTAGAGCAATTGTGCAGCAGGTGGGGTGAATACCTTGCACACTGTCATTCCAGGTTCAATACTTGGCATCCGAAATGGTCACCTGAGCTCGCAAAGCAGAGACAGGAATAAGACATCAGCCCAGTGGTGTACCCCCCAAATGCCATGGTCCTTCAAAATATTTTTCTAAATAGCCATCAACAAACATTCATAAGGGTATAAGTAAAAAGCTATTTCAGATAGTAATTATTACATGTCACACATTCCTCCTCCTAATGGCGTGATGCCCCAAACTAAAAAAACACAAATGAGGATCAGAATCACCTTTCCTCTATCATTTTATAGCTTCTAGTTGCTACAAAATGTCTCAAGTTTAATCCTGACAGTTTAATTTTTTGTTTCTCTTGACTCATGTTCATATGTTAACATCCAAAGCTTTTGCAATCTCATATTTTTAAACTCTCCCCCCACTTCAGGTTTATTCCTTTCTAAACTTGGTAAAAGAAATACACAAATCATGTGATTAATTTACAGAAAATATGTTTAAATATTTAGACCTAATTACTTAAATTATTTTTCGATTACTTACTTTATATCAATGTGTCTTCATCCTTAATATTTTATTTAAAATATTCTTATGGTGCATCTCTTAAAAATTAGGTGAATCTTAGCACACATATAATTAATAAGAATAAGGATTCTGTCACAATGGCAGTAAATGCTTGATAAACAGAAACTTGAGTTCAATTAAACACAGGAAAATACTAATAATGTATGCATACATATAGAAAATCAAGCACTTCCCTGGAGCAAAACCCAAAATAATGAAAATGAATTAGTTTAAACTACATGAATTTAGCCTAAATATTTTTGAGTAGCATTTATGTATTGGTAGATATTTAATATATAAAATACGTTGTGTTAGCGCAAATCATTTAGAATTAAACAGTAGTTTAAAGACGGTAATGTAATTCACTTACAATAATATTTTACTAGGAGCATTAACATTTATCCCAAATATCTTTTATCACTGGATAAAAATGATTACAAAAATTAACATTTCACACAGCAAGTAAAAACAACTCAGCATTTTTTTCTACTAAAATATTATTTGGATTGATTCCAGTGAAATTCACATTATGCAAAAGATAAAATTATTATTTTCTCACCTTTATTTTAAAAGCGATGAAGATGTAGATACGTTTTAAACTTTTATTCATGGAAAAGAATGGATAGATAAACACTCCAAAATTGGTCCATAAATAACCATTATGGCCCCTGAAATCCACTTTTGAAGCTGAACTAGAAAAAGACTTTTTTTTATGAAAATAAGAATCTTTAAGAAGAATGAGCATTGTAAATTATCCTGTAATAATTAGGACACCATGTTATTGTAAAAATTCTCAAACTATAAGATGATTATATGATTCATTTTATGCCAATAGGGAGAATCACCCTAGAGAACTGTTCTGATGGTAATAATTATCTTGCTATTATAATGGTAATCTCAAATTGTACGAGAGTAGAAATGGATAAGGAAGGGGGAAACCTAAGATAAAGAAAGTCTTTAAATAAGAAGATTCGAATACTTGAGAACTCCTAATATCCCTGAGAGGTATCTAAGTAATGACATTGCCATAATAAATATGAGTTAAGAAGGTCCAATTCCTTGTCAAAGTTAATGTGATGCTAAGAAAAGGTATTAGCCTCCTTCCACCTACTCTTTTACTCCCTTTCCACACACAAAGTGATAAGCGTAGGAGGATATCTGACTTGGCAAAGAACCAGTACTATTCCAGGGTGCAGAAAGCATTTCCCACTCAGAAACTTGAAAATCAACACCAATAGACTGAATAGACTATCAGAGTTTTGCTTTACAATGTTTATATGATGCACTAGTTGACAGGAAATGAAACTTACAAATGATAGAGCTCCCAATAATGCAAAAATACATTTTACAGATGGAAAGTATTTTGTCAAATATATTAATAATCCAGAACAAGTTCTAGCAGACACTAATATCCTGAACTGTCAGTATGTTTCCTCTGTGCCTTGATACAGAGAATAAATAGTTCTATTTAACAAATATCTAGTCTTTACCTACAAAAGATTTTAATTACTCTACTTCAATGTCATATAATCATTTATAAAGAAACATTTCCATTTCTTTTGCTTATCAAAATATTAAAACAGCAGAAATGAATTATATTT
This sequence comes from Cryptotis parvus, assembly GCA_021461705.1. Taxonomy (NCBI): domain Eukaryota; kingdom Metazoa; phylum Chordata; class Mammalia; order Eulipotyphla; family Soricidae; genus Cryptotis; species Cryptotis parvus. The sequence continues at coordinate 379,964 of JAJIBD010030436.1, read as the reverse complement.
TAGTTTTTTCATCATACGTCAAATGCATTCAAATATTTCTGGTTCAAAAACTACTTACACAGACTGAGAAATTTTGCAATAAAATATTATATCAGGCTTTTTTTCTACATTGCTTATGTTAAAACTGCACAAAAATTTAGAGCATTGGTAGGACATACCAAGAAGGTCTGCAAACTAAATAAAATATACAATGTATGCTGTATTTAATATACAAAAATAAAATGTCATTGTGAAAATGTGTATGTTTAACTGATAACACTTTTGTAAAATAAGGGTTATATGTAATAGAAACTATAGACCTTAGTTCATATAATGGTAGCAACATATTACAATTAATTAACAAAGTCTGTAGGTTGAATTTTTATTTTCCAGTGAGAATTCATCATTGGGCAATAAGTGAGTGAAATAAGCTCCATAGTAAGTTTTTAAATAATTACAATTTCCTAGTGCAAAGCAAAAAACAAAAAAAGGAGGTTTTAATTATAGTAGTATTGATTCCCAGATATGAAAAAAAACAGTGCAGACTTAAGAATAGCAGATATTGAGATAAAGGAGAGAGAGGGAATTTTCTTTAAGACAAAAAAATTTTAAGAATTATTGTTTCTACTGTAAGACCATTTAAAAAACTGCGTCTTGTATAAAATGACACTAATAAATTTCTTTCCATGAATTTTCTCTGGTTGGTGAAATATATATAATGAACAGTGTGCATAAAATTAGTACTGGGATATATATATATGTATATATATACATATATACATATATATACATATGTATAAATGATATTACCTATATATTGCTCAGAGCTCAGTTACTTCATTTGGCACAGAAAGCAAGATTTTAGAGCTAGTTCCAATCCTGAAAAAACAAGTATCAGTAATTTTTCGGGGTGTGTGCAGACTACAGCTTTCTATGCTAAGGGTTACCTCCTGGCTCTGTGCTCAGGTTTTACTTTTAGTGGTGTTCAGGGAACTAAATGTGGTGCTAGGGCTCAGACTTGTAGATCTTGTGCCATTCTCCCATATTAGCTCATCATTCTCCTGTACTAACTTTCATGTACTATCTATATTATCTTGTTCACAATTTCATTTTTACTCTAATAATCAATTCATTGATTATTCATTCATCCAGTCATTCATTATCACTGATTACTCATAAATAATCATAATAACTTCTTTATCGATAGACTATATGAAGATGGTAGGGTTGGGCAGCTTTACTGGTTTAGCAGTCTACAATGTTAAGAAAGGAATTAGGTTATAGATAAATTATGATGGTACCACAATATGAACTTCCCTTTACTACAACACAAACTCATTTTAGATACTGCACACATCCAAAACAGCAAGAACAACTGGTGCTGGCGTGGATGCGGGTAAAAGGGACTCTGATCCACTGTTGGTGGGAGTGCCGATTGGTCCTCTTGGAAAACAATATGAACATTCCTCCGAAAACTAGATATTGAGCTCCTATTTGATCCAGCAATACCACTCCTGGGAATATATCCTGGAGACCCAAAACACATAGCAGAAATACTATCTGTACTTCTTTATTCATTGTTGCACTATTCACGATAACTAAAATCTGGAAACAACCTAAGTGCCTGGGAACAGAGGACTGGCTAAAGAAACTGTGGTGCATCTACACAATGAAATACTATGCAGCTGTCAGAAAAGATGAAATTATGAAATTTACTTGCAAATGGATGGACATGGAGCTATCAAATTGAGTGAAATTAGTCAGAAGGAAAAGGACAGATATAGAATGATGCATTTATTAATGGGATATAAATATATACCAGTGTTTTACTAAATGTGGGAAATGGTAAAGTCAGACTAGAACTCACCATTGAATATACACCAAGAAACTTACATTATAAACCCTAAATGTCTGCAGGTCTAGCCACAATGTATAAAAGAAGAGGGAGAGAGATGCAGAGACAGAGACAGAGAGAGACAAAGAGAGGTAAAGAGGGGGTACCTGCTATAGAGGCAACCTGGGGTGGGCAGTAGGGTGTGTGGGTACACTGTTGGTGGGAATGGGACACTGGTGGAGAGATGGGTGCTGGAAACTGTATCACCAAGAATGAATTATGAACACCTTTGTAATTCTATGTCTCACAGTGGCATAATAAAAGTTTTTAAAAAAATTATTTTCCTTTCCTTTTTTTTCTTCTTAGTAAGAGTTTCTTTTTCCACAATATTGAACTGGCACCTTATGGCATGCTTCCAGATTTAAAAAATATTTATGTTACAAATAGGGCAATGGTACCTGTAAGAGCAGTGTTTCAAATGTCTGCATTGGACTGATTGCCTCTTCACAGGTTATTTAAAAGATAATGTTGGTTAACTTTATTACCTCTAACCATATTTTGTTTACTTTCAATGACCTAGTATATATTCCATATACTTCCTCCTCCTATTGTGCTATCATGCTGTGTCAAACTCTCAATCCAAAACATTGATAAGCAAGATCCTGCTTCAAAGAAATACAATCACCATAATCACAATCACTGCACTGATTTTTTAAATTTATTTTCATTCTTCCTTACCCATCATTCTTATATACAAAGTTGAGCTTGAATTTTGAGTTTTAATTTTTAGAATCATTCTAATTATCTAAGACCCCACACCAGCATAAGCAGTAGGAAATTGCCCTAAATCCTGTCTCAGAGAGCACTAAGGTCCACCGTATCTGTACTGAAAAGTACAGATGGTGACGAGACAAAACTAAAAGCTCATGAGTACATCACAGAAGTTAAAATAACAGTGGCTTTCCATCTGTTAACATATTCATATTTACCTCGTTTCCCCACAAGTGCTCCTCTTTACTTTCCACTCACACTGGCAAATCTCAGCAGGCAGTGAGTAGTTGGCATCTATTTTCATCTTGTAGTAGTTCTTGAGTCTCCATTTTGAAACAGCATGATATTATAAAGACAAGTGCCAAGGACATATTCTAGTCTATTCCAGCCCTGAAAAAGTGTTTGAATATTCCCACCCTTCAGAAATTTTTAGTTTAACTATTCAGTACTGGTGACAAATATACATGACTATGGGTGTCAAAACACTTAAGATACTATTTTTTTCTGGCAGCTGTACATTCCTTGTTTTCATAGTATCAAAAGCAAATTTTCTTTAATTATTTCAATAAGATAAATTCCACGGTAAACAAATGAGAGAAACATCAGAATGAAGACAAAGTATACAGTTACCTACATCTCTTTACAATATTTTGAGTTAACTATTATTTTAAGTTTCAGCTTCATCTTATTGAGTCATATAATTATGATTTAAAAAATGATACCACAAATAAAACTGAATGGCTATTTATGTATTTCTAAAGAAATCTATGTTAAAAGACATAGCAGGTCCAGAGATAGTGCAGTGGGTAGGGCTTTTGCCTTGTAGGCAGCCAACCTGGGTTCCATCCCTGGAATCTCATATGGTCTCCTGAACACTGCCAGGAGTAATTCATGAGTGTAGAGCCAGGAGTAAATCCTGAGCACTTCTGGGTGTGGTCCCCAAACAAACAAACAAGCAAAAAGAAACAAAAAAAATACACAATGAATGTGAAACACTAGATAGTACTCTAATTTTTCGTTAGAATATTTTCGAATTTTACGTGGTGGAAAAATAAAATACAATATATAAGTCCAAACAGTGGAGCAGCTATTTGTGCTGACTGGTTAGTCAAAAGGGAAGGATTCTTATGCATTTATGAGCTGGGGACATATTCATTAAAAACCTGTATGATGTTTATGCATTTTAAGGTTTTGATAAAGTTTTCTTCAAACTATTACTGGGTGGGTTACAATCTACTAATTTTTTCTCTCCTACTTTGTCTTAAAGTTATTACTATTTTGGCTGCCCAAAATAGCTCTTCAAACTGACAAGCAGTGTGGAATTAGTAGCAAGGACAATTTCTGTCTTTTGTCACTCTTATGTGTAAATGAGTTTAAGATGGTTCCTGCATTAATCATTAATTCACAACCACTGTATCACTGTATCACTGTCTTCGAGTTCATCATTGATTTGCTCGAGTGGGCACCAGTAACATCTCCATTTGTCCTGTCTCATGCTAGGAGAGCCCAAAGCGCATCTGCTTGCTCCAGGAACATAAAGAGCCTCAAACCATTCCATCAGGTCATGGGAATGAGGTCTATAATTGTTACTGGTATTTGGCATATCAAATACGACACGGGTAGCTTGCCAGGCTCTGCCGTGCGGATGGCATACTCTTGTAGTCACCTCTGATCTACAGCATTTATTGATGAACTGTGTGGTCGCTGCGGTCACATGAGCCAGGCTGTGATCAGCTCTTCTGCTGGGTGGAGTTCTGACGAGATGGGAGTCTAGATGTGGAAAATGGTGTCCCTCATGGAGTGAGTGGTCGTCTGACTTCTTGCAAGGCTCTGCTGGGGTGGCAGGTCAGGGCTAGAACCCGCCATCCCCTCCCGGGTGCCTCGTGAGTGGCTGTGCACAGGGAGAGCCGTAGCAGCTCTGCCCCATGTCTGTGAGTCTCTGGATCAGCATACCTGGGCCAGACTTGATTTTATTCTTGTAAAATACTTTGAAAAGAAAAAATAAATATTCTACGTGTATAAAAGTAACTCATTACAACATGGAATGGAAAATATTACTGAGTTTGAATGATGGCTAATATCAGCCTTAGCCAAGCCTTGTGAAAGCCAACAATATCACAGATGGAACAGTGCTTTCCTCAAATCTTTCTGACACACATTCAGATATAGCAACATTACTATAGATGACTCAAAAACATATTGTAAAAACCAGAAACAAATGTAGGCCATCAAGGTCATGATAAATATATCGAAAGGGCCAGAGAGATAATTCAACAAGCTGGATACCATACTTTGATGCAGGAAGCTAGTGTACCTCAAGAGCATATCGTGTCAAGAGCACTGCTGGGAGGGCTCCCTGAGTAACTGACCAGGAGTAGAACTTGGGAACCACTGCAAGTGTCTCCAACAAGTAAAATCTTCTGAGCCAAGGAAACAAAAAATATTAAACAGGGTTGTAGGGTATGAAAGAATTAAGATAAGTGAAAGATATGGCACATGAAAGCTCACAGTCAATGACAACTTTTACTATCAATAATTAATTGAATGGTTTTATATGTTAGTTTTCACCAAGTCCTGGTAATTTCATTTTGCTCTATATTCTCTAAATGCCTTCTATTCATGATGGGGGAATGGAAAAGCAATTAGATAATTATTTAAGCCTGATACTGTTTAATGCTTTCCTTAAAATTCTTGGTTTAATGCTATCCTTAGAATTTCTAAATTTAGGAGCAACACAATGACTAGAACAATAACAACACTTTCACTTGTTTCATAAATCAGATTACATAACTTTTTTCTTAGTCTCCCAAAAATACTTCTTTCATTTAGTGTTTTCAATATTTCAAAATTTTCCATTAAAATTTCCAACATTTCAAAATTTTCCATTAGTCTAATTTGCACTGATTTTGAAAGTGAATTAGATTTAAATTAGCATTTATTTATGAATGACACAAAAATGTTTTAAAGATTTTCTTATCTATGAACATTGCTAAAGACAATAAAATTACTGATGGGTTAGTAATGTCTAACCCATAGATTAGTTTATAGGAATTATGTAATGTAATTACATAATGTAAGCTAACCTATAGATTAGCTTATAGGAATTACATAATGTAATTAAAAAACTAAAGATTCTCTGGACTGTCTCTACTACCTAGATGCTTCAGGCCACATAATCTCTATCATGGCATATCCTTATGCATTCTGAGAATAAATGCATATTACAGTAAACCCAGCAGGTCACTGTGAGCTCTCGTCATTCATTTGGATATTGGCAGGTGAGATTCAAATCAAGACACAGTACTTAGGCCTAATAAGGGAAAAATTACCATTAAGTATTATTAAGTATATAAATATATATATACTTAATAATATATATATATATACTTTATATATATATATATAAAATAGTAATATATATATACTTTATATATATATATAAAATAGAAGAATTGTACTTTGAAAGAAAAACTGCTGAGGGACCAAATGCAGTGGCAGGGACTGAACTGGGATTTTCTTTTTGGGTCACACCCAGCGATGCTCAGGGATAACTCCTGGATCTTTGCTCAGGAATTACTCCTGGCAGTGTTTGGAAGTGTTTGGGGGACCATATGGGATGCCGGAGATCAAAGCTGGGTCGGCCGCCTGCAAGGCAAATGCCCTACCCCTGCACTATCGCTCTGGCCCTGAAATGGGATTTTTTCAAAGCAAAAACTTTAACTCTTATAGTATCTCTACAGCACCTCTTTACCTATTTTCAAAATTATTCCCTGAATAGTTTGCATTGGCTTAATTATTATTTATTAACGTTTCGGTTTTCTTGTGAAACTAACATCAATCATTTACTAGCTACATTTAAAATAAACTTTCACCTTGGTGTTCTTGTAGTTATGTACCCCTCTTATTTCTTACCTTCCCTGAGGTTTTTTTTTCTATATTTTAACAAATTTCAAATATCTTTATTTTTCTTTCTATCAATAAGAAAGCATTTTATTTATATCTCAGCTTAGGCTCTTTATGGCATTCCTTCCTAGCAAAATCCTTGATTTCTAAAAACTCTACTACTCTCAGGATAAGAAATTAGTATACATGTTTTTATATACTACTTTGTAGACGCTGTCTTCCATAACGATTTGGATGAATAATATACGCACTTCCTTTTTAAAATGAAAACAAGACACTGATGATTGTTTTATAAAAAGAGACAGATTATCTGAAGCAGGATATATGGTATTCCTTACAAACATATCTATATATAGATAACCTATCCATATATAACAAATAATGTCTACACTTTTCAACTCATAAACTGTAGAAATTGCAACTCAGGGTCAGCTAATATTAAATGTTTTGAAATTTAGTTTCCACTGCCTTTTTCTGTTGTTTATGCAAAATAACATTTCTATGTGTAGAAAAGGTGAGTTCCACTGACTACTCTAACAATGTGCATATGTAGAAGAATCCCTCAATAGTAATTTGAAAACATTTTATTTAAAGCAAACACTATTGGGGGAAACCAAAGAAATAAATGGTGGAAAAGAGTCTTATTGTGAATCTTTTTGCAGAAAATAAGCTTCTTTTCAATAACTAGTGACTGACAGCATCATATAATAATACTTAGTTGAGGACTAAAAGAAGATTCATTTTGAAACCATATCAGATGATGTAGTCTATCTCCTCTAGACAGACTGTATTAACTCAATAATTACCAAACCACACTTTAACAATGTTACATTTATGGAAATGAAAAAGAGGCGCTAAAAAGTTTTACTAGAAGCAACAACTGATATGTCAAATGGCATAATTTATGAAAACAGAAATACTGCTCCGTTATCTAAGTCAAGGTATGATCAATTTCAGCCACTACATAAGCTTGTCTTTTACACTGACAGATGATTTTAAATTGTCCCAAGTCCAACCCATGACCCAAACGGAATTATTTGAGCAAAAATAAAATTAGCTCCTTGCACAAGACCTCACGGAGTCTTACATAGAAATTCATAGTCTACTTACAATTCAAGATAAAGTGACATCTAAAAAGAACAAAAGCAGAATATTTAATAATGCTTACATGAGTCATAACTGTTTTATCTCCTAATTTCTTCAAAATTGCATTTAACTTTTGCATTTTATATTCTGGTAAATTTTAAAAGTTTCTCATCTAGCAATATTTTATCCCAAGTATTTAGAAAATACATTGAGAGTTTTCACAAATTTGGCATCATAAAATTTGTTGAGCCTACATTTTAAACTACTTATGAAATATTTCATATAATTACCTCAATATTTTCAACTGACTTTATAATGGGATACCAAAAATAGAGTACTTAATACTTATCCAATTATTTCTCCATCTCAGAAAGATTTTAATAGGCATTTACTTTATACCTATAATTTTTTAATTAGTTAATTTTTCTCTGGTGTTTTTGTCATACCTGGCAATGCTCAGTGGATACTCCTGGCTCTACACTCAGCAATTACTCTTGGTTGTGCTCAGGAAACCATATGGGATTCCAGGGATCAAGCCTGGATCAGCAGCATCAAGGCAAACACTCTACCCAGTGCTATTGCTCAGGTCCCTACTTTTTTACCATAAGAATTTATCTGCAATTCAACTCAAAATAATCTTCCGAAGATTATTTTAAGTAAAACACAACTGAAATAATCTAAAGTAGATTTTAAGATTTTGTTTGATATTACATCTTAAAATGAAACTCAAGTGCATTTTAAAACTTTATCTAGAAACATTTTTCAACATATATAAAATTACTGGAAGCACTCAAATTATTGGTTCTTTTGCTTTATAAACATATATATCACTGACGAAATTGATTAATTAAAAAGTGTTAAATATAATTGGTTAAGACTCAGAAAATGAGGCATCAAGAAGGTATCAAAATTAAAGATACATATGTGAATCACTGTAATATATATGACTGTACTTTTCTCAAACTCTTTCTATACTAGTCATAGCTTGGTGACTATACTATTACTTTGATACAATAGCTAACACCAAAACTATATTCAGAAAATATAGAACAAAAACATTTTGCCATATTCATGGTTTTAAACAGACTTGATTAAAAGTACAAGTCACTCAACTCTGTCTTGCTGGAATTTTAAACAATCTATTGTATCTTCCTGTGTCTTAATTTATTGGAAGGTTAAAAATGTTAACTAGCGACTTAATTGCCATAGAGCTAAGCAAATCTGCTCCAAGGGCCCAAAAATTCTATTCAGGAAAGGCATTTGCATTCCTATGCTCATTGCAGCACTTTTCACAATAGCCAAAATGTGAACAACCCCAGGGTCCAAGAACAGAAGACTGGATAAAGGAATGAGGGAACATATACACACTGAAACACTATGTGGCTTTTAATAAAAGATGAAATCACACAACTTTTTGCTACATGGATGGATCTGGAGAGTATCATGCTGTGAGTGAAGTTAGGAGAGAGACAAAGAATGATCTCTTCACATGTGGGATATAAAAACATAATAGGGGGAAATATATGTCCAAAGGCACCAGAAGCTGAGAACTGGTCTTCAGTAGGACACCTATCAAAAGAGGGATACAGTGGAGCAGTGGGAATCATGGAGGGAAATAGTTATTTTGAAGTTTAATATGTAACAATTTGGCCCTTTTTGGCGCTTTTACTCTTTTGCAGGATTTCTTTTTATTGTATGATACGGAAATCTGTTCAAATTCTCTAGGATAGCTAATATGACTCCCTTCATTTTTATTATCTGTTTGGAGAGGCTACACCTGGAGTGCTCAGGGGTTACTTTTGAGTCTGCAATTAAGAATCAACTCCTGGCCGACTCAGGGGATGCCGGAGAAAGAACCAGGGTCAACCGTGTAAAGGCAATTGGCCTACCCACTGGAATATCTCACTAGTCTTCCCTACATTTTTTTAAAACTGAAGGTGTGAGTCAGTTATTTAGGTATAAACTCCCTAATCATTCCAGTTGGAGCTGATCCATAAAGTAATGGAACAAAGTAGCATGAAATGTACCTGGCTCTCTTCCCTCTGATTCTTCTTTGCTGGATTGAGATATCTTTGTTCTAGAGCAAATCCTAAAGTACTGGAGATATCAATGAGTTCTGTCCTTTATATATAGATCTTGTATATCGATATATGCAATATCTATGTACTAGGATTTTAAAATTATTAAAACATACTCTATAGTTTTAGAATATTATGTAAAGTCTGCATACAATTTATGAAGACCCATAAAGGTGCGATAATTATGGCCTACTCCCTACAGCCTCAATATAATTAAATAATATTCTTCTAGATCAAGTGCTCAACAAATTATAAGAATTTCATATAATTTCACTGTGGTATGATAAATTTTAATAGTATTGTGTAACTAAAACTCTCTATCACTAAGTATGCCTATCCCTTCCAGTATTGAAAATTAATATTAGAATTGCTATTCTAAATGTTATTCATGTTTTAATCACGATAATTTTATATTTAAACTCTTTTTGACAGTGATAAGCTCACTTTAATAAATCACTTTCTGAAAAATTTTTAACAAATATCATGCAAGAAAATTAAAATATTTTGTGAATCTAGCATAAAGTATGTGGTCAGGGGGCTACTCCAGCTTTGTTCTTGCTAGTCAGGGATCATGTGGTAAGGGGCATCAGGATTAAACATTAACTGTCCCTGTCCTAATTCTCTGGCTCCCTAGGCTGCACTTTTCTATATCTGTTACTTTGCCAAGTATATATTGAGTGCTTCAAGGAAATAAATAGCTAAACATTAAACCTTTTTAAAATATAGAAATTCAAGTTCATCCTCCAAATTTACTTAGAATTTTTCCACATGGTAGTAGTCTACAGTGAGCAAGATATTTTACCTGTCACTGATTAATTGAGGGCATTTGGCGGTGGGGGGTAGGGGCTACACATTGTATTGCTCAAGGCCATTCTTGGCTTTATGCTTAGGGATTGCTCCTGGTGATGCTCCATGACCCATGGAATTCTGGGATTAGACCAGGTCTTCCTCACACAAAGCATGCACTCAGTCCATTAAGATATTTTTCTGGTCCAAGCCGATTCTTTCACATATGAAATATAAAGGTAAAAAATTATTAATAATAAATATAGTAGATAGCAGGTTTTCATGTACTAAATAGTTTTTAAAAATGCAAGTGATTCAATTAGAGAACTATAAACTCCATACCATTTTTATAAAGGTACAATTAGGTAACTTAAAAAAAAAAGTCACAGATAAACATAATCAGCAAAGTTTTTGAGTTACTACTCTCACCTGTACTATTTTCTACTACTTCAACACAACCCAAGCTGTTATCCTTCTCCAAATGAGGAGTATATAAATTTATTCAAATACTAAATTCATGGCATGGGCTGAGTGATACCAAAATTTAATATGCCATTTACCTTCCTTGATTCACTTTTTCTCATGCTTTCTTTTTAGCATATGGCATCTTACCTGGCTAATAAATCTTGTTTTTAGGTTCTGTTTCCAGTTAAGGACTCTCAAACTTTGGGGAGGCTACTACCAAAACCAAAATGCTTAAGATGTGTAAAACATAGATATTCTAATTAATTTATTGTATGTGATTTTTTTTAAATTTTACTTCATATGGCTAAGTGGCAAAATATTATTTAAGAAAAACTCACTATTACACCTGAGATTTACTAAAATTAAGTAGCTCAAAGAAAAATCACTCTACAAATTCAAATAAACCATGAAGTTATTGTTAGTGATTTATTTTTACATTATTTTTCTATGAACCAAATTTTCTTTTACATAGTTACTCTCTAAATTCTTTGTACCTGGAATTTTGAAATAGAAATTATAGACTTGGAAGCTAATACTACTCACTGCATATCAAAACATTCACAGCACAAGGTGGAAGGTGCTTACATATAATACTCATATTTCCTACAACATCATATCACATATGGTAAAGAAAAATGCAATAGTGACTTCAAAAATTTTACAATACTCATCCTTATCCTCCACAGCATTATGTATCACATATAATCACTTGATCACTTGATCACTTGATCACTTGTATCCCGTTATTCATCAATTTGCTCAAGCGGGCACCAGTAACATTTCCATTGGACCCTATCACGTGCCAATGTACCCAATGGCACTTGGTTGATTCAGGAATATGAAGAGACTCAAACCATTCCTTCAGGGTCTTGATGAAGAAATCTGACCATCTTGTAGGTGGGCGGCCACGTGATCTTTTGACATCCCGTGGGATCCAGTCGGTAATGGCTCTAGTCCAGTGGTCCTCTCCAAATTGCATTACATGTCCAGAACCCAGAGAAACCCCCACACCTTGCTGGCAGCGACCTTCACCATCCACACTCCGCAGCTCATAAGATCTCCACCCAAGAGATTAAGCCAGTCTCCAGCCCGGCTTGTCAGAAACCCAGCCTACAAGGACCCACCCTGCAGAGACAGCCCTTCAGAAGAGAGTATTTCAAGCCCAGGAATGCTTGAGCCACAGAGGCAGATACACCTGGCAGAGCAGATACCAGCTTTCCTTGTTGCGGGAGGCTGCTGTGCGGCCATGAGATTTACCTCCAAATTACCATGAATATTCTACTCACCCCTCTGAGAGAGCCCCACAAGGTAATGAGAGTATAGCACCCACACGGCAGAGCCTGGCAAGCTGTCCAATGCGTGTTCGATATGCCAAAACCAGTAACAGAAATGTTTATTTTCCTGACCCCGAAAGAGCCCTTAATACGGCAGCAGTAATAAAGGCGAACAAAGAGTGCCTGATAAAATTTCACGGCCAACCTAGGCTGCCAAAACGAAGAAGGACTAAAATGACTGTAATTTCAATGCACATACACTGGCATCGGAAGCACATATGGAGGATCTGATGGTGCAAGCACAAAAGATCAAGTATGACATCATTGGTCTGAGACGAGGGGGCGCCAGTCGCATCAGGCTATATTTGACACTGGAGAAGAATTGTTCCTTGGAACATGCGATGAAAGATGTGTCAGTGGCGTTGGTGTCCTTGTCAACACGAACATGGCCCTCAACATTGATTCATTTGAATGCCTAACAAACCGGATAGGACTATTACACTTGAAGAGATGTGGCCCACTGCCAGCAATTTCTATCTTCATTGTCTATGCACCAACATCCACATACAAGGAAGATGAAATTGAGAAATTCTACATGGAACTGGAGGATTTCTATAAAAAAAGATCACACCTTCTACAAGATCATAGTCGGTGATTTTAATGCAAGATAGGACTGAGAAGATCGGCTGAAGAACTTCACATCGGGACTCATGGCCTAGAATGGAACGAACAGGGTGAGAGACTATCTGAGTTCATCATGTCCACCAAGACCACTCATGGAAACTCACAGTTCCAGAAGGCTGAAGCGAAACGTTGGACATGGGAATCTCCTGGCGGACAGATCCACAATGAAATTGACCACATCATCTTCAATCTATGGTTTTGTCTGACAGATGTTACTGTCATCTCCAAATGCCAAACAGGATAGGACCACCGTCTCCTTCGTGCTAAATTCTACTTCACACAATGGGGAGAAAAGGCTGCAAACTTTAAGAAGAGAACTCCCAGAACGACCACCAACTGGAAACTCTTTGTCACCATTGCAGCAACATGGGAAGATACCATCATTGACGACAACAATAAAGAATATAACCGACTGGTTCAGCACCTCCATGATTGTGCAAAGAATGCTGAGAGAGAGAAAGACACAAAAGGACGCCTGTCCTCAGAAACTCTCGAGCTCATTTGCCAACGTGGCAAGGCGGGAGCCTCAGGAGACCAAATGCTAACGTCCAAGCTTGCTAAAAGGTGCAGAGAAGCAATAAAAGAAGACCTCAAAGACAGAAGAGCAGAAATACTGGGGAGATACAGCAGAAGCCGGGAAAAGCTTTCACACTGCCCACCTGTCCTTCGCCAACTATAAGACCAAGATGACTGCTCTCCAACGTCCTGATGGATCTATCACATCTTCCAGGAAGGCAATGGAGAATATTATCCAGGACTTCTACTCTGATCTCTTTGATAACCACGTCCACCTGCCCACATACCAAATTCCACTGGATGGATATGTCATTCCCAACGTTCTCCCTTCTGAAATCTGACATGCCATTTCATTAGTAAAGAAGGTAACAGCACCAGGCCCAGAAAAGTCAGACCCGAACACCTGAAGAATCTGCCATCAGTACTCATCAATACACTAGCTTGGCTCTTCACACGCTACCTGTCTCAATGCAAGGTACCCTCCCAATGGAAAACCAGCAGGACAGTTCTACTGTTCGAGAAGGGAGACATTCACGACATCGGCAACTATCACCCCCATCTGCCTGTTGTCCGTCATCTACAAGCTGTTCACTCCGAGTCATCCTGAACAGGATTGGTAGAACACTAGATGAAGGACAACCATGAGAGCAAGCTGGCTTCCGGAAAGGATTCAGCACAATCGACCATATCCACATGGTAACCAAGCTCATTGAGGTTTGTAGGGAGTACAAGATGCCACTCTGTCTCACATTCATTGATTTAAAGAAAATCTTTGATTCTGTGGAGACTGAAGCGGTCATCGAAGCCCTAGCCAAACAGCCGCGTTTAAACCCAATACATCAAGATCCTTCGTGAGCTGTATTACGGATTCACCACCAGGATCTCATCCTTCTACAAGGAAGTGATCATTGATGTCAAAAGAGGGGTTTGGCAGGGTGATACCATTTCACCAAAACTCTTCGGCGCCACCCTCGAGAACATCATGCAACAATTAGAAAGGGAAAGAATGGGAGTGAAGATAGAACTACACTACCTCCGCTTCACTGATGACATCGTCCTAATAACAACAAATATAAGCCAAGCGGCACAAATTCTGGCTGACTTTGACCGAGAATGTGGAAAGATTCAGCTGAATCTGAATAAAACTATGTTTATTAAAAATGAACTAGTTCCAGAGGCCCCATTCACTCACAATAAAAGACATCTCTGAATGCAGCAGTTATTCTCGACCTAGGTCCAATAGTCAACATGATGAAACACCTGAGCTGTGCAGGAGGAAGAGAGCGGCATGGAATGCCTTCAAAGGCATCGAAAAAATAGCTAAAAGGACAAAGAACCTCCGACTCCAGGCACATCTCTTTGACTCCACCGTTCTCCCTACATTAACATACGCCTCAGATACCTGGGCCCTACGAAAGCAGGATGAGAATGCTATTCGGATCTACCAAAGAGGAATCGAAAGAGCTATGCTTGGAATATCATGCCTCACTCAAGTGAGAGAAGGAATCCCGAGTTCCAACCTCCAGCGCTATTCCAGAATTTGGGATGCTGTCTCATTTGCCAAGGCATGGAAAATTAGATGGACTGGACATCACATACAATATCATATTTTAATCTGACTGGTAGAGAAGAGTACCTTATATTAGTTTACAGCTTTATCTGAAAACCAAGAATAATGTTATTAAATCATTAAGTACTCAATAAGTAATTTCTGAATGAATGAACTAATGAAGTAAATGAACTAAATTATAGCATTCCATCCTTATATAGAAAAGGTTTAAGAAATCTTATGATGCTATTTGTAAGCAGACTATTAAATCTGACCTTATTTTATTTAAATTTTAACTAATACTTTATTTTCTATATTAATTCAAAGCTAATCGAAGAATAAAATTTGAATTAAAATACAACTTATATATCTACTGAACTGTTCTTAATACTTGTCATGGCTTACATTTATTCTGCATATTTTCAATATGTCTCATGTTTACTGATCTTTTTCCATTCGGCTGAGCCCAAGTTTAGAAAAATAACGAGCAATTTATTCTTGCATCTAATACAACAGTACCTGAAATAAATGGAATTGAAGAACATTATAGGAGAAAAGTCCTTTGTCTTTTGAACAAATATCTAATAGGAAAAATAAGGCAAGGACATAAGTATAAAATGTAGAAGGTATTAATGATAAGATATACACAGAAAACTCCAGGCATTGTAGAAGATTCACTGTCTGTCACTGTCTTCCCCGTATATCATCGATTTGCTCAAGAGGGCACCAGTAACATCTCAATATGCCCTGTCACATGCGAAGTTAGCCCAAGGGCATCTTCTCGATCCAGGAACATAAAGAGCCTCAAACCATTCCATCAGGTCATGGGAATGAGGTATATAATTGTTACTGGTATTTGCCATGTTAAATATGACATGGGTAGCTTACCAGGCTCTGCTGTATGGGTGGGATACTCTAGTAGTCACCTCAAAACTTGAGCAATTATTGATGAACTGTGCGGCCACTGTGATCAGCACTTTTGCTGGGTGGAGCTCTGAGGAGAGGGGAGTCCAGATGTGGAAAATGGCTGCCCTCATGGTGTGGGGGTTCCTCTGGTTTCTTGCGAGACTCTGCTGGGGTGGCGGGCCAGGGTTAGAAGCCTCCATCCCTCCCGAACACTTCATGATCAGCTGGGCACAGGGAGAGCAAGTAGCAGCTCTGCCTCGTGTGTCTCTGGATTGGTATACCTGGGCTGGCCTTGAAAAAGACTGCTGCAGGGTGGGTCACTGATTGTAAAAGATTACTGATTGAAACTGTCGAATTACTCCATAAGGACTATGAAATACTTGGCATAAATTAAACATTTTGTTTAAATGTCAAAGAAAGCATCTAAATTCACTAAGTACAAAAGAGAATTTATGAGAAACACAGTTATTCTTCTCTCAAAAAATCTATTTTTCTCTTGGTCACCATCTAGAAACTGTATTTCTCAAGCTCACATGAGATATATCCACGTGAACAAATTATTGACACGAACCACAAATAAATACAAACACTAGGAGAAAATTGTCTTTAATGCCTTTAATGAGATTGTTTGTCCTAGTTTTCTTTTGTTTCTCTTGCTTTTCTCTTCAGAAGTCTTGAAAACATCTCAAATTAATTTGACTTGGCTTCAAACATCTGTATTAGAACAATACTAGTGTATAGATCAGAAAAGGAGTAATCAAAGGCCTTACAAAAGGATAAAACAAGTTCCAGTAAGAGAGCCAGTATAGACCTTTGCCATTCAAACTTTTATGTTATGACATCGATATTAGTCTGAGTATAGTCTGTTTCCTGTTTAGCCACTAGTTGTTGTAGGAAGAAAGATAGTTATCTTGGCCTTTGCGTACTTTCATGCTGTCTTCCAAGTCATTTCATTATAAATTGATGAAAAGTATTTATTTTTGGAAACTGTAACTTTAATGTATTAAAATAAGGCTAGAGGACAGTTTGAAATTTGTTAATATCATAAATGAGAATGTAAGCAAGAGAAGAGAAAGGTGAAATACAGAAAATGCAATTAAGCATAAATTATCTACAACATTAGAGTAGAAAACAAAGTAGACAAGGCTAATTTCAAATCATGTAACAGAGAAGAAAGAATATTTGAAAGAGGAAAATAGGAATATAGTTTTTGTCACTTGTCTTCCCGCCGTTCATCGATTTGCTCCAGCAGGCACCAGTAATGTCTCCATTTGTTGGGAATGAGGTCCATTATTATTACTGTTTTTGGCATATCAAATACACCACAGATAGCTTGCCAGGCTCTGCCGTGGCTCTGGGTTCATCCCAGGGGGCCCAGTCTTTTTCTATGGCAGATCACCAATCATCCAGGGCCCACGGGGCAGAGCCCTGGATGTAGACAAACCTGTGACCTGTCTGTCACCTGCGACACAAATGGGCACTGCAGCCACACCTACAACACCTCCAAGGGATGTGAATATAGTTAATAAATATATATAATATTCAATAATGGACTAAAATTTGGAAGATATACTAACATAAATGGAAGACAAATTATAGTTTAAAACCAATTTGGATAAAAAGTTAAAAAATAAGGTATGATTAATACCAATACAAAGAGTATACAAAAAGATTGGATCTGGAAAGAGAAACGGGCAGGATTTCACAAGCCTCTTTGATCCTAAATAAAGAGAGAGCTGATGAACTACTCTCAAGTAGCAGAAACGATAGTTACTGATTCTTAGATATAAGAAGAAGAAAGCTTTTAAACAATTTTATATCAATCATCATGAGATACACAGTTACAAAGTTGTTCATGACTGGGTTATAGTCAATGTTCCAACACTCTCCCTTCACCAATGCACACTTACCACCACCAATGTTCCATTTCTTCCTGCTACTCCCAAGCCTCACCAAAACCCCAAGCCTACCTCTGTGACAAGCACTTTTCTCTCTCTCTCTCTCTCTCTCTCTCTCTCTCTCTCTCTCTCTCTCTCTCTCTCCCTGTCTCTTTCTCTCTCTTTTCTCTCCCTGTCTCTCTTGCTTTCTCTTAATTAAAGACTTTGAATTGTGATTTCAGCTTTTTCCTAGTGATAAGGTAAATATTATTCACCTAGTATTTTTGATCACAGTATCACAGTCTTCCCGTTCATCATTGATTTGCTCGAGCAGGCCCCAGTAATATCTCCATACGTCCTGTCTCATGCTAGTAGAGCCCAAGGGCATCTGCTTGCTCCAGGAACATAAAGAGCCTCATTCCATTCCGGAATGAGGTCTATAATTGTTACTGGTATTTGGCATATCAAGTACAATACAGGTAGCTTGCCAGGCTCTGCCGTGCAGGTAGCATACTCTTGTAGTCATCTCTAAGTGCAGCATTTATTGATGAACCGCACAGCCACTTGCGGCCGCGTGAGCCGGGCTGTGATATTCTGGTCTGCTGGGTGGAGTTCTGACGAGAGAGAGTCCGGATGTGGAAAATGGAGGCCCTCATGGAGTGGGGGGTTGTCTGGCTTGTTGCAAGGCTCTGCTAGGGTGGCGGGCCAGGGCTAGAACCCGCCATCCCTCCTGGGCACCTCGTGAGTGGCTGGGCACAGGGAGAGCAAGTAGCAGCTCTGCCCCATGTCTGTCTGTATTTTTAATATCTAAATTAATCTTTCATATATGATCTTAAATTCAACACTACTAAATAATTCATGTTTAAATGTTTTACTATTTGATATATGAAAAAGTTAAAAACTAATGATGTTATTATTTACCTTAGTTTTTCTTGACATCTCTCCAACACAACATATGAGAACTGAGGTAGTAATTTAAACTGTAGCTGCAAGCTCAATGTTAAACAACTCGTCCTCATGTTCTGAATTCCTATGCATAACTCTGAGCAAGTGTTTTCTCCAAATATATTTCTGGGTACTTCTTAATAGTAGTGAAGAAAGAATCACATTCTAATGAATAATTTTACCTGTTAGAATATCTTTTTCTATAAATAGTAGCAGTAGAACTGGTAGTTGTAATATCATTATATATACTATTCCATTTCTCATTTCATAAGGCTCCAAATAAAAAGACAATCCATTGGAATCAAGTAGCATTGCTCAATATGCTATGAAGTCACTTCCTATTTCCTACCTCCTATCAAAGAGGGATTTAATTTCAGTAGCATTCAATTTCCTCTTATTTATGTTCCAGCCTTAAGTATCCATTCCTGATATTAGTGGCACTCTATTCCTGAGTGTGCACTCACTTCATGAAGTCATTCTGAAGGCAATGACTTTCAAGTTCAGCTTGAAAATGAAAGGAGGAAGAAAACCTCACTTGAGCAGTCACCAGAGCAGATGGAAAGCAATATTGAGAACAAGCAAACAAGGAAGAGTGAAAGAGAAAGACAATGCTTTGGGAAGATGAACAACAACAAAAATTCAATAATAAAAATGGATGCATAAATGTTTTAACTTGCGGGTACCCTTAATGAATGCAGCAAATAGAACTGCTTAAAATTAAAAATAAGGTAGATACCCTTTTAAATAGCACCAAAATTTAGTTATTCAAAAGAAAGTTATGTCTATTATGTTTTTTTTCTAGGCTAAATGTTGCCCTGTAAGTAAGTCATCTTCTACAGATCTGATGGTACTACTGTACCATTGATTCTTAAACAGCTTGCTAACCTCTGAAGACACAGAATGTTATATACAAAAAGTAAAACAAAAGTAATCTTATCTTTTATGATCAAATCATTGTAACAAAACATGTTCAATATGCTGTGCTCCTATAACAACACTCTTTCCCAAATTAATAATAAAAATCAAGTCTTTTTTAAATAGTGTTTTCAAAACTATATAATCAAGTGTTTATCTAAGTATATTTCATGTCATTTTGTATTCAATTTCACCTTCAATGATTTATTCTCTTATTTCAAATTACTGAGAAAACACATACATCCTCCTCCTGTAAGTAAATTATTCATCAGTACTTTTATTTGACTCTAGTATCCTAAATCTTTTTCAATAAATGACAAAGGCTTTCAAAAGAACAACATTGACAATTAACCGCATTAGACTGTCACTGAAAATCTCTCTAAAATGATACACTATTGTTTGGAAAATCTGAAGTAGATTTCTACGAGACTAACTTAGTTTTGAACTAGAATTGGGTGGGTAATATGTTTTTTTAATATTTTTATAGAATCACAGTGAGAGACACATTTATAAAGTACAAAGTTGTTCATGACTGGAATTCAGTAATATGCTCCATGTTTGTCCCTTCACCAGTGTACATTTCCCACTAACAATGTCCACAGTCTACCCCCACTCTAACCTCTATGACAGGTACTTTTCTTCTCTCTCTCTTCCTCTCACCCCATCCATCTCTTTATCACTCTTGGACATTAGACATTATTTCTCCATATTAGTAAAAAGTATTATAATGCCACCTAATGTGTTCAAATGGAAATGGGCCATATTATCATTAATGCTCAGTATATACACATCTCTTATTTTGAGTCAAATTGTATTATTCCATTAATTTTGTTAATAAAAGAAACCTCAACATATTTTAAAATGGCAATTTAATTAAAACAAAAAAAACACTTCGAAAATAATCTGGTAAAATTCTTGTACACTAGGAGGGTTAAGACAAAAAATTAATAAAGCAGAAAAAAAACAATTATACTAACATGAAAATAGAAATAATACTGTATAATACTGTTTGGACACTACTGTGAGTGCTAAGTCTTTTATGTCTCTTTAACAATACTATTAGTAAGTAATAATAATAATAGTATCTAACTTGAAATAAATATAATTATTATAAACTGTACATTTTATTTTTTAAAATAAACTGCATGTATCTCTAATGGTTTAGTGACTCCTATGAAAATACCTGAATTGGGCCGGAGCAATAGTCCTGCGGAGAGGGTGTTTGCCTTGCACGCGGCCGGCCCATGCCAGTCTGGGTTCGAGCCCCAGCATCCCATATGGTCCCCTGAGCACCGCCAGGAGTAATTCCTGAGTGCAGAGCCAGGAGTAACCCCTGAGTGTCGCCGGTGTGACCCAAAAAGCAAAAAAAAAAAACCTAAATAATGTATATTATTGTCAACTAAATATTTCCTGTTTATCAGTTGCTTCACTTCATTTTTTCTTATCAGCAATTCTCCTAATAATGCTTCCTAAACAATTTTTGTTCAAATGAGATGTTGTAGAAAAATAATAATGGCATTTATCATCTCTTAATTTTGAAAACTGTTGGTGTAAAACAAATCTTCTCTATGGCTATGTGATAATGCCAATAAGATTATTTTCCATTGTTTTATTGTCTGTTTTGGTGGTTAAGATAAATGCACACATACACTATACTGTCTTGTCCTAAAAGGGGGGAGAGAACTTCCTGTAAAACATAAGGGAAGAATTTAAGGTCTCTGAAGATATTGTTCGGTTTCTATGATAAATACTGAGCTATTGAAATCAAATGAAAATAATACTAAGAGTTTACAGTAAAGACTTATTGAGGCAAGTTTTTTCTTATTTAATTCTCATTTTATGAAAACTTTTTTAAAGTCATAAATGAGTTGAAATATTCTCAAAAACTTTCTCTGCATCTATCAATATGACTATATGATTTTATCTTTCTTTATGACATACATCACAGTAACTAACTTGCACATATTGAACCATCCTTGTATTCTTGATGAGTCTTTTAATGTACTAGATCCTTTTGATACTTTTAATGTATTACTGGTTTTAGGCTGTTCATCATGTTTAGTCATTCTTTTTTTTTCTTGTTGGCTGTTCTGTGGAGTCTGGATGATTCTGTTCTTGGATTAAATTTCCAGGTTTCCAGAACACAGCGGTTCTCTACTGGCAAGCCAGGACTTACCACTCCCGCACCCAGTGAAAACATCTACTTCATATTTATCTCAACCTCTATTTGAGCTTGTTGTACACATACACTGAACAATCTATTCTATACTGCTCATTGGGGCCACTTCTCTAAACGCAGAGAAAAGTTTTTTTTTTTCTAAAAAAAGGTTTTTTTTTCTAAAAAAAAAAAGCAATGACTCAACATGATGAACAACCTAAAACCTCAGCTGTGCAGGAGGAAGAGAGCGGCTGGAACACCTTCAGGAGCATCTAAGAAATACCTAAAATGACAAAGAATCTCCGGCTCCAGGCACATCTCTTCGACTCCACAAATCTCCTGTATGAATATACGTCTCAGAGACCTGGGCCCTACAAAAGCAGGATGAGAACACTCTTTGGGTCTCCAAATGAGGAATTGAAAGAGCTATGCTTGGAATATCATGCATCACTCAAGTGAGAGAAGGAATCTGGAGTTCTGACCTCCATCAACTATAAGAGTCAGGGACGCTGTCTCGTTTGCCAAGGCGTCGAAAATCAGATGGGCTGGGCATGTAATGCATCTTGGAGACGACAGGTGGACTAGAGCTATTACCAACTGGATCCCATGTGACGTCAAAAGATCATGTGGCCTCCCAACTACAAGATGGTCAGACTTCTTCGTCAAGACTGAATGAATGGTTTGAGGCTCTTCATCTTCCTGGAGCAAGCAGATACCATTGGACTACACTGGCATGTAATAGGGTCAAATGGAATTGTTACTGGCACCCACTAGAGCAAATCGACAAATAATGGGATGTCAAGTGATCAAGTGATCAATGTACTACTAGATATTCCAGACTAAGAGTTTGTTAAGGATCATTGCACATACAAAAAATTATGACAGCATTTTTCAAAGAGAAAACAAATACAAGTTTGTATAGACTATACTTCTTAAATAGTCAGATCAAATGTAAAACATTATGGAGACACTGCATTATCTGACTTTAACAACTACATTATAAAGCTAAAGTAATTAAGCCAGGATGCCATTGGAGTAAATAAAATTTGAAACTCAGATGAGTGGAATAGAATTGAGAGCTCAAATATATATACACAGATAATTTCCAAGAAAAATTTCAAGAGCACAAAGTAGAGAAAGAAAGCTTCAACAAAGGTTGAGAAAAATAATTAAGAGTAAAACCTAGGGTAAAATAAAATGACCAAAGCAACAGAATCTACGAACTAGTCTACAGGACTTAAGTTACCTTAATAGTTAGATATGAGGATGTAGAGAAGTGTGATCGGGACAAGCTAACTCTCAAGATAATAACTGAGGGAAATGGAGACTTTCATGGGAGTTGTGGTGTTGGAATGTTGTATTCAGGTAACCCTATCACTGACAGTATCGTGAAACTGTGAAACATAGTGACTAAAATTTAAAACTGGTAGAAGAGCTCGTTCCAAGAAAACAGACATTTGGCCAACAGGAATATGGAAAATGTGTTTGTCATTAATTACTAGCAGAGAAGTGCAAATTAAACTTCAAAGTGAGATAACTATATTAGATGGGCCTATATCACGATCACGATCACGATCTTACCGTTCATCATCTATTTGCTAGAGCGGGCACCAGTAATATCTCCATATGGCCTGTCTCATGCCAGTAGAGCCAAGGGCATCGGCTTGCTACAGGAACATAAAGAGCATCAAACCATTATAATAGGTCATGGGAATGACCTAATATAATTGTTACTGGTATTTGGCATAAGTGCTGAGGGCCAGAGTGATAGTCCAGTGGGCAGGGTGTTTGCTTTGCATGTGGCCAGGCCCAGGTTCGATCCCCAGCATCCCATATGGTTCCCTGAGCACTGCGAGGAGTAATTCCTGAGTGTAGAGCCAGGGGTAACCCCCTGAGCAATGCCAGGAGTGACCCAAAAAAGCAAAAATAATAATAACAAAAAATAATAAAACAAGTGTTGACAGGGATAAAGTGATAAAAGAACTTCTTTCACTGTTGCTTGGATTACATAAATAGTTCACCCTCCACGAAAAAATAGTATGAAGACAACAAAAATTGAAAACTTATTATCACCATCTAATCCAGCAATTCCCATCTTTGATATCTATCTTAAGAACACAAAAACACTAATTTGAAAGGATAAATGCACATCTTGCTAATTGCAGTAATATTCACAATAATCAAACTCTAGAAACATTCCAAATACTCAATGGCAGTAAGTTGATAATTTGTATATATGTACAATGAAATACTACTACTTAGTTGCAACTACATGAAACCCTGCATTTTACTACATAAATGAATAGAAATAGAGGATATTGTGATAAGCTAAATAAGAAAGACAAGTAACTGATACATGTGGTTATATAAATAAGGCAAGGGAATAAAAATGTCCATTAAAAATCTATATATTCTATTAACAGAAATCAGATTATTAAGGGGAAGAGCATGTTGTGGAGAGGTAGAAAAGACAGAATCTAAGGACAATGATAAAAGGTTATGGAAGTTTGGATGTTGGTCTGCTCTCTCATTATTGCGTGTCTAAATAATAACATTTTTGTAACCCATGTAAGTTCAATAAAAATGATAAATTATAATAAATAAAATTTTTCGGTCAGAGGATAGTTCAACGGACTTGCCACATGCTTTGCTTTCAGGAGAACCACTTTCAATCCCTGGCACCACCTGATCTCCTGAGCACCATCAGGTCTGATTACTTCTGAGTAAGGACTAAAATCAGGAACAACCAAAAACTTAGAAAGTATTTAATATGGTTAGAGTAAAAATGTAACCATTAATAACATAGAAGCCATTATTTATGAAATAATAAATAAATAAATAAATATTTAATCTTTCCTTTACTTGCCAACAAGGTGCATGTAAGTTTCGAGTTATTTTATGTATTTTTAACTTCAATGGACATACGAATGATGCATTTAATAGAATTTGTTATTAAAAACCTATTTCTAAAACATACTATAAAATTTCATTTAAAACTATGGGTATTACCCATCTCTAAGGGGTTAATATCTAGGATATATCAGACACTGGTAGAACTTTACAAAAGAAAACAAACAACCCCATCAAAAAATGGGGAGAAGAAATGAACAGAAACTTCAACAAGGAAGAAATTCGAATGGCCAAAAAACATATGAAAAAATGCTCATCATCACTAATCATCAGAGAGATGCAAATCAAAAAACAATGAGATATCATTTTACACCACAGAGACTGGCACATATTCAAAAGAGCAACAACAAGTGCCGGCGTGGATGTGGTGAAAAGGGGACACTCATCCATTATTGGTGGGAATGCCGGCTGGTACAGCCTTTCTGGAAAACAATATGGACATTCCTCCAAAGACTAGAAATTGAACTCCCTTTGACCCAGCCATAACGTTCCTGGGAATATACTCTGGGAAGCCAGAAATATGCAAGGGAAACACCATCCCTATTTTTATGTTCATAGCAGCATTATTCACAATAGCCAGAATATGGAAACAACCAGAGTGTACCAGAATCTATGCCTGGATAAAGAAGCTTTGGTACATCTACACAATGGAATACTATGCAGCTGTTAGGAAAAACAAAGTTATAAAATTTACCTATAAACGGATGGACATGGAGAAGATTATGTTGAGTGAAATTAGCCAGAAGGAGAGAGACAGATACAGAATGACTGCATTTATTTGCATGACATAAATATATATGTACATATTATGATACAATATCCAAGGTCAAGTGAAACATGTGTCAGGAGGTCTTGTCAAAGGTGGAAATTATCTCAAATGTGTGGGAGTCAGAGGCTATGTAAGACAGAAAATGGAACAGTGTACTAACAATTGTCCAAAGTACTAATACAAACCTAGAACTGAGCATTATATACAGTCAATAAAGATACACATGACAACCCTTTAATGTATGTTCTGTAATCATATTCTGGAAGGGAAGTAAAAGAGAAAGAGAGAGAAAGGGAAAGAAATAAAGAACCTGCCATGGGGGTGGGCTGGGGAGGGGCGGGAGGGAACCAGGGACATTGGTGGTGGGAGATGGGCACTGGTGGAGGGATGGGTGCTGGAACACTGTATGACCACAAACCAAATAAGAACTTTTTAACTGTATATATTTGTAATTGTATATATCAAAGTGGTATAATAAAAAAATTATAAAAAACTATGGGTATTGCAAACATGAAAATATAAAATCAAGTTATAAATACAGGCACACACATACTTTATAAGATATATATCAGACTAGATATATCAAAGATATATACATATATTTTAAATTAGATATATAAAAGGAACAATTTAGTTTCTGAAGCATATAGTTATTAAAGGAAGCCAGTCTGCTTAAGTCAGATACAGGAATAAATGATCTATGAAAAAAAAGAATGGTCACAGAGGTTTTAGCTAAACAAGTATGGTTAAAGAAAATAATTCCTTTTCTTAAAGAAACAGCTTTATATTTTATAATAAAAAGTACAAAATACAATGAAAATTTCACAAATATATTCTAAAATTGTTCTAACTATCTATAAAACATAAATAGGACACATAAATAATAAAAATTTGGCTTAGGGTAGTGAAGTTCTGGCTAAGGGTCATAGAAGTGGTATATGCTATAATTTCATCGAATATCATAGAGCTTTTGAGTAGTAACTTGTATCACTTGTATCACTTGTCTTCCTGTTGTTCATCGATTTGCTCGAGCAGGCACCAGTAACATCTCCATATGTCCTGTCACATTGTAGTGTAGCCCAAAGGCATCTGCTTGCTCCAGGAACACAAAGAGCCTCAAACCATTCCTTCAGGTCATGGGAGAGGTCTACAATTGTTTGAGTAGTAACGCTGAATATAATAATTGACCTATATTTTCTTTCTGAATTCAGGTAATATTTTTGAACACATAAGGTGCTAAAATATGTTACTTTCTGATTACAAATAATTTGGACTACAACAGTAAATTAAAATTGCAACAGATGAAAACTAAAAGGGCTTATACCAATCTATAAGATTAGTATAGATTGGTATAAGACCTTTATAGACTTTTCTTTTGAGTGTTAGGAAAAGATGTTTCTAGGACCTTTTGTATATGTATGAATTAACTGAACATAAACACTTAATATGATCTCAATCCAACTGTGATTTAAAAATCACTCATTTAGAGATCCAAAAATTAGAGTACTATAATGTCATAAATCAAATTCTCCACTATACTTACTGAAATGGTATCAACTTTCAATTGCCAAAGATTTGAATGACTTATGAAGAGACGCCTTGTTCTAGTGACATCATAAATTTACCAAAGTCCATGCCAAGGTCCATACTGAACAGTACTTCAACTCTGAAATGCTAATTTAAATCCACAGTTCAATGATTTTTTTAGAGATGACAGGATAATGTTAAAATTATTGATGTCAGTATCTTACACAGCAGATTCCCTGTAGAGACACAAAATTCCCTGGCTTGCTCTCACTGTGTGGGAGTTAGCCACTTTAGAACTGAATGGAAAATTTATAAAAAAATATAATTTAGATTATCATACTCATATTTTTTTAATTTTCTTTATTGGTTAAGTCACAGTGAGATACACAGGTACAAAGCTGTTGATGACTGGGTTTTGGTCATATGATCCAATACCCATCCCTTCACTAGTATACATTCCCACCACTTATGTCCCATTTCCCTCCTCAGGGCAGGAACTGTTTTCGCTCTGGCTCTGGCTCTGGCTCTCTGGCTTTCTGGCTCTCTGGTTCTCTGATTCTCTGGCTCTCTCTCTCTCTCTCTTTATCTCTCTCTATCTCTCTCTCTATCTCTCTCTCTCCCTCCCTCCCATTTTGGGCGTTATGGTCTGCAATTCAGATACTGAAAGATTAAACTTTACAAGAAATTTCCTATTAGTCATCAAAATATGGGGAGAAGAAATGAACAGAAACTAACTCAAAGAAGAAATTCAAATGATCAATAGGCACATTAAAAATGCTCTACATCATAAATCATTAGGGAGATGCAAATTAAAACAATGAGCTATGATCTCACATATAGCGACTGGCCCACATCAAAAAGTATAAGAACATGTGACTGAACCAGGTTCGAAAATCGGCATCCCATTTGGTCCCTGAGCAATGACAGGAGTATTTCCTGAGTGCAGAGCTAGGAGTAGCCCTTGAGCATTGCTGGGTGTGACCCAAAACACAAAACAAAACAAACAAAAAAAAAGAACAAGGGACTCTCATTCATTTCTTGTGGTAATGCTGACTGGTCCAGTCTTTTGTAAAACAATATGGGTATTTGCTCAAAATCAACATAATACATCATATCAATAAGAGAAAAAATAAAAACCATATGATCCTATCAATAGATGCAGAAAAGCATTTGACAAGATCCAGCACACGTTCATGATTAAAACCCTCCAGAAAATGGGAATTGAAGGGACTTTCCTCAAGATAGTTACAGCCATCTACCAAAAGCCCACAGCGAGCATCATTCTCAATGGGGAAAAGTTGAAAGCCTTCCCCCTGAGATCAGGGACAAGACAAGGTTGCCCACTCTCGCCTCTTTTTATTCAATATAGTACTGGAAGTACTTGCCATAGCAATCAGAGAAGAAAAGGACATCAAGGGCATCCAGATAGGCAAGGAAGAAGTCAAGCTATCATTATTTGCAGATGACATGATATTATACCTAGAGAACCCTAAACTCTCTACCAAAAACTCCTAGAAACAATAGACACATATAGTAGAGTGGCAGGATACAAAATCAACACGCAAAAGTCGGTGGCTTTTCTATATACAAATAACGAAAGAGAAGAAAGGGATATTAAGGAAACAATTCCATTCACAATTGTGCCACAGAAAATCAAATACCTAGGAATCAACTTACCCAAGTGTGTAAAGGACCTGTACAAAGAAAACTACAAGACACTGCTCCAAGAGATAAAAGAGGACACAAGGAAATGGAAACATATTCCCTGCTCATGGATAGGGAGAATCAACATTGTCAAAATCGTAATACTCCCTAGAGCTCTGTACAGATTCAATGCAATCCCTATAAGGATACCCATGACATTCTTCAAAGAAATTGACCAAACAATCCTGAAATTTGTATGGAACGATAAACCCCCAAGGATAGCTAAAGCAATCCTCGGGAAAAAGAAGATGGGAGGCATCACCTTACCCAACTTCAAACTGTACTACAAGGCAGTAGTAATTAAAACAGCATGGTATTGGAATAAAAACAGACCCGTGGACCTATGGAATAGAATTGAGTATCCTGACACCCAACCTCAAACACATGATCATTTAATCTTTGATAAAGGTGCAACGAGTCTAAAATGGAGTAAGGAAAGCCTCTTCAATAAGTGGTGTTGGGAAAACTGGGCAGTGACATGTAAAAGAATGAATTTGGACCTGTGTCTAACACCATGCACAAAAATCAGATCAAAGTGGATTAAAGATCTCAATATCAGACTTGAATCCATAAAGTACATTGAAGAAAATATAGGAAAAACCCTCCATGACATTGAAGCTAAAGGCATCTTCAAAGATGAAACATCACTAACAAAGCAACTAGAAGAAAAGATAAACATATGGGACTACATGAAACTAAAAAAGCTTCTGCACCTCAAAAGAAACAGTGACTAAGATACAAAAGCAGTCCACAGAATGGGAAAGAATATTCACCCAATACCCATGTGATAAGGGGTAAATATCCAGGATATATCAGGCACTGGTAGAACTTTACAAGAAGAAAACAAATAACCCCATCAAAAAATGGGGAGAAGACATGAACAGAAACTTCAGCAAGGAAGAAACTCGAATGGCCAAAAAACATTATGAAAAAATGCTCACCATCACTAATCATCAGAGAGATGCAAATCAAAACAACAATGAGATACCACTTTACGCCACAGAGACTGGAACATATTCAAAAGAGCAAGAACAACAAGTGCTGGCGTGGGTGTGGGGAAAAGGGGACACTCATCCATTGTTGGTGGGAATGCTGGCTGGTACAGCATTTCTGGAAAACAATATGGACTTTCCTCCAAAGACTAGAAATTGAACTCCCATTTGATCCAGCGATACCACTCCTGGGAATCTACTCTGGGAAGCCAAATATACGCAGCGGAAACACCATCCCTACTTTTATGGTCATAGCAGCATTATTCACAATAGCCAGAATCTGGAAGCAACCAGAGTGCCCGAAAATCGATGACTGGATAAAAAGCTTTGGTACATCTACACAATGGAATACTATGCAGCTGTTCTGAAAAATGAAGTTATAAAATTTGCCTACAAATGGATGGACATGGAGAAGATTATGTTGAGCGAAATTAGCCAGAAGGAGAGAGACAGATACAGAATGACTGCATTCATCTGCATAACATAAATATATAGGTACATATTATGATACCAATATCCAAGGTCAAGTGAAACATATATCAGGAGGTCCTGTCAAAGGTGGAAATTATCACAAACGTGTGGGATTCAGAGGCTAGGTAAGACAGAAATGGAACAGTGTGCTAACAATTGTTGAGGGTACTAATGCCAACCTAGAACTGAGCATTAAATAGAGGCAAAAAGATACACATGACAACCCTTTAATGTATGTTCTGTAATCCATAGTCTGGGGGGGAAGGAAAAGAGAAAGAGAGAGAAATGGAAAGAAATCAAGAACCTGCCATGGAGCAGGGCTGGGGAGGGGGAGGGAACCGGGGATGTTGGTGGTGGGAGATGGGCACTGGTGGCGGGATGGGTGCTGCAACACTGTTTGACCAAAACCCAAATATGAACTTTTTAATTGTATATCTTTGTATTTTTTAAAAATAAAAAAAATTTAAAAAAAACTAGAAATTGAGTTTCCATCATTTAAACCAGCAATACTGATTCTGGGAATTTACCCTCATATCCTTTTATAAAACTAAATCACAATTCAGAACTGAAATTTGAAATTCTACTCTGGGAAATACGAAACAAAATTTGGACACCCCAGAGTATTTTACTGGTATACCTAAAGCTATTTGCTGTAACAGTTATTCACAAGCCGTTTTGGTAAGAATTATGTTACCCTGTCATATTGTATCCAGCCTCAACGTTCAGAATATGCACTGGTTTCAAATACAACATGAAGTAAAAAATTTGCAAAATAGTATTACTTACACACTGTGTTAATGAAGATATTTATTAAAACTCCTCAATATTTACTGGGAACTATATGCTTGACACAGCAGTGAACGAAATATTACCATTACATTACACAACAATGAACAAAATGATTGCTATTACTATTATTAAGTACAGTAATAGTAATAATAATGGTAGTGCATATCCTAATGGAGTCTACACTGAAGGGCTTATGCAAAAACATTTTCCATAATGAATTAAAGGGACAATTTAATATTTTAATGCTAGGACTCCTAATATTACAAATGTTATAATTAGACTACTTCTTTTGCTTTAACCACAACCAGCTATACTCAGGGCTTACTCCTGCTTTTATACTCAGGGAACCATATGCGCTGCTGGGGACTAAACCCAGGTCAGGCACAATAAAAAGCAAGCGCTTTATCTACCATTCTAACTTTTAAGCCCCAACAACCCAACAATTAAACTCCTTATTTTACTTAATAAGTTATAGATCCTTTTTCTATCTATCTACAGGAATAAAGGGACAATTTGGGGGCTTAAAATAAATAGATAAATATATCACCAATAAAAGCAATAAAAATGTATTGCAATGCAAAAATGTTACAGTATGATTGTCCTAAAAGTTTATGACCAAATAAAAATATAGTTGCAGAATTTTTAAATTCAAACAAGTCAAGAACAAATTTAGTTATGCTTATATCTTTAGTTTAAAAATCAATTGACCTTTTCAAATATTGCAAAAAGAAAATATTCAATCAACTGTCAGTAACTGACTTGTTTAAGTATTCAGTTTTCACTTTGCTATCAGTTTTTACAAAGATGGAGGTATACTCTAATCATCCACCCCCAAATTAAGTAAATTAATGGATTAAAAGAAAATTTCAAACATCAAATTTCTCCCCTTTGAACTACATGTCTCCTTTTTTAAAGCCTAAAAGAAAGATAAGTCATATTTCAAAGCTCCTGAGAAATCTGATACATATATGTCACTTGCATGAGCTCCTAGTGGGAAGAAGCAGGTAAAATTAGATTAAGTTAGATCTGTCAGAACAAAATTAATTCTGCAATTCTGTCCTCCTTCTAAATTTTCTGGGGAGGAATATATTGAGGCTTTTAACCTTTGTTTTACAAAGAATAAAACTTGATTAAATACAATTCATAATCATGTCTCTCTAAGTCTTTTTTTCTTACTTCTCTAGTTATTCTAATGTAAGCAAGAAACTAAAAGCCCTATTTCATATGTTGGGATGAATATTATAGGGAATTTAAGAATAGATGTCTAGAAATAAAGATTAACTATGTATACTTTATTACTTCATGTATACAAAGTTCTACCATTCTGTGTCTAAAATCTTCATTGTTAAATTTTTTTCATGTAATGTAAAAAGTGGCAACAGTTGATACAATTGTAGGAATAAGACTGATTAAATAACAAAGTTGTAATATTAATATCAATAGATCTAGAAAATCAATTCATATGAACATTGTTGATTACAGGGTTGATAAGTTCTTGTCTGAAAAATTCATTAAGCTTTCTGTTGCTTCAGGAAGAGTCATGAGGCTTTTTTATGCGGCTGCACTTTCCAGACATTTCCAGATCTATGGTCTGGGCAAGAGTCCACAAGACATGGATGTCTGACATAGGTGGTAGGTGGGTTACAGGACCACCCCTACACTTCAGAAGTACAGGGGCTGGAGGAGAGCATACCTACTCTGTCTCTGAGAAAAGGACACCAGATTTCTAAGTCCAAATGCTGATACCTTAAATTATATGGAGCTTAGTGTCTCTGCAGAGAACATTCCTGAGGAGGAGGAGCTGAGACTTTGGTGTAGCTGTAGTGGCGGGGATGGTTGTTGCTGCCAGGGACTTAGTTTGGCGGGTCCAGTTGCCTCCCATGGTCACACGAGTTTCAGTAGTGGGGACTGGTAATTCCATGTGTAGAATAAATACAGAGGTTTAATTGAAGAAAAAAAAAGGCAAGGAGTAGAGAAGTAGTCAGACTCACAAGGTAATGGTGAATACTTCACATGCAAAAGTAATTTATTTCGGTATGTAAGATGGCTCAAGGACTTGCATGGAAGACCACAGAATTGTGTGAATGAGGGGTTAAAAGGCAGATCCATAGGAAGTTGCCCTGATGTCACTACAATAGTTTTCAGTGAGGATGTATTCTCAGTTCAGTGATCACCACTCAAATACAAGTATATATAAAAATCAAATTTCTCATCTCTTTTTCCTAGGTGAAGTTTATATCATATAGTGACACCTCTGCAGAGATCAGAAAGACCAAATATCAACTGTTCACATTTACATAGAGGCGACTGAGGTATTGATCCCAACTTTTGGACCACACTTATATTCATAGAATAATGAATATTTAGTGGTTGGTCGATCAAAGAGTAAATATTTAATGATGAAACAGAAGTCTGTGGACGTGGTACTGAGGGGATAATTAATAACTCTACAACAGAGTATTTTAGTAGCATGAATAAAAATGCCACGGTGGTAAGACTAAAACCATAAATTAAGAACCACACTGGGACCAGAGCAATAGTCAGTTTAGGGCAGTTGCCTTCCATGTGATCAACCTGGATTCAATCCCTGGTATCCCAGATGGTTCTTCAATCTTGCCTGGCGTGATTCCTCAGCAGAGTCAGAAATAACTCCTCAGCATTGATGGCTGTGACCCTAAAACAAAAAAAAGGGAACTGTAATATTAAATTTTCAGGTAAAATATACAGCATTCAGTATAATTTAAACTTAAATTCTCAAGTTTAAATTATACTTTATACAGTGATTTATAGTGTGTACCGTATAGGTAAGTGCTATTGCTGCAGCTTGGAAAAAGTCTTCTCATATAAAAGCAGCAAAGAATCAATATCTACATGTTTGTTCCAAGTTCTGAACTACAAAATAAATTTTATGATCATCAACCATATATTCATGTGAAGACTGAATTCCACTGTTATCTTCAAAAGGATATTCTGAAATGCAGAGACACCCCCCCATCCTCATTCCTAGAGCTAAGAAGACAATAATATCTCAATCACTAAACCAAATAGAAGATTAAGTAAATTTCCTCATGTATTGTCTGCATTTTTGCATCATTTTCAAAAATGAGTACTATTTTGTAGATGAAATATGTGTGAGGTTGAACCTCATTTGCATTTTCATTAATTGTTCATAATAATGTATCAAGTCATATGCTTTGCACATGGTCAACTATTGGATGATAGGCTTAGCTAGCTTTGGAACTTTGCTGTTTTACCCACTCACAGCTTAATCAACTTACATGTTCTTAGGCTAAGGTTCATTCTAATGAGATGTCTCTTCTATGTAAACACTGATAGAGGGTGTGGCAGTTACAGAAGTCACCTTGACTCTGAATAACTTCTGACTTATTGTACAGCTACTAAGACTTCTGTCATCTAGATTGGGCACAGCTCCTCTTTATACCCACTGTACCCAGTGTGGGACAGTTAGAATTTACCAGGCAACTGCCGCCCTGGCTACGTTGAGACTATCTTTAAGATTATAGGAAGGATCTATTAGTTTGCTCTCAAGCAGGCAAGCATGACTCTTTCAGTATATGGAGAACAAGATACTCAGTATCCCCCTGGTGCAGATAATAAGAAGGACCTTGTGGGTATTATCTAGGTTACATGAAGCCCATAAAATTAAAATGTATTACTTTATATCAGTCCCTCTCTCTCTCTCTCTCTCTCTCTCTCTCTCTCTCTCCCCAGTGTTTTTTATAAGATACAATCTCGGAAGAAGGGATTAGTCCTTGGCATAATTCTTTGTTTATACCCATAATAGGGTGTGGCACCACTCTTCTACAAGCTGTTTAGGGTTCTTTGTTGACAGGACACTCCCTGTCAAACCCAAACTGATAGGAATACTTTGGTGTATATAAGGGGACTGACTTGAGGCACTTTGCCCCTTTCTTCTTCTTTTGGGTAGGATTCCTCTCTGGTGAGATCCTCTCTCTTTGGGGGGAGACTTGGACTTTATTGTATGGTCTAAGTAAGTCCTGAACAGAGCTAGAATTCTTTCATTATATTGGATTGTGGTGGTAGTTTTTGTACTATTAAAAGCTTTTTTGGAACTGTGCCGGACTTGTGAGTTTTCATCCATTTCTCCGGCGCTTCAGAGGTAGAAGAGAACTTCTGTCGTGATACTGTCGGGGACCCCAGAGGCTCCCAGACAGCTAACACTGGTTTAATCCCTGGCACGGCAGATGTTCCTTAACCCTGCCAAGAAGGAGTCCTCAGACTCCTTCTTGCATAGCAGCAGTAAGATTTTAGCATAGCCAGGAGTGGTCTCCAAAACCAACAAAAAATGTAAAATTAAAAATAGATCTTTCTTCATAAGCACTGATATACACACATATGTGTTCAGTATGTGTATGCATATACATATATAATACAGATCATATTTATATGAATATATATACATAAATGTAAATGCACACATTTATAAAATACAGAACTACAGCAGATAACTCTTGGTTTGTTTTCCAACATCTAATTCACATCCATTATTAAAAGTGTCTAAATATCTCTTTGACCTCATTTCTAGCAATTTGAGTTTAAGAAGCTCTATTGTTTGAACATGTAGTAAATTCCATACAGTTAAGTAGTGACTCATTCAAGGATAATTATACATACAGGCAAAAACGAGTCAATGAACTACTAAGCAGCATTTGGTGGGACACCAGAAAAGCAGTTTCCACCACCATGTTTTAGGACATCAACTAGAAGAAGTGTTTTATCATTTTCTTGACTTTATAATGTAAAATTACAAGATTTGATTTCTTTCTATACAAAATTTGGGAAGTCACCTTAATCTATCCCAAATTTAGAAAATTGGGGGAAAAAAGCAAAAATTGGCCCAATATCATGAAACTTAAAGTATCCCTTTAGTTGGTAAAATCTCTATTTGTACCTTCGTAAACTGATTTTCTAAACCTTAAGCCAAATTGAGATCTAATTTCTACTGCGTACAAAAGAAAGTGTAAGCAAGAAAGTGACTGGAAAAAAGCAAACAGAAAAGGTTATTTGTTTACAAAAATGTTACCAAATACATTCATCAGAGAATAAACAGAATTTAATTGAAAGGAATTGCAGACAGAGATTCAAAATAGTTGTGATAAAGAATATGTAGTTTACAAACAGCAAATGTTTGTAACTATGACTATCCACATTTCAATCTTAAGATGTTAGTCACATAAAAGGTTTCTTAGATTGATTTTTTTTTCCCCAAGTACACTGGAAAAAGTCATGCCTGCCAAAAAATGCTTCCACCTAACTTTTACAGTTTAAAACACTGACTCAAAGTGGAAGGCTTTCAATGACTAAAAAGGAGGGAAGTCAAGCTTATAACAGTCCAGAGCTCTGAGAGCAAATTATGATGTCAAAATATATCCTTCAGTAAAATTTAAGGCAGGAATACTAGTGTATAATTCTCTCTACATACTGCAGGTATTCAATTTCCTCTTAAAATTATTTTTGTTTATGAGTTTTTAAATCCAACAATGTCAAATCAGTGATATATGACCAGGATATAAAATGAAAAATGTGTGTGTGTTTGTGTGTATGTGTGATAGGTTAGGTGTGTAGATGGATAATGGAGATGAAATAAGAAGACACTATTTTACATGTGGGTAGACAATTTAAAAAGTGAAAATATATGTGTATATACATTATACATACACAGTGTAGCACCATAATGATAGGTCTGGACAGTGAACCACCTAAACCTGTTGGTCCCTGAAGGTCACTTAGGAAGACCCCAAAATGTAAGGGCATACTTGGACGCAAATGAGCATGCTTATGTATATTATCATATGTGAGCAGATAGCTGTTACTTTCCAGTAACTGAGTAATTTAATAGTATTCCAGAATTCTGATTTTTCTGTAATATCCAATATCCTATACAGAAGCTTAAAATATGAGCAAGTAATAGCATGTAAAAAATATAAGGGACATGGACGTTATCTCTTTAAGGATTTGGACTCTGAGCTACTTGAGCCCGCAAAGTCAACCATTGTAGGAGTTTGCTTCATATGAATTTTGAAACACTGGCATAATAAAAATAAGAACCGTTGCCGTAAACCTACTTCCTTTCTCCCTAATTTTTCAAAGAAGCAGTGAAACACCTAAATTTAGCATTGCAAATAAATCCATATTATTTTCCCTAAAATGATATTGCAGTTCATTTGCCCTAACAAGGGATATTTCATGATACTAAAAAAAATGCATGTAACATTCTTATTGTCTATTGTGGAGGCCACACGTCATAACATAATTAAAATACTATTAAACTCACTTTTTTGTTATTTTATTTAACAAGTATTGATCGGTATCCTTCTGAACTATTAATTTTGAACTTGTGAAGGATTTAAAAAATAAGAATAGAATTTTAACATCCCTATTAGTTCACACAATTTAAGATCTTAACCCGTTTTATTTTTCATGCATGCCTACATTATAATTAAAGGAGTTGATTCACATTTTTTATTCAGTCTCCATGGGTTTTCACAAAATGGAAAACCAACAGGTCTTAGGTCACTGGTTATATTTCATTTATTAGATGCAATACTTTAAGATTTTAACCTTAAGTGTAGCATATATTTTGAAGTATCCCTTGTTAGGGCAAATGAACGGCAATATCATTTTAGGGAAAATAATATGGATTAATTTGCAATGCTAAATTTAAGTGTTTGACTGCTTCTTTGAAAAATTAGGGAGAAAGGAAGTAGGTTTAAGGCAACGGTTCTCCCAAGTTCTAATATAGTCCTTCATTCCTGTGACCTAATATAATGGTTTGAGGCCCTTTACGCTCCTGGAGCAAGCGGATGCCTTTGGGTTCTACTAGCATTAGACAGGACATATGGAGATATTACTGGTGCCCGCTCTAGCAAATAGATGATTAACGGAAGATAGTGATAGTGATAGAGACAGAGAAGCAGTGGAAGAGTTCAGTCCCTCACTTCTCTTCTTCATCATATTCAAACTCCCTTTTTCTCAGTATTCTGAACTCATTCTATCAGCTGGGAACAAAGCATGCATTTAAATCATATCTTTGGATATCCAATCAGTTATGTTTAGTGAAATTATTTTCAGTTCAGAACCAGTATTTTAAAGTTGGTTCTCCAGAACTGAGGGGGAAATAAATTGAACAATTTTCTCTCCATCTCCCTAACAGTTATATCTAGTAAATTTATGAAGTGACTTTAAAGGAAAGTATACCTGATAATCTTATATATACTATATTTGTGGCCAGACACTACATAGACCTTACTATCTGGTTCTATTTCTGGCAACATATATGGTCTCCTGAGTATCAAGAGTGCCAAAAGATGCATACAATATTTATACACATATATGAAATATCTGGCTCCCAAGTCCCGTGCCCTGGGCCTAGGTGGACTGCAGGATCAGTTTCTGAGCATGACTGTTCCTGTTTCACATCGAGTCTAGTGCTAATTCTGCATGCCATGATCTTTTCCATTCTGACAGACTCCAACTTGTCTTAAAAAATATTAGACTTCATTTTCACTATCACTATTACTATCACTATCACCATCACTATCCTCCTGTTGATCATCTATTTGCTAGAGCGGGCACCAGTAATATCTCCATATGTCCTATCTCATGCTAGTAGAACCCAAAGGCAAAGCCTCAGCAGAGCCTCACAACAAGCCAGATGACCCTTCCCCCGACTCCATGGGGCCCACATCCGGACTTCCCTCGTCACAATTCCACCCAGCAGACCAGACTATCACAGCCCGGATCATCCACACCCACCCTGCAGCAGTTTTTTTTTTTTTCAATCCGCCCAGGTATGCTGAACCAGAGACTCTCAGACATGGGGCAGAGCTGCTACTTGCTCTCCCTGTGCCCAGCTGCTTGTGAGGCACCCGGGAGGCATGGTGGGTTCTAGCCCTGTCCTGCCACCCCAGCAGAGCCTCACAACAAGCCAGACGACCACCCCCCCCCAACTCCATGGGGCACACCATTATCCACATCCGGACTTCCCTCTCATCACAACTCTACCCAGCAGACCAGACTATCACAACCCGGCTCGTGTGGCCGCTGCAGCAGTGTGGTTCATCAATAAATGCTTTATTTAGAGGTGGCTACAACAGTATGCCACCCACACGGCAAGCCTGGGAAGCTGCTCGTGTAGTATTTGATATGCCAAATACCAGTAACATTTATATTAGGTCATTCCCATGACCTAATATAATGGTTTGAGGCTCTTTATGTTCCTGGAGCAAGCGGATGCCTTTGGGTTTGGGCTCTAGACTTCATTTTAGTGGGTTAAATGAGATGACATCTCCCACCTCAAGTTTCATGCATGTTTTAGCAAAAGGAACTACTTCATTAGAGTATCTCCTAATGATGGGTAATCCAGTTGGACATATTCTGGAGTAAATGTACCAGTGCATGCTTCAGGATTATTTCTGAATCCAAAATTTTGCAGAGGTAAATGTTTATTAGCATTGCCTTCATAAGTGGGTAAACATAGATACACGGGACAGAGCTGCTACGAGCTCTCCCTGTGCTCAGCTGATCATAAAGGATCCAGGAGAGGCTACTACTAAGAGTATACCACCTGCATGGCAAATCCTGGCAAGATACCATGTCATATTTGATATGCCAAATACCAGCAACAATTATAGACTTCATTCCCATGACCTGAAGGAATGGTTTGAGGCTCTTCATGTTCCTGGAGGGAGCAGATGCCCTTGGGCTACACTAGCATGTGACAGGACGTATGGAGATGCTACTGGTGACCACTCGAGCAAATTGATGAATAACGGGAAGACAAGCAATACAAGTAATATGTACAATTAACCAATTATAAAATTATATATAATAAATATATGAAAATATTTTTACACAGATACATTCATTTGTCTCTTGTACAGCAGAACCTGAAAGCTATCTGTGTTGTATTTGATAGACCTCATTCCATGAACTGAATGAATGGTATGAGGTTCTTTATTGTCTTGGAGTGAGCAGAGGCCCTTGGGCTATACTAGCACACATCAGGGACAAATGGAGATACTGGCACCCACTTGAGCAAATCGATGAACAACGGAAAGACAAGTGATACAAAACAAATGATACAGTCATATATAGTATATATATAGATATATTGATAATATTATATATACTTATATATCATTTGTATATAAATATGTTCATATAATATGGATATGTATATATATGCACACATCATGATATCACTATCACTAGTCACTATCTTCCCGTTCATCATCAATTTGCTTGAGCAGGCTCCAGTAACATCTCCATATGTCCTATCTCATGCTAGTAGAGCTCAAGGGCATCTGCTCGCTCAGGAACATAAAGAGCCTCAAACCACTATATTAGGTCATGGGAATTACCTAACAATTGTTACTGGTATTTGGCACATTATGATATATAAAATATAAATAATTAATTATATAACAAATATGCAAACAATAGTTAATTTTATGATGGTTAAGACTATCTTCATAGCTATAAACATGGCCTAGTAGATAAGCTAAAACTTTATATTCCATATACTGTTACACTTTCGGCTGCAGTTCCTATGAGGCACCATATTCCTGAGTCATATTACTTCAATTACTCTGCTATGACTAATAGTTTCATAAAAATTTGTATTCAGAATTGACTATTCTCTACAATACTCTCCTCCTTCTCCTCTTCTTTTTATGTAGCTATAGGTTTATGACTCAATGAGTTTTACCTTTCAGAAACCAATTAGACACAAAGCACTCAAAGGCATCTGTGAAAGGAAAAAATTATTAAAATCTTTAAACATTTAAAAGAGAGTGTCCAATAGCAAAATTACTGCATACAAAAGTAAGGATTCTTGGAATTGATTTCTCAAAAGAGGCTGATGTCAAGGACAAGCTGCATATTATGAATCCACATGAACTTTCTAATATAAAATCTATAAGATATGCATTAAAGTATAAGTACTTTTCAAGTCCAAGACATTAATATTAGTCATTTTTTTACCTATTTCGGTTACAAGTAAGCATAGAGAGACTATAGAAAAGGAGTATAGAACAGAATAAGGTTGACATTTTATTAACAAGCCCATTAAAATAGGTGAGTTAACAGCCAAGCAAAATCAAGAATCAATAGGTGTTTAAAATTAAGCACTTGACAAGTTGGAAATGAATGCACATTTCAGAATACTGGAAATAAATAAATACTTAATATATGTCTCAGATCTATGGGTCCATTACATTGAGAAGCTCAGAAAATTTCTCCCTAAGTATAGGATGAATAAAAATTAAAACCAATCTTTTCATCCCTAAAATAGAAATGATGTCATCCTCTAAAGGAAAGTAATTTCTAAAATGCTATTTATAAAAAAATTAATGACCTTTTATCAAAATATTACTCCCTTTCTAAGGTTATTGAGGAAAATTGATATTTTGTCATTAACTTATTTTAGGATATCAAAACTTATGATGGATATAATAATGGACAAAAAGAATTTGTACTTAATAGGCACTCATGGATACAGAAATAAATTGATTTATGACCATCCTCAAATTTAGACTCTATCTATTCAAGAAAGTCTTGACTCATCTTTCCAGGGTATCTTAAATATTGGTTCTAAGACTGTCATTCTTAAAATTCAATTACAGAATAAGGCAATAAAAATGGATTTGTGAAGTCAGAATGAGTTTTCAGTGTGTAGATTTTGTCTTGCACACAGACACCCAGGTTTGATCCCTAACACACCAATTTGTCTACCAAACCTCACCAGGAATGTTCCCTAAGTGCAGAGCTAGGAGTTAGTCCTGAGCACTTCAAGGTGTGGCATGCACAGGCATGCACGCATGTGTGCACACACATACACACCCACAAATACATAGTGGCAAATCACAGAAATGAAACTCTAGAAAATGGGGAGTTCAAGTAGTAGAGCATTTGCCCAGCAGGTATGAGACATGAGTTCAATGCCAAGCACCGCATGGGTGCAGTCTCCACCAAATGACATTAACTATAGCTCTGAAGGCCCATAAATGTCACCAAGTCCCAGGCATCATCAGGATTGAGCAACATTTATGCTAGCATCACCAAGGAAAATACTGTCAGAAGTATCACATACAGATGTCCCATCACTAATAGCGATGCCCTTATAGTCTCAAACAGCAGCTGTTATTAGTCTCAATATTTGTAAATGAGGCTCAGAGAATTTACTATTTTTTATAAAGCTAAAATGGCATTAATGAGAGGAGATTGGGTCAGAAAGATAGCACAGGATGATAAATGATGCCTTGTATGCTTCAAACAAAACAACATGGATATTCCTCCAAAGACTAGAAATTGAGCTCCCATTTGACCGAGCCATTCCACTCCTGGGAATACATGCTAGGAAGCCAAAAACACACAGTGGAAACACCATCTGCACTTTTATTTTCATAGCAGCACTATTCACAATAGTCAGAATCTGGAAACAACCAGTGTGCCTGAGAACTGAGAACTGACAAAGAAACTTTCACACATCTATACAATGGAATACTATGCAGCTGTCAGGAAAAATGAAGTTATGAAATTTGCTTATAAATGGATGGACATGGAGAGGATCATGTTGAGTGAAATTAGCCAAAAGGAAAATGATATATAGAATAACTGCATTTATTTGCATTATATATATATATATATATCACTGTCTTCCTGTTCATCATCGATTAGCTCAAGCAGGCACCAGTAACATCTCCATATGACCTGTCTCATGCAAGTAGAGCCCAAGGAAACCTGCTTGCTAAAGGAACATAAAGAGCCACAAACCATTCCATTAGGTCATGGGAATGAGGTCTATAATTGTTACTGGTATCTGACATATTATGCTACCCACACGGCAGAGCCTGGCAAGCTACCCGTGTCGCTATTTGATATGCCAAATACCAGTAATAATTATAGACCTCATTCCTAAGACCTGATGGAATGGTTTGAGGCTCTTTATGTTCCTGGAGCAAGCAGGTGCTCTTGGGCTCTACTTGCACGAGACAGGACATATGGAGATGTTACTGGTGCCCGCCGAGCAAATCGATGATGAACGGGAAGACAGTGATACAGTGATCTGACATATCAAAAACAACATGGGTAGCTTGCCAGGTTCTGCCGCACGGGTAGCATATTCTTGTAGTCATCTCAAAATCCAGCATTTATTGATGAACCGCGGCCTCAAGTGGCCACACGAGTTGGGCTGTGATAGGCTGGTCCGCTGGGTAGAGTTCTGACAAGGAGGAAGTTCGGATGTGGAAAATGGAGGTCCTCATGGAGTGGGGGTTCATCTGGCTTGTTGTGAGGCTCTGCTGCAGTGGCGGGCCAGGGCTAGAACCTGCCATCCCTCCCGGGCACCTCATGAGTGGCTGGGCACAGTGAGAACCAGTAGCAGCTCTACCCCATGTCTGTCTTATGATATATCTTATAATATGTCTTATAATATATCACTTGATCACTTGAATCCTGTTATTCATCAATTTGCTCGAGCGGGCGCCAGTAACATTTCCATTGGACCTTATCACATGCCAATGTAGCCAATGGCACTTGGTTGATTCAGGAATATGAAGAGCCTCAAACCATTCCTTAAGGGTCTTGACAAGGAAGTCTGACCA
The DNA here is from genome assembly GCA_021461705.1 of Cryptotis parvus. NCBI lineage: Eukaryota > Metazoa > Chordata > Mammalia > Eulipotyphla > Soricidae > Cryptotis > Cryptotis parvus. Next base: position 336,429 of record JAJIBD010030436.1, on the reverse strand, counting down.
TCTTGTAGGTGGGCGGCCATGTGATCTTTTGACATCCCGTGGGATCCAGTCGGTAACGGCTCTAGTCCATCGGTCATCTCCAAATCGTATTACATGTCCAGCCCCTCTGATTTCCGATGCCATGGCAAACGAGACAGCATCCCTGATTCTGGAATAGTGACCGAGATCAGAACTCTGGATTCCTTCTCTCACTTGAGTGAGGCGTGATATTCCAAGCACAGCTCTTTCGATTCCTCTCTGGGAGACCGAATAGCATTCTCATCCTGCTTTCATAGGGCCCAGGTCTCTGAGGCATATGTTAGTGCAGGGAGAATGGTAGAGTCAAAGAGATGTGCCCGTACTGGAGGTTCTTTGTCCTTTTAGCTATTTCTTCGATGCCTTTGAAGGCATTCCATGCCGCTCTCTTCCTCCTGCGCAGCTCAGGTTTTAGGTCATTCATCATGTTGATTTCTCGACCTAGGTACACATAACTGCTGCATTCAGAGATGTTTGTTCCATTGAGAGTGAATGGGGCCTCTGGAACTAGTTCATTGTTCATAAACATGGTTTTCTTTACATTCAGCTGTAGACCTATCTTTCCACATTCTCGGTCAAAGTCAGCCAGCATTTGTGCCGCTTGACTAATGTTTGGTGTACACCCGGCAGAGCAGAAACCAACTTTCCCCATTGAACCCCATGCATTCCATGGACCATGAGAGCAGCTTCCGACCCGAGTCCACCATCCGGATGGAGCCTCGGAGGAGCCCAGAGAAACCCCCACACCTTGCTGACAGCGATCTTCACAATCCCCACTCCGCAGCTGGTAAAATTAATCCAGCAGATTAATCCAGTCTCCAGCCCAGCATGTCAGAAACCCAGCCTACAAGGACCCACCCCTGCAGAGACCCCCCCCTTCAGAGGGAGAGTATTTCAAGCCCAGGAATGCTTGAGCCTAAGACACAGGTACACCCGGCAGAGCAGAAACCAGCTTTCAGGGCCTCGTGATTTACCTCCAAATTACCGTAAGTATTCTACCCACCCTCTGAGATAGCCCCACAAAGTAATGAGAATATATATATATATATATATATATATATATATATATATATATATATATGCACACATATTATGATACCAATATCCAAGGCCAGGTGAAACATGGATCAGGAGGTCTTGTCAAAGGTGGAAATTATCACAAAAGTGTGAGAATCAGAGGTTAGGTAAGACAGAGAATGGAACAGTGTGCTAATAATTGTCGAAAGTGCTAATACCAACCAAGAACTGAGCATTAAATGCAGGCAAAAGATAAACATGATAACATCTAAATGTGTTTATTGTAATCCACAATGTGTAAGAGAAGGAAGAGAGGAAGAGAGAAAGACAAAAGAGAAAGAGATAAATCGAAGTCTACCTATGGATAGGTATGCCATAGAGGCTGGCTAGGGGGGGGGGGAAGGAATCGGGGACATTGGTGGTAGGAAATGGGCACTGGTGGAGGATGGGTCATGGACACTGTATGACCGTAACCCAAATATGAACATCTTATGAACATCTTTGTAATTGTATAAAGTGGTACAATAAAATATTAAAAAATAAAACATAATAAAGCATTGGTTCCCTGAGCACCAGTAGGAGTCATTCCTAAGTACAGAGCTAAGAATAGCCCCTGAATACTGGGATTAGAGTATCATTCTACCTCACACCACCCCCCAATTCCAATTGGGGAAAACGAGTTTGAAATGGAATCTTGTTATCTACAGAAGACAAAAAACACTTTTATGTCCTACCTGTGTTAAAAATTATAACTTAATTTCTCTAGGCAAGTCCTTATACAGATTTTAGATTTAAAAACTTTTTCTTTCCACATCTTAATGTGTTGGTCTCTGAATGAATCTTAAATGAAAATACACTTTCTCATTCTATTTCCTTCTTATTTGAAATATTACACCTATCTGAAATAAGCACTGGAACTAAAGTAAACCAAAAGTCTGAAGTCTTGGCATTTCAGGTACTTTCTACAGATAGGCAAGCCAATTATTTACTCAAACAGTATAAATGTTTACTTTAAATGTTTGAAACAGCTTATTAAAAACAGTGTAATTCTTTCTTTTCTTATTCGGATATCAAACATATTATGCTATTTGTCAATATATTTGTGTATCTATATAATTGAATACAACTAGAAATTATATTTCACTTAGACAAAGAATTGAATGTTCACTGTATGTGTTGACCAAAGAAATTGTATCCTCTTTCTGCTTCAAATAATTTCATACATTCATTTCTGAGGAGAATTACTGCCATTTGATAAGGGAGTATTCTAAATTGTAAAATTTGAACAATTCGGAAGTGAATGTGGTAATATATAACATTGAGTTAGTGTTTCTATGTTTCAATTAAACGCAGTAATATCTGTAATGATACCACAGGTATTTCTTACAATTAGAATAAAATTGATACAATAACTGCAGAACTTGAAAAGTAACTATTATATTCAGAAATTTATCTCCATATTATAGTATTTCTAGCACCCTTTATTCCTATACAGTTTTCCATAGGTAGACTCATTAAGAACTTCGATTTCCCAAAAAGATTGACACTTTCAGGCAATCTTCACAATTTCAGAAGCAACTCAGTCTATTTTGATTTAAAATTGATTAGCATCTTTGGAAATAATGTGCAGTGAATTGCTGAGCTAATCAAGGTTAATGGAGCCACACATTAAAGATTCAAGAATGTTATTCAATCACAAAATAACTCACATTTCAAAGCTCCAAATCAACAAATTAAAGCTATTTAATTTCATTGGTTCATCAGTATTGTATACATTTATATAGTTACCAAACATGAAAAACAAGCTGCTGAAAAAGAAAATAGCCCTTTTTCCCCTATCTCAGCCTGCCCATTAAGCAAAGTCCAAGAGAGCAAAGTATAACAAATATATTAAGTCTACTTATTTATCTTGCTCATTTGAATTTGTTAAGTGATGAAACACTCCGTAAGTGCATACTTACTACATTAATAAGAATAAAATAATTTTGGATATATAAGTAGGGACATAATACAAGCAGGTGTTCAATATAATTTAATTGATATTGACTCTAAATTATGAGATTTTGGTTACTGGTCTCTTTGGGTGATACCCACCATTGCTCAGGGTTACTGCTGATTCTGCACTCAGGAATTACTTCTGGTGGTGCTCGGGAAACCATATGGGATGCAGGGTGTGGAACCCAGGTTGGCCTTGTGCAAGGTAAATACCCTACCCGCTCTATTATTGCGCAGGCTCCTAAGTTATGAGATTATCTTAAAGCATTTGAATACTAACCTCAGCTCAGTATACATTTAACATTGTTTGAAGCAGAAAAAAATGGATTTCAGAGACAAAAATTAGGAACTCATAGAATTTATGAATGTAATCCACCCAAGAAGCTAGAGGGATGGTGCCAAGAGAGAAACAATACAGGGCCTACAAAAGACAGGGATCCTGTACATTTGGATTTCCAGGTGCCCTGGTTGTGAACTTTGTGCCTGGGCTATCTCAGGTAGGTGTGTGTTGTCCGCGGATGGCACCGCGCTGCGTTCTGTGTAGATTTATTAAGCTGCAGCACATGAGGCCCACACATGGACATTCTACTTCTATTTTGCTATCTATCATATTTGAAGTTGCCTGAACCTGAGTTTGTGACAGAAACACAACATCCTATTTCTTTCTTCAACAGCTTACAAGTTGAAAGGTGTATCAAATAGGAACACAACATCACAGTTGAAACATTTATTTTTGTGAAAACAATTTTCAGGGAGTGGAACCAACAATATTTTTCAGTAATGCTTGAGGGCAAATCAAGGACAGAATAAAAAAGACCTAAGGTATGTCTTTTTTTTCTCCCATTTTCCCAATTCAGTTAAAAACCATGTTTTTAAACTCTGAAGCATTTTTCCAAGAGAAGATAGCTTTAAAAAATAGAATTTTGTGTTAAAAGTATATTTTTGAAGATGTGTCAGAATCATTCCATAATACTCGTAAACCAATCTCTCCTCTGGGTTATTAAAATGATGGGATCAAAGATTTTCAATATTATTAGACAGTAGGAGAAAATGTTTGGTGTAAAAAATTAATTGTAGAGGATTTTGATTTAATAGCACAGAAAATGCATTTAAACGTTACTATTAATAACACCTTTCTTCTGCTCTAACATTCAAACTTATCTAATCACACTGTGACATAAAATTGGAACCATTACCTTAACAACCAGTACAGAGAATGGGGATTACTGAAGGAACACCACAGCCTATAAGCATGCCTTCAAGAGCACTGAAGCAACACTGTGCTAGATCATCTGGTTGTCCTAAAATGGGTTATATTTATAGCAGTTGCATTCACTATGACAAACAACATGTAATCTTCTCTGTATAAAGGAATAAAATACTCATTTAGTGGAGATGAATTATTCTTTCACACCATTCAGCCCATTTTAATTATATATGTCCTGTCTTCCATTGTACTAAATTATATTATAGTGACCTGAATAAGTTATAAACTCTTCAGAATAGGCTTTTCTAATTTGTACAATAAAGTTGATGCCAAGGACTGAATCTTACATCTCTCTGCAGGTCCCATGCCTGTGATGAGGCCTTCCATGAAGTGAGTATTCACCTCACATTTACTGAGTCAATGATTATAAGAACGGCTTCTTAAGTTAGGTATGGTCATGAAAATACAACAATCATTCACTAGAACACACACTACAGAATTATTTAACCTTGAGGTTAGGAAGATTCTGACAAGAAAGCTCATTATACTCAGATTCATTTAAAAATGCGTTCTACCTCTCTGATACTTGTTTATCTAAGGTTTAAAAAATCTCACTGACTGGGAGTCACTGTTCCATTGTCACTCAAAGCCCAATTACTAAAGTTTCCCATGTTGAGCTACAAATTACTTTCTCTCAAATTGCTTCCTACTTCTGCCCCCTGGAAAACACAAGTAAAAAACTGCTTTTCATCTTGACATTTCAGATTTTATAAGACTTCTGCAGGATTTTTCTGTCTTAACATTTCCACTTCACTCAACTTTTTGATATTCCCTTATCTGTAAGTCCAGGTATTCAAAACTTTTTTTTAAATGGGGGATAAGGAGTTGGAGCTTTACTCATTGGTACTCAGAGCTTACTCCAGGCTTTGTGTGAAGGGATTACTCCTGAGGAGACCATATGTTACTTAGGTCAACACATGCTAGGCAATCATAGTCCAGCACATAGTCCAGCACATGCTAGGCAATCATCTTAACTCATGTACTATGTCTCTGGTCACTTAAAAACACTACTTTTGGTTTTAGGGGTCAACCCAGCTTTATTGAGGGTTTTCTCTGGGCCCTGTGCTCAAGTATCATTCCTGGAATTGATATGGTGCTCAAAAAATCAGACAAGCATATTTGCATGCAAGCAAGAGCCTTACCTGTTCCTGAGCTTCTTTTAATTGGTGCTATCCCTTATTTTGTTCTTCACATTCAAATACCATCAAACATATATAAGTACATACCTCACAGTTTTCATATTCTCTGGGTAAAAATTTAGGTATTTATAGTCATTTTTCTTGGTTCACTAATTTTTTCTTCTGACATGTCTAACATGATATTAATCAAGTTATTTAATCTTTCATTTTTACTTTTTATTTTCTTAGTGAAAGTTGAGCCATACTCAGCAGTGCACAGGGTCTAGTCCTATCTCTGTTCTTAGGGATCACTCCTGACAGAGCTAAAGGCACCATATGCAACAGCAGGATCAAATGGTATTTTAAGTAACATACTTCCCTCTCCCTGCACTTATTTTTGTTCTCTGGAAAATTTTTTCCAATTTTTCTTCCTGTCATGAAATGTGTCATTTGGATATAGCTATATGATAAGAAAAATATATCAATTATTCCCTGAATCTGTTTATAGCATTTTTCTTTTTTTATTATTTCAATATGCTTTTGTACAAGTCAGATAATTTTATTTTACTGGCTGTCACTGTCATTGTCACTGTCTTCCCGCTCATCATCAATTTGTCGAGCGGGCACCAGTAATATCTCCATATGTCCTGTCTCATGCTAGTAGAGCCCAAGGGCATCTGCTTGCTCCAGGAACATAAAGAGCCTCAAACCATTCCATCAGGTCATGGGAATGAGGTCTATAATTGTTACTGGTATTTGGCATACCAAATATGACACGGGTAGCTTCCCAGGCTCTGCAGTGGGTTGTTGTTATTATTATTTTTGCATTTTGGGTCACACCCAGCAAAGCTCAGAGGTTACTCCTGGTTCTGTACTCAGGACTTAACTCCTGGTGGTGCTCAGGGGACCAAATCAGATTCTGGGGATTGAACCCGGGTCAGCAGTACTGGCTGTATTTACTGTTTTATTTTGGACCAAACTCAATGGTGCTCACAGTTTATCTGGGTCTGCCATCTGCAAGGAAAGCAACTTACCTGATGTAATATCTCTCCAGCTCCTCTCAGTGTATTCTACCTACTTAAAATTACTTATTGAGGGATCAGAGAGTTAGCATATAGCAGGGCATGAGTTTACTTTGCTGATGGCTGACCAGAGTTCAATTCCCAGCACCCCATATGGTCCCCCAAAAACCACCAGGAAATGATCTCTAAGCATGGAACCCCAGAAGAATTTCCTGAGAACTGAGTGTGGTCTCAAAACAGCTTTAAAATTTTAAGATGTGAAGGGTGCTTGGGACATACTTTGAGGGAAGCGATGCCAGGTATGGACCAAAAACTGAAAAATAATTAAAATAAATATACTGTCCTCAGCAAGATTACCTACCCTACCCTTCACCCATCACTACAGGCCACTTCACTAAGTCAGTGCTTACAGTGAGTCAGAGTCAAGTAAAGCATTTATTTTTCAGGAGATTCAATTTTTGGATAGTTTCAACATAAAATTCTACTTTTATTTCAGATAAAAGCTCAATCCACTTCGTTAAAAAAAAAAAAAATACTAAAATAAAGAAACTAATCAAAACCATGTCCTGCTTCCTAAGAAGTAACCACTTTTTATTAAAAGTAAGAGAGAGCCTTGAAGAAAACTAAGGTATGAGGCTGAAAAATATGAAGTAGGATTATCTAAAGGAATCTATAAAGTCTGCATAAGCAAAGAACAATTTCATGAAGGAAAAAGTGGGCAAAAACCTCAAGGTAGTAAAGAATTCTAACAAATTACTAAGCACATGTTTTTACCCAGAACTGATGGCCTAAAATTGGAAATATTTGATCGGAGTAGTGGTGGCAAAGTCAGATTATCAAGAACTTAGAGAAAATGGGATATGAGAAATGGAAGATATCAAATGTTATTGTCCTCAATATTTCTACTAAACCAGAAAGAAAAGAGATGAAACAAAGAATGAAAGAGGATTTCTTAAGTCTTCACTCTGGAGAGATGCTCATGTTTACAGACGACTGAGTGCAAAGATCAATCAAAAGGAAGAAAGGAAAATGTAAGTGAGAAAACACAAAACTCAGAAAATATCTTTCTTGCTTATTATAATATAGCACATGATTATCCCTGACCTAGAACGTGTGTTTATATATGTGTGCCCACATTGCAGAGTTTATAAACATTAAACTTGTAAAGAGATAACACAGAGGCTTGGGCACTTGTCACACACACACACACACACACACAAATTCCTATTTCTGGCATCACATAGAGTCGCCTGAGTACCACCAGGAAAAATCCTTTAGAACAGAACCAGGAGTAAGTCTGGAACAGAGTCGGGTAAGGCCCAAAGTAACTCTATCAAAAATTTGCATTTAAAATCTCCGGATGACACTGTCCGGTACTAGAATGTTTTATGCAGCAAATCATATCATTATCAGTGTTGTAAATCATGGTTCCTAAAATGAAATGAACTGAAATATAAATTTAAACACAAAGGATTATATATTTCTCACAATTATTGAATGAAAGTCACACTTCATTCTAGTTATGTTTATTTTGTTTTTTGAGTCACACACCCAACAGTGCTAATAGCTTACTTCTGACTTTGCACTCAGAGATCACCCCTGGATGTGCTTGGGACAATATGGAATGCCAGAATGAAACCCAGGTCAGCAGCATGCAAGACAAATACGCTACTCACTGTACACAAGTACTCACTGAGTAGCTACTCACGCTACTCAGTGTATGCTACCACTCAGGCCCATTATGACTAATTTTTATCTACTTCTGCCTAATAAAATATTATTTTTTTTCCTATGGTGAAGACACAAGACCACTAACATCCATCTTCACCCTCAAATACTCTCATTAGTAAGAATTTAATCAGTGCTTTGAGTCAGTAGTACAATATGCTCAGCTTAAGGAATATATTAGTGAACAAAAAAATTCCATTCCTGTCTTCCTAGAGATTATAATAATAATGCAACCTCTCATCAAATAAATAAGTAGATGAGGATTCAAATCATGTAAGCTGTTTCACTGGTGACTGTGAAAACTCCTGGCAACATTCCATCTTCCAATTAAAGAAGAAAGTCATGGTTTCTTTAGTCATTACCTGACAGTATGTTTCAATCAAACTTCTAAATAAGACTAGAAAATAAACATTCATGAAAGTTATAAAAACATTATGCCAAAGTGTTTAATCAGGTATTTTAAAATCATCTTTATATAAAAATAATTGATTGCCTATGTTTTTCCTTCTCAATGTTTTAGACCAAACTAATCAAACCAAAAATTGTTATAAAATTGTTATAATTCTATCTAATTTAAAATATTTTTGATCAAATAACAGGACAAAAGAATTCACGGTATTAAATGAGGATAGCTATATTACCTTTGACCCTAAATTACTGAAATCAGAAGGACAGGAATACAAAGAGGGGCATAGCATAAGAGCTAAGTGGGGTGTGGGTAGGAAGCCTTGGGCATATTAATAGTATACTGGCACACATTATGAATATAAATAAACTGCAGAGCCAGGAACACTGTAAGTCTGAGACCCAAATACAATATCAAAAAATATGCCTATTAAGGAGTCAGGCTGGTGAGTGGGAAGTAATCTGAAGAGAGTAGTGGAGAAAAGTTGATGCTGATAATGGGATTGATATTAGAACATTGTCTGCCTGAGACTCAATAAGCATTTTAAAAAATTAGTGACTAATAAAAATTTACATGATTTTGCATAAAATTTGGAAAGATTAATGCACTATCAATATATTTTATTTTATAAAACAATCTATGTGCTACAGAGATGAAAGTATCTCTCTAAATATTTACTTTTTTCTGCATTTTATGTACACTCAGTGATGCTAGGGGTTACTCTGGGTTCTGCACTCAGGAATTACTCCTGGCAGTGCTTGGAGGACCATGTGGGATGCTGGGGATGGAACCTGGGTTGCTCGCATGCAAGGCAAATGTCCTACCTGCTGTACTATCACTCCTGCCCCTAAATATTTACTCTTAAAAGACGAATAATATATCTTCCATGAAGCAAGATCTTGGTAAAGCAAGACAACATGTACCTTTTAGAGGATGAGTGAAAAGCAGTTTTAATACTTTGCTCAAACAAACTACAATTTCAGTACAGCTCATTACTGGAAGGGCACAGGGATTCCATTTTAGAAAGCTAACCTGAAAATGTAGAAGTCAAAGATAATAATAACGCTGCACTTTCTAAGAAAAATAAATCTATCATAAACATCTATCATTATTATTTATAAAGATTTCACTAAGAAAAATCAAGAGATACACTTTTATAATGGAAAATGGAAAATTCTATTCACTGTTTTCATGAGTTCCATAGTCTTAGTGATTTTTGACCATAACATTGTTCCAGCATTTTGCACTCCTGATCTGAATTTATAAACACTTTTCTTTTAGGAAAATGGTCACATGAGCCAACTATAACTATACTTGGAGGGGTGTGTAATTTTTGGTGCTAGAAATAAATCTACACATTTGATTATTGTGTATGTCACAGTTGAATATGTCTCCTATTAGGGAAGTTTAGTCATTCAAAATAATTGTACTATTGCACAGAAGTTGTTGCATAGTGTAATTTTGAAATTCTGAGCATTTTCTAGATATTATAGATCATAATTTAACTATTCTGAACTTCTGTAAATTCAAACAAGTAGCAATCCTATTAAAAAGATAGTTTTTTCTCTAAGAATTCACATTAAGCAGTATACTTCCTTATCTAAATTATAAATTAAGCCTGCATAATCTACATTTCACTAAATTTACAGATTAAAATTAGTTTTCCAAAGTCATTTGAAAATACACAGTAAATGAACATTCACACAGTAGAAGATGGAATATGTGCAGTTTGGGATCTACCTCTCTTTCAGCAAAAACTTAAATACTGTCATTTTTGAAAAGGAGAATATGAGATATTTTCAACAAATTGTGCCTGTGTTACTGTTATATTATTCTCCAAAAAGGATATTAATTAATATCCTTATTAAAGGGTAAAGGAACATCAGAGCTATCTTAAGTAGCTACCAATTTAACACAACATGAATTTATCAGATATAAAAACTAATAGTTGGGGCCAGAGTGATAGCACAGCGGGCAGGGCCTTGCACGCGGCCTGTGCTGGCCTGGGTTCGATCCCGGCATCCCATATGGTCTCCCAAGCACTGCCAGGAGTAATTCCTGAGTGCAGAGCCAGGAGAAACACCTGAGCATTGCCGGGTGTGACCCCTCAAAAAACCCTAATAGTTCATTAATCTATCTGAATTTCAGCCTCTTGCTTATAAACTATGGATTATAATAACATCTAATAGAAATGCTATGGTGATTGAAAAATTATGTGGAAATTATTTTCAGAATGCTGTAAATAACGTGGCCTATTATATCATCATCATCATCATCATCATCATGCCTTAAACTAAGCAGCATTATTTCATCCTATGAGAAAAGAGAAATTTTCCTTAAATCATTAATGTTGGCAGTAATATCAAATGCACTGGAAATACTGAATGTATTGCCCTTTGAAGTAAGGAAATAATGCTCATGTGAGTCACCTATTTTGTCACGTTAAAACCAAAGTATAAAATTGAATATGCTGATAGTTTAAGAAGCTATATGAATTTACATTCTAAGAAATGAAGATAAAAGATTCTGCAAAACATTTTCATTAAAACTAATAAATATATTTCTATGATCAAGATAGCACAAAAATATATGCATCTTAAGTATCATTTAGTGCAAACCATGTCCAATGTCTCCAGCTCACTGGAAGGCTAGGGATGGTAGGTTTTAAGCCTTATACATAATTTGAAGTCAACAGTCCAAAGACAGTGGATAAAATCTATCAAAGCACGCAAGTGCATCAGACAGTAGCCTTTGACCTCTACATATATGTAATATGGATTACTAAGTCCTTTTCATTAACTTAAAGACATGCCTAGCTTGTATCCTACAATTTAGTAGAAAACATAGATGCTAGCATTTTCAAATGTATGAGGTATGTTTCTTTCAATTGACATTATGTTATTTTGTTTTACCAGGAAATAAAAATTTCTTTAGATTTTTGCTACCTTGATAGTTATTTCCATCTTTCTTACTGTTTGTATGTTCTTTTCACAGAACAAAAGTTACTGTATTTTACTGTGGTTGGGTTTTTTTTTTTTTGCTTTATAGGGTCACATCCAGCAATATTCAGGGGTCACTCCTAGCTCTGCACTCAGGAGTTACTGCTGGTAGTGCTCAGGGATCCTATGGAGTGTGGGATTGAATACAGGTTGGCCACATGCACAGCAAATACCCTCCCCACTGCACTGTCACTATGTCCCGTTTATTTTCTATGAGCTCATCTCTAATGAATTTAACTAACATCCTAATTGCTACCCTCAAATCCTTCTCTCCAGACTTGCCATTACACCTATTCCAGTCTAAATTTACAGAGTCCAAGGGAATGAAACTACTTTAGAATGATACTCATCTCTGCCCACCTCCCAAACTTTCATTTGCCTTTCCAAAGGTTCTGCTTCCTTTTACATTGTTTCTATGGAGTTCTCCCCTTCTATTTCTACCTATGAATCTATTCTTTGTGTATTGACTCTTTCCCACTACACTTAGGAATATTTTTCTTTGTGTCAGTTAAGACTTTTTTATGTCACAAGTGACATTTGAACTAATCCAAACTCATTTTTTAAGGGAATTTACTGACTCAGACAAATTAAAATCTAGCCTTCATCTTGTTTTCTTTGAAGTTCCACTCAGTGCCTCAAGCAACATTATTAAGAATCTGATTTTGTTATAGCTTCCTGTTTTCTCACAGAATGAATTATATCTTAGGTTTCATACTGCAGCTACCAAACCCTCGTGTCTTTTATTCACTGCACTAATGTGACTACGTCAGTTCCAGCCAGCACTGTCCTAAACTGATCGTCACATCACACTATTCATGGTACAAGATAATATCATTTCCAACAGCTTCCACACAAATCCTAGGATTATATCTCTCTCAGCCAGATTTAGGTCAAATGCACAGCCCTAGATTAATCACTCAGAACAAAGATGGGTTTACTTAATCAGAGGTCACTTTAAGTCCCCTCCCATCATGAGACTTAAAACACCAATGAATAAAACCTTGAAAGGAAAAGGAAACTCAGGGTATTGTTTCAAGATGACATGAGTGCTGCGGGAAACAAGACAAATGTCTAGGACACTGACTACAGAGCATGTTGAATATATTCTCTTCTGTCTTCTACTCCATCCTTCTGTCTTCTACTCCATCCTCACAAGTGTAGCCCTGCACAGCATCCTTGAGATCCTTCTAAATAAGTAATCATGGATTTATTGATTGACTAAAGTAATTTTTCATCTAACATACATGTTTAGGTTAAAAGGTTTATATAAATAACTGAGGATAAGGTTAGATGAACAAAGGATTATGGAAATAGTAAAGAGTATTATCAGCCTTACCGTGTCATCACGTTCACAAACATATAAATCTTCAAGACTCAACCACCTATTCAGAATTTAATTTGAAAACAGCATGCCTGAGTTCTAATTTGAAATTTTGACAATCATTACCTGATTATATTGCATATTACTGGAAATCTTATCACTTTCATATGTTTTAATGCATACCTTAATTTTTACCACACCATACACTTATTTTAGAAGACAGTATCACTTGTCGTTCATTCATTTTATAATTCCATATTTTAGACTTGACACATAGTGGATCCCAAATATCCACTTTTTAAATTAGGTTAAATCTCATTTTACTACAATTAGTAGTGATAAAATTTGGCATTCTTTATGAAAATAAATGCAGCTGAACTGGTCAATTTATCATTAGCAGGGCTTCCTAGAAAGTTTTTATTCAAGCAGACTAAACCTTTATAATAAAATGTGTCTGGATAAGCCTCAAATGTTTCATGTAATAATGAAAACATCGATAAAATGTCATGGGGGTGAGATGTGGTGCCCAACAGAGGGTAGGGAGGTTTTCAGTGGAGGAAACAGCGGTGACTGCTAGATCCATAGTACAGCCTTATGATTCCACAGATAAAGCCAGGGTGGGGCTGTGGATAACTGGAAGGCTGGTGACTCCAATAAAGAGTCAGCAAACACGTAAAGGGTTGATTTGGAATCTCCAGCTTTGGGTATAGGTTTTCCTGGTGAAACACAGGCTCTCTGAACAAGAGAGTATACTAGGCACCAGCATCAGAAAAAGTAGAAATGTCAGACAGCCTGTGATGAATGAGAGGACGCTGAAGCATATGATGCAGAACCTCCCTCAAACTCCTGGTCCATCTAGAGACAAACTGAAGGACCTGAATATCTCTCAGATCTGTTTGGCTAGAGCTCAAGAAAAAACCTGCTGTTTCTGTAGCAGCCCTTTGTAAATGCCACTCAAGTAAGGCCCATGGAAGCACAGACTGTATCTCAAAAATAAAAACTGAGTTGTGAAAAGATGTGTGCCAGATAACCAGATTAATACCCCAGCATATTTTTCACTTTTGTTTCTTCTATTTGTTATTAGATTTCCAGGTGTTGAGTGTTGATGCAGACTGTATTTTTAGTTCCTGTCTAACAAAATGAAAAAAATTAAAAAAGAAGTCATAGAAATTTTACTTGTATTACTTCTAGTATGCTTCCTGCACGGCAGAGCCTGTCAAGCTACCCGTGTTGTATTTGATATGCCAAATATCAGTAACAATTATAGACCTCGTTCGGAATGGACTGAGACTCTTTATGTTCCTGGAGCAAGCAGATGCCCTTGGGCTCTCCTAGCATGAGACAGGACATATGGAGATAAGTTACTGGGGCCGATTTGCTTGAGCAAATCGATGATGAATGGGAAGACAGTGACACTGATTACTTCTACAGTGTTTTTCTGTAGTGCAATAAGATGTACTAAAATGGAAGTGTTGACAAGTGCATTGTGTGTGTGTGTGTGTGTGTGTATGTGCACATGCACATATGCAAGCGCTGTATTTTCTGAAAAGTAAAAAGTTTTTATATCTTTAAAACTCTTTCAGGGGCCGGAGCGATAGTCCAGCGGGTAGGGTGTTTGCCCTGCATGCGGCCGGCCCATGCCGGCCCAGGTTCGATCCCTGGCATCCCATACGTTCCCCAAGCAACGCCAGGAGTAATTCCTGAGTGCAGAGCCAGGAGAAACCCCTGATCATTGCCAGGTGTGACCCAAAAAGCAAAAAAAAATAAATAAATAAATAAAAACATCTTTCAGGCTGCTCCGTTTGTTAACCACTTCTTATATAGAGAGAAGGTTTGCCCTTGGCAAACAAACAAACAAACAAATAACTAAATAGATGGCTAAATAAATAAATAAATAAATGAATGAATGAATGAATGAATAAATAAATAAATAAATCCTAACAAGTTCATAGCTGTCTCCCTATCTGGCACACTTAAAAACTAACAACATTCATCTGCATTATCCATCCCAAGACAAGTAGGAATAACTTTTACAGTTCAAATTTTGCCAAAATTAAATGTACTAGGGCATCTTAAACTATTCATTCTGCCCATTTTCTTTGCTATGAAAACAACAGGAAAGGCTGTAGACGAAACACTCATCAGACATGCTCCTGTCTTCAGATATAACCATCCTGGTATTTTTCTGTGTGGCAGGACATGATGTGCCATTCCCTAAACCTTGCATACAACACTCTCTTCTTTTTTAGTTTTAGAACTTCCATTTTAATTATAAATGATAGGATGGAGTAAGCTTCAGAAACTATATAAAAAATTTTTTTTTACTGAATGCAGTCACTTGACCAAGTGATCACTTGATATCCCATTATTCAATTTGCTCCAGTGGGTACCAGTAACATTTCCATTTGCCCCTATCACGTGCCAGTGTAGCCCAATGGCATCTGGTTGCTTCAGGAATACGAAGAGCCTTAAATCGTTCATTCAGGGTCTTGACGAAGAAGTCTGACCATCTTGTAGGTGGGCGGCAACGTGATCTTTTGACATCCCATGGGATCCAGTCGGTAATGGCTCTAAGTCCAGCGGTCGTCTCCAATTCACATTACATGTCCAGCCCATCTGATTTTCGATGCTTTGGCAAATGAGACAGCGTCCCTGACTCTGGATCATTGACAGAGGTCAGAACTCTGGATTCCTTCTCTCACTTGAGTAAGGCATGATATTCCAAGCATAGCTCTTTGGAGACCCGAATAGCGCTCTTATCCTGCTTTCGTAGGGTCTAGGTCTCTGAGGCGTATGTTAATGTAGGGAGAACGGTGGAGTCAAAGAGATGTGCCCAGAGCCAGAGGCTTTTTGTCCTTTTAGCTATTTCTTTTATGCTCTTCAAGTGTTCCTCCTCTCTTCCTCTCTTCCTCCTGCGAGGCTAAGGTTTTAGGTTGTTCATCATGTTGAGTTCTCGACCTAGGTACACATAACTGCTGCATTCAGAGACGTTTGTTCCTTTGAGAGTGAATGGGGCCTTTGGAACTAGTTCATTTTTCATGAACATTATTTTGTTGAGATTCAGCTGTACACCTATTTATTGACAACCACATTCAATTCAGGTCTACAGCTGAATTGAATGTGGTAGTCAATAAATTTTATCACCCTTATATTTACTTTCAAAACTTTAAAAATATTTATTGTGTAGCATAATATTGGTAAGGCAAAAGGAAGTTCTATAACTTTGGGTCTTAAAATAGTCTGTGTATTAGTTACTATCGTGATTTTCTTCTTTTTATTTTATTTTATTCCATTTTATTTTATCATAACACTGTGAGATAAAGAGTTACAAAAGATGTTCATGTTTTGGTTTCAGACATACAGTGTTCCAACACCCATCATTCTACCAGTGCCCATTTCCCACCACCAATGTCCCCTAATTCCCTCCTCCCTCACCCAAGTCTGGCTCTATAGCAGGTACTTTACCCCTATCTATCTATCTATCTATCTATCTATCTATCTATCTATCTATCTATCTATCTATCTATCTATCTATCTATCTATCTATCTATCTATCTATCTATCTATCATCTATCTATCTATCTGTCGTCTGTCTGTCTGTCTCCCTTCTTTCTCTTACACATTGTGGCTTGCAATACATACATTTAGAGATTATCATGTATATTCCATTGCCTACATTCAATGCTCAGTTCTAGGCTAGTATTATCATTTCTAGCGATTATTAGTGTACAGTTCCTTTCTCTGACTTTCATAACACTGACTCCCAGATTTGCAGTAAGTAGATTCCACCCACTGACAAAACCACATACTTTTCCCCTAATCTTTCCTATTGCTCCAATATTGGCCACACCTAATTTTTCAATTCATGAAAGAATACAAAATAACTAGAAATAAATATAAATTTTCTTTTTTTTTTTTTTTTTGCTTTTTTGGGTCACACCCAGCAATGCTCAGGGGTTACTCCTGGCTCTGCACTCAGGAATTACTCCTGGCGGTGCTTGGGGGACCATATGGGATGCCGGGATCGAACCCGGGCCAGCACAGGCTGGCTGCGTGCAAGGCAAATGCCCTACCCGCTGGGCTATCGCTCCGGCCCAAATATAAATTTTCTACCTCAAAAAGCTACAGGCTTTTAGTGAGTCTAACAGAAGACACAGATTTTCCTTTTGAGGAGGATTCTCTGTTCTGAAAAGTAACCAGCTTGTTTTCTCTCTTGGGTATTAAAATACAAGTCAGAGTGGTTCTGATACTTTAATTTCTGAATGAAAAAACTAAGCTAAGGGTTACAGATAGGGCACTGCCTTGCAGTGTTGACCTTGGTTCCCTCTCCGGTGTCTCATATGGTCCCACATGCATGATCAGGAGTAAGCCCTGAGCATTGCCATTTGGGGTATGGATTCCAAATTATAACAATAACAAAAATAAAACTAAGTCAAATGCAAATAGTTTACCTAGAATGAAAACAGTGCTATGGTTCACATTTGCAGTCAGTAGAATGGTGGTTTTCTGGAAAATTTTTGTGAGAGAACAGTTATTGTTCTATGCTTAGGATAAGGTCTAATCAGTTCTGTTTCAGAAAGAAAATAAAAGAAGGCATCTCAGTAAAATAGTGGCTGGATAAACAGAGGCAGTTAATGGGTCTGAGTAATAGACAAACTAAGTAAATAGCTTACAGACAGCAAATGGGGCAGAAAATAAACATAATATAGATTCAGAAACACATTTATTATCTTATTGTACATCCGGTACAATATTTTAAACTAAATATATATATATATATTTAGTAGTAGCTGTTATATATATATATAAAACATTATATATATTTTGTCATATATAACAAAATATATGTAACAAATATATATATATATTTTTTGTTATATATATAACAAAAGCTACTTTCATTAGTCAAACTTTTATACAAACGAATGAATAAGAAGCCATCATCAAGCTGAATGGTTTAAAGCAAATATTTTATTCTCATTCTAAGTCTGCAGTTTGGTTAGGAGATGGGCTAACCTGCATGGCATTTGAATTTGACTCAACATGTCTCTGAGGCTCTTGAATAACTCTAGGTAATTAGTCTTCTTGTAGTAATGAAAAAATGTATAGTACCAAGGTCAAATTACCAGCAGTTTTGGTATCCTTTGTGGATCTGATTTCTAGTCTATATATGACTGTGTTTCCACTGTGTTGGAAAGGCAGGACTGCTGTCTGATTCTCTTCTGTAAGGGCATGAAATCTGTGATCTAATCTACTCTTATGATCTAATTGCCTCCCAAAGATGATGATCACTTTGATCTTGTAATTAAAATAATCATATTGGGAATGAGATTTCAAATAAAAATTTGAGAAGGACACAGATAATGTTGACAATAGACTTCCAGTTTATTTTTAATATCGAAGTTGTACAGATTTCTTTTGATAACTTTGACTTGCTTAATTTTGTCTGTGTGCTAGATTACATTTTTTGACCCTAGTTCTTCACTGTGCCCCAAGTGAAAGCCCTTTCTTTTATTTCTCTGTAGTTCTTACAGGTAAGAGTGAGGAATCCATATCTTGACGTGGGTTTATTTACATAATTTTTTGGTTTATTTATATAATTTACTTGAATTAAAGATGGTAAGATTTGGTAAGCATATTGGATATGTGGATATATATGCAATTGTTTATGAAATCATTTCCTTAAAGTTTGAAGAGTCTTGTCAGTCTAACATTGCTGAAAAGATGTGTGTATCTGAAAGTAGGAATACACAATTTGCTCAAAAGTAGGAATACACAATTCTGCCACTGATGAGTCAATCACACTTATCAAAAATTATACAAATCAAAGTGGAGAAATGAAATATATTCAAACCACTGTAAATGTAGTCGAGTTTCTAATAAGTTTGCAGTAAAAGTAAAAAGTGAAACTTTCCCCTAAGACAATTCAGAACCACAAAGAATTTCTTAGTAGAAACCAAAGACTTTTAAGTCACCAGTACCAATAGTGAATATAGCCTGACAATAAAGGATGTCAGTGAACTGACATCCACAGATCCATTACTTTGCCCCAAAGTTAGTCACATGACAAAAGAAATAGAAATCTTCATATTATCTGTTTAAAACTTAAATGTGGCTACTAATTCACTAACTCTGAACATATGCTTAAAGTGTAGCGCTTATTCCAGGAAAAAATGCCAACTTAACTCGTTAACTCACAAAGGAAAACAGACTCTTAGGTCAAGTGACTATTGAAGAACTCAGGAACTGTAGAATCAAAGCATGTAGGTTTCTTCTAATGTTTTACCATAACAAATTGTACCAGCTGTTGACATATAAGTGAGATGCTATGAAGCAATTCAAAAATTTATGTGAAAAGGAAACCTGGGACATGCTGTAATCCAGTGATACCTTCTTTTTAAAGAATAAGTAGCAAAAGCTTGTTACAGTACTAAAATATGTCACATTACTGTTTAAAATCATCAGAGGCAGATGGCTAATTTGACTAAACCAACCTTTGTTTACAATGGAACAGATCCATATGATACTGTGCCAAAGAACTAAGGTTTAATCTTCCCCCTAATTCAGCTACCACATTACTTCCAGGGCTTGTGAGTCTCAACAAGATTAAGATTCAACATAATCCTCAAGTATTAAAACACCTCAATGAGTACACTAATAATTGTTTAGGAGTCATAGTTTTTCTGGATGACATCGGTGAAAAACGATCATAGCTAGAACAGGAGTGTATTGTGTCCACATGTACTATTTGTGTTTTAGAATAAATTTTGTCAAATTCAAAAAAAACCCTGTCATCATGACTTAAATTAAGTTTAACTATTATAAATATAAAATCTTAAAGATATATGTAAGTAAAATATAAATTACATAAGTAAATTAAAATTTAAAGATAAAAATCATTTCATTTTTCTATTTGCAATTTAAGTTGAGGTTTCTGGGATCAGGAATGTGGCCCAAGTGACAGAGCTTGTGCCAGTGAGATGCTGGGCTCGAGCCCACAGCCTCTGAAACACAGAGCAGGACTAGCTCTTATCACCACTAGGTTCAGCCCCCACAGAATAAAATGAATGAATTGTATCTGCTTTAATTCTTATTTAAAGAGGCAGTAGATAGATAAGGCATAATGCTCTGAGTCTCTACCACAACTTTTCAACTACAGTACATGAATACCTTGGTTAACTATAGCTTTGTGATTAAATAAAACTACCTGGAGCTGTTCCTCTACTAATGTTTCATGGAAATGACATTGTATTTTAAATTTATACATATTTTTTCTCCAATTAGCATAATATGCCCAGTAAATTATCCCATGAGTATTAAATACCATGGAAGAAGTTGACTTCATTTACTGAATCACAAGGTGATAGTGGGCTAATTATTATTCTAGAAAAGTGAATGCTATATCACAGTATCTAAATCTTATAACAAGATGATTCGGCATCAGGAATTAACCTAATAATATTTAATGTTTAGGTATAAAGATAACAGTGTAACTATGTCCATAGTGGGGCTGCTCACACTCAAAACATCTCTCATACCTGACCTTTCTCTTACATTTCACTGTTGCTTCCATCATAAGTCTTATTTCATAATGTAATCGTGTGTATGTCTATCTCTCAACTCCACTTCTAATACACCACACGCACACACACACATACACACACACACACACACACCTGACTCTAAGTATATTGCTGTTGCCTTGGAATATTTGGGTTACACCAGTAGTAGCTCTGGGCTTACTCCTGGCATTATGCTCAGGGATCACTGTGAACCCTACCCCCATCCTGCTGTTTGAAGGTTCGGGGTACAAATTCCCTGTCCACACTATGTGACTCTAAAAACTACTACTCAGTATTATCTGGTATCAGCAGATATCACTGTATCACTGTCTTCCTGTTCATCATCAATTTGCTCGAGCGGGCAGCAGTAATATTTCCATATATCCTGTCTCATGCTAGTAGAGCCCAAGGGCATCTGTTTGCTCCAGGAACATAAAGAGCCTCAATCCATTCCGGAATGAGGTCTATAATTGTTACTGGTATTTGGCATATCAAATACAAAACGGGTAGCTTGCCAGGCTCTGCCGCAGGTAGCATATACTCTTGTAGTCATCTCTAAGTCCAGAGTTAATTGATGAACCATGCGGCACTTGGGGCCACGCCGAGCCGGGCTGTGATAGGCTGGTCTGCTGGGTGGAGTTATGATGAGAGGGAAGTCCGGATGTGGAAAATGGAGGCCCACATGGAGTGGGGGTCATTTGACTTGTTGCAAGGCTCTGCTGGGGTGGTGGACCAGGGCTAGAACCTGCCATCCTGGGTGCCTCATGAGCAGCTGGGCACAGGGAGAGCAAGTAGCAGATAAATTCTGTCAATATATAAATAGTTAATGAATAATGGATCATGTTATGGTTCAGAGCAATGGCACAGGTTTTTGAAAGTAAGTTGTTTAATATCTGGTGATGGCTTTGAATAAAACAAAGTATCTCTATTTTTTATTAATTCAACACTTTTCAGGTCAGAAATGCTATGTGGCTGTAGGGGCAGAATAAAAAAAAGCACTTTGTGGGGCCTACACTACCTACTTTGCCTGAGTGAAGCCCTGGGTTTGATCCTAGCACCTCTAAACACTCATACAGAAAAATAAGAAATGAAAAACACTTTGCATGTTGTCGGGGATGCTGCCGGGGTCCCCAACCGTGCCGGGAAGAGAGTTCCCTTCTACCTCCGAAACTGGCGGGAATGGATGAAGATTTAGGAATCCGATGCAGTTTTAAAATGCTTTACTTATCACAGGTTCAGGCATACAAATCAGCAATAAGAAAAACCCGGTGCATAGGATTCCCGGCTAGAACCCCAGCCATGTGTAGGCCAAGATGGCGGCCACCACATGTTAAGGCCCTGTAAAGAGGAGACAGACAAGACTCCCAAGAAGAGTGAAAGCCCCAAAAGAGAGCCCAAAATGAGAGAGAAAGAGAGGAAGCAGGCTGGTTTTATACCCCTGCAACTCAGACCTCCCTCTATTATGGGAAGCAGGAAGGGTCAAATGCCCTTAGGTAATTTCTCCCAGCACCTCACCTAGGCCCTATTATATGCTAATGTTTTGAGCCAAGATCTGCCTGGAAATGCCTTTATAGGTTAGAGAAGGGGATTTCTGAGATGGCATGTCTCTGTACCAAAGACTAATACTAATGCCAGTTAAATATTTTTCTAAGCCTTCACAAGTCTCGTCTATTTCATGGTAGTTTTGTATTTTAGTTGCCTTTGAGTTATCAGGGGAGCCATGCTTGCTTGCTAGGAGGCAAACAGCATTTCTCTCTGGTCTAATTACTTAGAGATCCAACATCGCCAGGCAAATATGCTGGTAAAATCTAGCTAGTCCCACGATGATTGTGGTAGCATGAGAGAATATTTATACCAGCTAGTACAGAATACATGGTCAGATAAACTGCCACATTTATACTACCCCCCTATCTACGAAGTGACCTGCAGGAGGCAATCCAGGGCAGATGCAGAGGTTCTTAGAGGAGTCCTGCAACACCCTGTGATTTATTTATCAAGGATAAGACTCTTGGGCAAGAGAGATAGATCAATGGGTTGACACATGCTTTGCATGGAGAAGACCTGTGTTTGATCCCCAGCACTATATGGTCCCCTAAGCAATCCAGGGCAGATGCAGAGGCTTTTAGGCTTTTAGGTGTCCTGCAACAGCATGTATGTCAGTATCCTGTCTTATTATGCTTCTCATTTGTGAATTCTATAAGTTCAACTAAAGCAAACATTTAGTTCAGTTTTTCAAACTTTGTGTCCTTAATGTCCTTAATGAAAAAATTAAACACTGTTAGCTTTTAGAACTTTATTTCTCTTATCACTTGTGTCATTCAAGGTTCAATTAGGTCTTAGGTACTAGACCAAGATTTTGGGTGGGCAAAACACAAATAGTAAACAGAACAGATAATGTAAATGATATTTATATTTTTAATAAAACTATTAATAGAAATGCAAACAGTTGTTAATAAAATAGAAAATTGAACGACATAATGAAATAGATAGATGAAACGTGTGAGATGATGGAGAATGTCCCAAGAAGGTATAATTTAGTCGGGAAGGATGACCTCAAGTCTGGATGAAGATCTCATTAGCAACGAAATGGCAGGAAGAGACAGGGACTGTTCTCATAAATATGTGGAAAGACTTTTCTTCAGAGACAGTGAATTCTGCTGAGTTTCCAGATAAGACCTTGTCTACAGTTGCAAGCATGACACATCCCTTTAGACATAGGCAGGTGGGCACACAGATGGATTTCAGGCATTGGAGCCTGTTCACCAGCAGAGCAGCAAGAGACCTGCTATATATATAGTATCTCACTGACAGCCACAGTAAAGGAAATTAGACCGTTGAAATTATGTGGTTTGATGTGAGGTGGAAACAGTGGACTACTGGACATACTGACACCCTTACAGTACAAGCAAGAAACAAAACAGATTGCCACCGGGAATGGAAACACTCTTCCTCCTGTAATGTTGACTTAGCGCCCTCTACTGACAAAGCTTAATTTTGAACTCTGCTATGAAAAATTAAAGGATCTAAATCCATACAGCAGAGCCAGTAGTGAAGGGGTGGGCTTGAAATTGCAAGGTGATGAATCAATAACTGGAACGTCTTTCAGTAAAAGAGGAGTATACCTGAAACAAATATATCATATTAAGTATGATAATTTTTCAATACAGTATGTAGGTAGGTAGTTAAAAGGACACAGGTTAACATCACTTGTATGGCAATCTAGATATTTGGGAGGCATTTGATGACTTAAGAAAATTCAGCTTCATGACATAGCTCAGAATAATATGTGGAGGGCCTTATGTTGATATAGTTCATACTAAGAGTGACAGTTCTAACAGTCATCTTTTACCATTCCAAATTTAATTATTTTCAACTCTCCCATTGTTTCACTCAATAGCATCCGCACTGGTGTCTTTAAGGTATATTACATACAAGAAAGTCCATATATGGAGCCTGCACTTGATTTCTCCCGGAAACCCTCAACCTAACAGAACCATCAAACCACTTATTTCCTCAGAATCCTCATCAAATGTTAAATTTTATGCTAAAATTTTCCCTAACTATATTAGTTTAAATAGATATTCAGAGATGCTTAGTTTTCCTCCTTAATAGTAACTGGATGTATATATGTTTTTAGCTGATTATTTTCTTTTATGATTATCTATAATCTATGTTAAAATAAAATCTCCATGAAGTAATGGTTCGGATTTCCTCACTGCACTGTACATTATTGAACATGAGCTGAATAAATATTTTAGAATGAATTTTATTCCCTAGTCAAAGGTCTATAGTTCACATTCTCCCTACTCCTTTGGTTTTGGGCCACACCCAGAAGTGTTTTGGGCTCTGCAATGAGGGATAACCCCAAGTGACCATAAGGGCTGCTGGAAACTAAATCCAAGTCAGTCTGGTGCAAGACAAATGCCATACATGCTGTACAATATCTCAGACTATACAGTTCACTCTTCAGTTTTCAACCTTAAAGAAGTGGAATGCTAACAAAGTACAAACAGGTCTTCTTAATTACTGGACTCAGTTACTCATTGAGGTGAGGCCCTGGATGAAGAAGAGAGCACATACCCTCTTTGAAGGGATTCGTCAGCACTCTAGTAAAATATGGCCACCTAAGAGTAACTAACTAGACTGGTCATTTACAGAGTTCAAAAAATATGAAATTGTGAACTTTTAGGTATTATTTCCTAGCTTGTATATGTCAGTGCTAGTTCAATGTAAGAAAAAATTAAATAAATAACAAAATGTTTTGCAAGACAAACTATGACTGGATGTAGAAGAATGCAGTTACACCAGTGGGATGTCCACATTGTTTGCCTTCAAGGCTCTGTTACGGAAATTCTATATTTGACTCCTAAATTCATTCCTTGTGAACTTATGCTAGAGTTCTTAATGTGTTAATCCTTTTTTTTGTAAAATCAAATAAACATTGCTTCCATAAAGACAACATTGTTTCTTCCCCTGCTCTCATTATATCTTTTATTCTCTCAGTCTTTTCTGCCAATAGCCTACACATTATATTTTCAGAAGGTATAATCTACTTTGGATTTTTATAAAGATAGAGAATGAATTATAGTTCTACCTCTTTATTGCTATGAGACCTTGAATGAATTTCTACATCTCCAACCTCTAATTTTCTCAGAGTGTTTGAATTTCCCCAGAAAACATTTTGTTCAAGGCTTTCTTTTTATTTCTCAACACTATTCCTGATCTGTGCCCAAGCTCTTAGTTTTTCTTCATGAGAGGAACTTTACTCCATCTGTGCTTGTAAGGGAAAAAGCAACGAAAGCCTCATAGTTTCCTTCAAATTGAATACCTGGAACTGAAACTTCATTTGATCAAATTATCTTCTAGTTCACTGAATTTTTTCTTGCATTTACCCAACTTCCTCGGGGTAATACAAATGAGAGAAACAAAGAGATCTAGAGTCAAGAAGATGATGAGGAGGAAAAAGAGGAGAAGGACAATGGGGGAGAGGGAGGAATAGGAAAAAGAAAAGAAATAAATAACTATTATGTTATAAAATATCCCTTGCTAAAAGCAAAAAGATGAATTCCAATGACTAAATATTTGATTAACTGTTTTATAAGATTTTATGACTGTCAAATAAGAGGATAAGATGGAGTATTTTATGGTTAAAACATTTATTTCTGCACAGTAATTGTTTCACTTAGTGATGAAAGCAATCTAGTCACAATCTCTGTTGCTATTGTGCCCTAAATAAACACTGAAAAATCATGTTCATTTTCAGAAAAAAAAAGTGTAGGTAGTAAAATTTTCATGGGCTATGCAAAATCTTTCAGATAATACATTTTTTCTTTTTAAAAATAACTTTCTTTCTATTCTTTTTAAAATATTTTATTATACCACCATGAGATATACAATTACAAAGATGTTCATGTTTGAGTTTCACATGTTTGGTCACACAGTGTTCCAGCACCCATCCCACAACCAGTGCCATTTCCCACCAATGTCCCCAACTGCTACCATACAAGGGAAAAAGATGATTGCAATTGATCTAGTTGATATTCTTGCAGCTTGCCTTTAACTTTGGCAATACTGCATACTGTTATTGGTAAATTAAAAGCCAAGACTCAATAGGTAAATAAAGTTATATACATTTTACTTTAAAAAAATATAATGGCAACACTAAAATGTGTGTAAATCAACTCAGAGAGCTCAAGGGTTATTTCCCAGTCTGTGCTCTGGGTTCACTCCTGGGGTGCTGAGGAGACCAAATCCAAGCCTATGCATGAGAAGTGTCTACTCCACTCACTTATGCTATCTCCATAGATTCTTATTCCAATCTTAAGTCTATGTAGTCAAGTTTTACAAACGGACTGAATTTTAAAGAATCCCTACCTAAGCAGATTTTAGGATAAGGTCCTTCCCAGGATCTTTCACATTTATACACTGTAGATAGGTTCTAGACAGGTTCTAACTGATACCCATCATCCCAGTGAGCCTAGCAAGAAGCCAGAGCAAACCACACATCATGCAGTCAGTCATTCTCAACAATCAGACTCCATAGTTTCTCAGAGCTCCATCCAAGAGAAAAACCTGATCTTTCCCCTTTAAGTTTCATCAGTAAATGCTTGAGATGAGAACTTTCTACTGAGAGTATAGCTCCTACATGGCAGAGCCTGGCAAGCTACCCATGTTTTATTTGTTGTGCCAAAAACTAGTAACATTTATGGACCTCAATTCCATGACCTGAAGAATGGTTTGAGGCTCTTCCTGTCCCTGGAGCAAGCAGATGCCCTTGGGCTACACTTGCTTGTGATAGGACCTATGGAGATGTTACTGGTGCCCGCTTGAGCAAATCTATGAACAATGGGAAGATAGTAACAGCGACAGTGATACCTAAGCTGAAGCCATGGAAACATTTAGGGTCTCGAGAGATAGTACAGGAGGTTAACAGCTTGCCTTGCATATGGCTGACCTGGATTCAATTTGGAGTATCTTTCTTTTTTGTTTGTTTTTGCTTTTTCGGTCACACCTGGCAATGTTCAGGGAGTACTCCTTGCTCTGCACTCAGAAATGGCAGTGCTCAGGGCACCATATGGGATGCCGGGATTAAACCCGGGTCGGGTGCGTGCAAGGCAAACACTCTACCTGCTGGACTATCGCTCTGGTCCCTCAATCCGCAGTATCTTGCATGATCCTTTGAGTAGTCCAAGGAGTGATCTCAGAGAGCAGAACCAGGAGTAATCCATGAGCACAGCCAAACAAAGATAACCAAACAAAAACAACTATTTGTTATTAACAACAGTGAACTTATGTTATCAAAGTAATTTTAATGTTAATATTCACAACCAACCAAATTAATTAAAATAAGATTTAAAAGAAGTTAGGGGAAATATATATTATAAAAATGCCATTTGTCTTATATTTTGTATTCTAAAGAACTATTTGTGTATCGACAAAGATACTGCAAGCTTCTCTGAATTTAAGAATTTGTCATAATATAAAAAGGAATATGGGCACATTTTTTTGATAATGGCAAGTATAAATGCATAAAATGATACACACAGTGTATCTTATACCTTTAATCATGAAGGTATAAGAACTCATCACAAAGTTTATTTTCATGGGCAACTGTAATTATTTTTTTAAGTATTTTATTATACCACCATGAGAAATACAATTATAAAGATATACAATTATAAAGTTCATATTTGGGTTTTGGTCATACAGTATTCCAGCACCCATCCCTCCACCAGTGCCCATCTCCCACCACCAACGTACCAGGTTCCCTCCCCCTCCCCCAGCCTGCCTCCATGGCAGATTCTTTATTTCTTTCCCTTTCTCTCTCTTTCTCTTTTCCTTCCCTTCCAGACTATGGATTTCAGAACATACATTAAAGGGTTGTCATGTGTATCTTTTTTGCCTGTATTTAATGCTCAGTTCTAGGTTGGTATTAGTACTTTCGACAATTGTTAGCACACTGTTCCATTTTCTGTCTTACATAGCCTCTGACTCCCACACATTTGAGATAATTTCCACCTTTGACAAGACCTCCTGATATATGTTTCACTTGACCTTGGATATTGGTATCATAATATGTACATGTATATTTATGTTATGCAAATAAATGCAGTCATTCTGTATCTGTCTCTCTCCTGGCTAATTTCACTCAACATAATCTTCTCCATGTCCATCCATTTATAGGCAAATTTTATAACTTCATTTTTCCTAACAGCTGCATAGTATTCCATTGTGTAGATGTACCAAAGCTTCTTTATCCAGTCATAGATTCTCAGGCACTCTGGTTGTTTCCAGATTCTGGCTCTTGTGAATAATGCTGCTATGAAAATAAAAGTAGGGATGGTGTTTCTGCTGCGTAGTTTTGGCTTCCCAGAGTATATTCCCAGGAGTGGTATGGCTGGGTCAAATGGGAGTTCAATTTCTAGTCTTTGGAGGAATGTCCATATTGTTTTTCAGAAAGGCTGTACCAGCCGGCATTCCCACTATGGCCAAGAAGAAAATAAAAAAGTAACCTCTAAATCAGGTAAATTTGGCTAAGGTGCTAATATTCTTACATTAAAAAATATTAAAATATTAAACCACAGTATGAGTTAAAGCAGTAAGTGAAAAATGTTTGAACAAGTAATACCACTCACTTTCTAGTGTTTCCTTGTGATTAATAAGTAAATTACCCTTATTCTCGCCTTTCAAATGAATCTACTCACACAATTAAAATTATATTAGGTTTTCTCATGCCTTGACTAGAGTTATATTCAGAAATCATCTTATCTGGTCATTAGATTCCATAATATTTATAAATCATCAAAGGAGACATATTTGAAAGATGTGATTGGCTATGAAGCACAAAAAAATATCACGTTGCAGGGCCAGAGCAATAGCACAGCAGGTAGGGCTTTTGCCTTACATGCAGCCAACCCAGGTTCAATCCTCAGCATCCCATATGGTCTCCTGAGCACTACCAGGAGTAACCCCTAAATGCAGAGACAGGAGTAAACCTTTAGCATTGGGTCTGACCCTAAAGGCAGAAAAAATTAAAAAATAAAAATGATTTCTAACAAATGGCATGTGGTGAATTAAATCCTGCTGTGAATTAGTCTTGGTGAAATTTTCTAAAAAGAGGAGGGAAGGCATTGTCCCTGTGCCCATGTTTCAATCCCTCCAGTGTGGAAGGATAGGTGTTGGAAAAGCTTATCACTGAAACTCAGTCATGAAGAAATAGTCTGTCTCATAGCATTTCAATAAAATTAACCAACTAAATAAATGAATCATACCTAATTCACCATTGGAATCATAGTGAGATAAAATAATGATGCATATAACCTACGTCATCTACAACTCTTTTTATTTTTTTTAATTTTTTTTCTTTGTGGACATCTTTATGTCTTTGTTAAGTGGTACCATTTTTTAAGTATTTTATTATACCACCGTGAGATATACAAATAAAAAGATATACACTGTCACTGTATCACTGTCTTCCCGTTCATCATCGATTTGCTCGAGCGGGCCCCAGTAACATCTCCATATGTCCTGTCTCATGCTAGTAGAGCCCAAGGCATCTGCTTGCTCCAGGAACATAAAGAGCCTCAATCCATTCCGAAATGAGGACTATAATTGTTACTGGTATTTGGCATATATATCAAATACAACACGGGTAGCTTGCCAGGCTCTGCCGTGCAGGTAGCATACTCTTGTAGGCATCTCTAAGTCCAGAGACTTCGGGAAGGCGGCGGCGCTGTCCCGGCCGCTGTGTCCGCTCCGCCCGGCCCAGCGCAGTCCAGGCGAGCGGCACAGCAGGGCCCGCGCGGGCGGAGGGCGGCCCGTGGGGGGCCCCCGCCCCGGGCCGTGCCCTCCCAGGTGGGCGCCGCGGCCATGGCGGCCAGCGCCAAGCGGAAGCAGGAGGAGAAGCACCTGAAGATGCTGCGGGACATGACGGGGCTCCCGCACAACCGAAAGTGCTTCGACTGCCACCAGCACGGCCCCACCTACGCCAACATGACGGTGGGCTCCTTCGTGTGCACCTCCTGCTCCGGCTGCCTGCGAGGGTTAAATCCACCGCACAGGGTGAAATCTATCTCTATGACAACATAAAAAGATATACAACTCTTTTTAAATTCCTTTACAACGTGCTATTCATTTTTTTGCTCTTCTACCACAAAATGAAGTTCAACATTTATATTTAAAAACCATCTGGGCAAGAACATGGTTTGCATGCAACCAATCCAGGTTCAATCCCTACATCCCAATTGGTTCCCAAGCTCTGCTTGGAATAATTCCTGAGCAAAGAGCGAGCAATAAGC
Organism: Cryptotis parvus; assembly: GCA_021461705.1. Lineage (NCBI taxonomy): Eukaryota > Metazoa > Chordata > Mammalia > Eulipotyphla > Soricidae > Cryptotis > Cryptotis parvus. The sequence continues at coordinate 306,182 of JAJIBD010030436.1, read as the reverse complement.
TTTGAATATCACTGGGTCACTGGGTGTGGCCGGCCTACAAACAATGAAAACCTCTGGCTTTGCACTGATATTTGTAAAAATATGTCAAATTCAATGAAGAATTAATTTCATATTCAGAATTAATTCTAAATCACCGAAGATTGCAGGCTGTTTTTTTTTCTTTTTGGGTCACACCCGGCAATGTTCAGGGGTTTCTCCTGGCTCTGCATTCAGGAATTACTCCTGGCAGTGCTCGGGGGACCATATGAGATGCCAGGGATCAAACCCAGGCCGGCATGGGCGGTCGCGCCCAAAGCAAACGCCCTACCCGCTGGGCTATCACTCTGGCCCCAATTGTAGGCTGTTTTTAATATTCTCTTTTGCAAATAAAATAACGAATAGAAAGCCTAATGGCACTAAAAGCTAATGGCTAAGCTGAAATGTATTCGTGTCCATATTTTATAACTAGGAAGCAGTTTAAGCTGTAGACCATAAACCCATCAACACACACTTTTATTTAAAGAGTAAATCTCCATTTTGTGGTTATTGAGACTCAATATTTGGTTTGAAAACATCTTGTGTTTTTGTTTGTTTGTTTGTTTGTTTGTTTGTAGATCAGAAAAGATTGAAGAAAGGTGCAGGAATGGCGTACTTAGGTACACTATTTTCCAAAAAGGAGTACATTAATGATTTCATATATATTGGATGCAAGAGTGAAAACACATATTAAAAAAAAAAGTGTGCACAGTAAAAGTCAACAGAAACTGTGTAGGGAGCTACTAATGATGCTTTATTTCCACATGTATTTTCTGTGGAGAAAACGTTTTCCTCTTTAAATATATCTTAAATCTTTAGTATCAATAAATGACGCTTAACAACACTTCATGTTCAAAGGAAATGAAACTTGCTAGGATTATTTTTTTTTAACTTTTTTAAAACACGTTGCTTTAATAAATAATATTTTACAAATAACTCCCCTAAAGATTCTGGAGTTGTGGGTTGGACATACAGATTTTTTTTATTTTAAATTATTTAATTAATATTTTATTATACTCTGAGAATAGAGCAACGAGGGTAAGACTAAAGCAGCACTGGTCTCCTTTGCAGCAAGCGGTGTGCCACAAACAGAAGTAAAGAAGGGGCCAAGGGCAGGAGGAAGAACTGAAATCTACGTCCATCAATAGCACTGTCAATGATTTCTGAGCCACTTGAGTTTACTGTGATGTTTATCTGAGATTAATACAGCCGAGTTTATGGACAGGCTGTTTCAGATGTTTGCCTGAGTATGCAATACTGTTATGGGCACTTTGCGGAATATTTAGATAGCCTGTCTTTTAAGTGACAGGTATGATGGTGAAATGGTGAAAATATACTGAATTTAGGAGAATAAAACTATTATACCAATATATGTGTATGTATATTTTGTACAATATGTACACATGTGTGTATACATCATTCTATCTATATACCTAAAATAAACCAAAATACAAGTTTATGATTATTTGTATGAGGTGTGGTTATAGGCAGTGGAGGAACTACTTTATGTGGAAGATTCATTTGAATATGAATTTGAAATATCTGGTTCTTGTAATGTTATATAGCACATCATGAAGTTCTACCTAGCAAAGGATAATAAATGAAAATAAACAATCACAGCCTGAGAGCAGCATTTTGGAAAGCAGAATTTGCGCACATTAGGAAAAAATCCTGTCTAAAACCACTAAAAGGTATACACAAAGAGGAAAGCTAAGAAAATGCAATTATTCATTATGATGATCCCTTCTTTTATATATCTATCTTTATATATCCCTGAATATATAAAGGATATATATTCAGGATATATATTCAGGATATATATTCGGGATACTTTATATATCTCTGAATAAATAAAGTAGATACATTTTAAAAGTGTTTATATATTAATTGTGCATTTTTTAGGTATGTCACTGTATATAGGTATATATGTATGCCCAGCTCATGCGGCTGCTTGCGTCATGCGATTCATCAACAAATGCTGGAGATCAGAGGTGACTACAAGTGTATGCCACCTACACGGCTGAGCCTGGCAAGCTACCCATGTTTTATTTGATAGGCCAAATACCAGTAACAATTATATACCTCATTCCCATGACCTGATGGAATGGTTTGAGGCTCTTTATGTTCCTGGAGCAAACAGATGCCCTTGGGCTCTACTAGCATGTGACAGGACATATGGAGATGTTACTGGTGCCCGCTCGAGGAAATCGATGATGAACGGGAAGACAAGTGAAGTGATGTATATATATATACACACACACAATCTATTTACTCATAGTATCTAGGTGAGTCATAATATTATTGAATATATTGTGACATTTATTGAATACAAAGACAGCCATCATATTTCTATGCAAAAAATTTAAGTTTCTTGTGACATTTATTTGCGTACAAACAAAAAAAAATTTTCTTCTACCTTCAATTCCATATGAAATTACATTGGAAATAAGAATAATCCAAATGAAGTCCCATAGAAACTCCCCCTGATTTTAGCAAGAGATTCAGACATACAGGATGTGGAGGAAATAGAACTCTAGGACTGGTATTGAACGTGTAGGGCTTCACATAACTTTACAATGTCAAGGCTGTTTCTCAGTCATGTCAGATCCTGGCTGAGACACTTCAGTAGACTGCCACAAACTCTGATAGTTTAATCTTATTCACTCTAAGGCCTACTTCTAGTAACCATATCCCATTAACTATTTTAGGTCACAGTAAACTGAATAAACCAATCTTAATTGTTTCACTTTTTAGCTTATTTGAGTTTAGTTTTGTGGTAGCACCTGACAGTGCTCAGGGATTACTCCTAGTGGGATACTGGGAACCATCTGCCATGCTGTGGTCAAATGAGATTCAGCAGAATGCAAAGCAAGAACCTTAAGCCATGTGCTATCTCTTTGGAATTTCACTCTTAAGAATAAGTATTTAGGCTCTTAGGTTGTAATGACTATCACAAATATTATGGGTGAAATAGAAGTAAGGAAAAGTAAGCTAAAGTGAGACAAACATCAGAAGATCTCATTTATCTGTGATATCTATACTATAACAGGTCAAGTGTGTCTATACTAGGTGTCAGAGGGTAGACCTAGATTACTGTTATCTTTGATTCACAGAGCTGAGGACAGGGAAGGAAAGAAATGGGTTGGGAGAGTGAGAAGAGGTGGATGGAGCCTATAGAGCAGTTGTCAGCATCCATGTGCCAACAACATTGAATGCATGAGCTTCAAACTCCAGCAACCAAAGTGGTGAATGGTGAAGGGAATTTGATAATTTGATACTGGCGAAGGTATTATTGTTGGAAAACTGTGTTCCCAAACTTAGCTATGAATAATTTTGTGAAAGAGAGAGAACGAGAGAGAGAGAGAGAGAGAGAGAAAGAGTCCTCTCACACCACTGGAAGCCACCACATGGAAAGGTGGACACTGGGAGAAGTGACAGCCAGTATGGTCCCTCTTAGCCCTCTAAGCAAGAGGTCACAAAAGCCACTTGGTAGCAGACACATTTCCTGAAGGAAGAGAGACTAGGACTGGTATTGGACAGCATAGCAAATGGACAGTATTGTGTCAGTAATGTTGCCTACACTAACTACGGACTACAAAAATTTTATACTACTTTCCCCTTTCCTTTTCCTCTTTAAACTCCACTTTGGACCACTTTAATTTTGGGGGGAATGGGCAAAGCTCAGGAGTTACTCCTGGATCTGCACACAGGAATTACTCCTCAAGGTACTCAGGGAACCATGTGGGGTACCAGCAATTGAACCCAAGTCAGCTGCATACAAGGCAAGCACCCTACCCACTGTACTATTGCTCTGACCCATTCAATTATTTATTTTACTAGAAACTCTTAAGAGTCTTCATTAGTATTCATTTGAAGAGATTATAAAAGGGGAAAGTAGGATGGATCTATTCTAAGTTTAAACATACAATCTTGATTCCTTACTTCTATCTTCTAGTCTTAGAAAAGGCAGATGTAGGCCTCCATAGTCTTTCTGGTATATTGAAAGGGCAGTTAAAAATCTCTCAATATGTTTTGACTTTCAAGGGTCATAAGAATTTTAGGTATAGGAAAAGAATGCATAACGGTTGAATTGTCTAATAAGATAATAAATATTTAATAAATTAATTTCTAGAATTGACAAAAAAAGCAGCATATTTAGGATATGAGTTTTAGAGTCAGCAAGTCAAATTCTTGAAGCAGATGAAACAAATTCATAGTCACATGTTTATAAAATTTGAAAAAATGCTACCCATTAAAGGAAGACTGAAGAAAAGAAGCAGGGATGAAAAATTTAAAACTCATGAATGTTTTGCCCAGGCATGATCATTTCTAATGTGTGAAAGGTCAAGGTTGAAACAGTTTTGATTTTCTTTAATCACTGGGCATTAGCACAGCCCTATCCAACTCACATATCTGGCTCAAACTAGAATTTCATGCAAACTTTGGAGAAAGAACTGCACTGATGTACATAAATTGGATAATTAGATAGTCGTAATTTGATAATATCAGCAATCAATCATAATTAGGAGCAATGTGTCTATTAAACAAAAGTTGCAATTTTTCACATGAAATAAAATGTTCAAATTATGTTTCCTTATTTACTTCTTCCATGTTTATCTTGGCTTTTTCCTTCCAATTAGAAAACATTTTAGTCCTCACAGGACTTATGATTCCTTTAAATGTTACTTCCTTCTCAATCCTTTGTTCACAGAGAAGTTCTTGAAAAGATGAGTTAATCCTGTTCAATTTCAAACTGTACTTTTCCTCTTTATCATCATTTTATCAAAATGTCAAATGATGACAAAATAATAGATTTATTAGATATAATTTATGTACCAAAAAGTCACCATTTTTACTGTACAATTAATGATTTGGTATGTTCACAGTTATATAAATAGCAACAAAATCTAATGTTAAAATATTTGATGAAATTACAAACTGCAAATAAATCCTCATACCGATTAATGTTACATCTCTTTGCTCTTACACACAGCTGCTGATAGTCACAAATGTAACTTCTGTTTGTATCACTACCTGTATCAAGACATTTTATACATGGAATCAGAACATGTGTGACATTGTGATCACAATACGTGGCCTTTCTTTCCTCAGCATATCTGGAAGATTCACTTTCATTGCGGCAAGCAATAGCACTCCATTCCCTTTTCAACAATATTCTATTGTACTAAGATATCATATGTAATTTATCAACTTACTATCTAATCAATAATTGGACTGCTTCAAAACAGATATTTATAAATATTGGTGCTATGACATTTGTGTGTGAATGTCTATGTGAACACACATATAAACTTATCTAAGGTATACACTTTGGTGTAAAATTGCTAGATCATAGATTAGGATATAACAGAGACAATATAGCACATTTCTAGTTTCCAGCTGGCACATTTGATCCAGTACCATGCTTACCCAAGAATTTCAAGGTACAGCCAAAGAGCGTCCCCGGTTGTCACCGGGGTAACCACCGTACAGCAGGGCCCAAGCAGCACAGTATCTTTGGATCAATACACTGAACTACTGGTCCAGTGAAATTTAAATTAGCATTATTTCCTGAACTCTAAATAATGTTCCATTAATTTATATAACTAGCTTATGCTAGCTCTACATACATTGATTCACATATTATGTGGTATGGTTGGAGATCGAGAAGTATGAATCCTTCAAAATGGTTCTACTTTTTCAATACCATTTTGTTATCTCTGGATTCAATATATTTCCATGCAAACTTTTAGTATCAGCTTGATTTTTTGAAAAGTGGGTAGCATTTTGCTTCATATATGTAGGTATTATAAAACCATCAGCACAAAATTTAAACTACTGTTGAAACCATTAGGTGTTGCCCTGGAAGTTTCCAAGTGGGCCCAGCCAGCATCAAGGTAGCAGGTCCTAGCACTGAACTATGAGACATGGTAGGCTGAGGATCACCAGCAGTGACCCTGGAGCTCGTTAAGCATGCCCGAAGAGGTCATGGAAATAAATATTTTTATTCCTTTGCCACTTATAAGAAGATACAAAAGAAAATACACTGTCTTTTATATGCATTTAAATATTTAACTTTATTTCGTACTCAATTTTCAATTGATTTTCGTTTAGAACACACACCTGTGGTGTTCAGGGATTACTCTTCATATTCAAGGCTTATTCATGGCACTGCACAAAAGGATCATTCCTGGATGGCTCAGGGAACACACGGAGGTGCCGGGTATCGAATCCAGGTGAGCTGTGTGCAAGGCAAATGCCCTACCCTTTGAACTATAACTTTGGCACTGTACTCTACTTCTTATATGGATTTGATTTATTCTCTAATGTTCCAAAATCCCAAATGAATCTTTATAAATTTCTTAGAGATCATGTCTACTATTGAAAAGTTATCTATACTCAACTGGAAATTCCTAATTTCTCCTTATTTTTAAAGTCTAGTTTGACTGGATACAGACTCTTTGGTTGACAATGCTCACAGTTTTCAATTTGAATTGAAAAGTTCACATTTTTCCATTTGAATCTATCATTCCATTTTCTTACGATCTCCATGGTTCCTCTTAATGCAACTGTTATTTACTGACACTATTGTGCATGATATAAAAGAACTGCTTTTTCTTGGTGCATTTATTATTTCATCATTGTCCTTAAAATCTGATGGCTTAACTACAATATATTCAGGTATACATTTTATTTAGTTTATCCTACTTGTATTTGATTCCTATGTTTATGATTTTTTTTTGTCAAGTAGGAAATTTGAGTGCAATCTTTCTTTAACTCTTCTTCCTCTCCTTTTCCCCTTTTCCCTATAGGCTTACTTTAGGATGCTCTTGTAGGTCATAATCACTATCACTATTTTCCCGTTCATCATCAATTTGCTCGAGTGGACTCCAGTAACTTTTCCATAAGTCCTGTCTCATGCTAGTAGAGCCCAAGGGCATCTGCTCGCTCCAGGAACATAGCCTCAATCCATTATATTAGGTCATGGGAATGACCTAACATAATTGTTATTGGTATTTGGCATATTAAATATGACACGGGCAGCTTGCCAGGCTTGCTGTGTGGGTGGCATACTCTTGTAGTCACCTTTAAATACAGCATTTATTGATGAACCACGTGGCTGCGCTCAAGCCAGGCTGTGATAGGCTTGTCTGCTTGGTGGAGACTTGACAAGAGGGAGGTCCAGACTATAAATTTTAGAAGATGTTACCATAATTAACGGGTTCCTGAGGGCTGCATTTTTTCAAATTTCTAGTGTATATTCTGACTAGTTTCAATTCTTCCATGAACATTACTCTGTCAGCTTAAATTTGCTATGGAGACCTTTGGTGAGTATTTTACTTTAGTCATTCTACTTTCAACTCCAGAATTTCTGGTTGGTGAATTCTGTCTCTTTTTTATATTCCCTAGTTAAGAGCATGTCACTATCAGGTCACTATTAGTTCATTATGCAGATTTCCATTAGTGTGGTGAACATATGCAATCTGATTTAAGTGTTTTTCTGTGAGTTTATGTAATGTCTCGAAGATGGTTATAAAGCAACTTTAGCATAGGGCTGGAGAGATAGTACAGTGAGTAGGATGCTTGCCTGGTAAGTGATCAACCCAGATTTGATCTCTAGCATCCCATATAGCTGCAAGCAGCCCCGTGGTTCATCAATAAATGCTGGAAATCAGAGGTGACTACAAGAGTATGCCACCCCACGGTAGATGCTGGCAAGCTACCTGTGTTGTATATGATATGCCAAATACCAGTAACAATTATAGACCTCATTCCCATGACCTGATATAATGGTTTGAGGCTCTTTATGATTATGGAGCAAGCATCTACCCTTGGGCTCTACTAGCAGGAGACAGGACATATGGAGATGTTACTGGTGCCCTGTCGGAAAAAAAATCGATGATGAACGGGAAGACAGTGTGAGTTTATCATCTGGACTTCCTCAGAGTCATTTCATATATATTTTTCCTTTAAAATTAAACCTGTCTGGGACATTATTTCATGTTTCCTTCAGGATAAGTTTTTTTTTATTAAAACTAACACTTTTAGAAATCATCTCCTCCGTGCTCACAGTTTGGTTTTGATGTTATAATTTTTGTTAGTTTCCAGGTTTAATTCTGGAAAATCTGCATTGTCATGTGTACCCACTGAAGCTTTTGTATGTTCACCTCAGTAAGAAGTTAGTAACTGATGGAAGCACATCAAATAAATTAAAATGATATGTTTCTAAATCTTTAAAGAGAGCTCTCTATGTTGATATATGCCTTCGACACTCAAAAAATTTCAAAACTATTGTTAGGTCTTTATTTCCAGATAATGCAGGTCAGTGAGACGAAGGAAATTAATTTCCCAGGACTTACATCTTGGACTGCTCATAGTACTGCAACAGCTGCATGTTTGTAGTCTCTTAATTCCCAGTTACATGGAAGATATTTTCATGTCTTCAAGGAAATTTTCCTCAAATTTGTGAAATTCAGGTGTCACTTTTACAAGTAAATAGTTTTAACAAATAGTATTCATTATTATCATCACCACAATGTACTCTATATACTTCCACTGCTTGTCTTAATTATTAGTTACCTTATTATATATATGTGTGTGTATGTGTATTTACATATATGCCTTTTCACTTGGATGTCAAAATCTCCCATAAGAATCTCAATTTGACTATTATGTGATTAACATTTAGAATACCATATTAATTCTGTTTTATATTAATGCTAAACAATTGAAAATTATATCAATAATGTTCTCTCATACTTCACTAATAAAATATTTTAATTAATTTGAGTTTGGGAGTGAGTTTGCTGAGTGTCTCACACCTGGAGACTCAGGAAACTATTTTAAGGGATAAAATCAGGGTTGGCTGCATTGATATACTAATTTCACTTGTCAGTTACAAGCACATATTTTTCAACTTTTTGGTGGGCATTACTTTCTCAATATTCTCTTATCTCATAATTTCAAGATTTTAGTTACTAGTTTATAACTATGTTTACAATGCTTTTTACTTTTCTAATTTGACTGATCAACTCTTAGCTACTCAGGATTATATACCAGCAAAATTTTATAAAATTATTTTGAAGAGGCCACAGAGATAATTCAGTGCATGCAGCCAAACAAGGTTCAATCCCCAGCACCCCATATGCTCCAGCCAGGAATGCAGGCAAAAGCATAACAACAACAACAACAACAAAAGCAAATGCCTTTGAAAGCTACATATAGAACATTTCTAAAGTAGATCTTTAGGTTGTATAGCACGTTCTTTTCTTGGGACTTCTTAGTAAGAAACTGATTACACTTTTCCCATGTTAGTGGTTATGACTATCCCATACAGCACTGGGGCAGGGGGTGGGTTTATAAGTCAATTCAACTTATTACCACCTCCACCACCTTCTTCATAAGGAATAGTATCAAGCATACAAATGTTATGCTTCATAAATTGACAACCGCAGTAAGAGTCAATGATATGAAGTGAACACTTGGATTAAACTTGAGTCTACCATATCTCTAAGCCCCACACTAGTAAAAGTCACAATCTGGCAGGAATAAACAGAACCACAGCAATGCATAGATATTGCATAGGTCAAGATATGGTCCACTCATTATTTTGTTCATATTCTATTCACTGTACTAAAATCATATAATTACCCCTTTCTGACCATAGCAGATACTTACCCTGCTTATGGCACAAATAGAATTCCTAAAATAATGTACGACCAACAAAGAATATCCTTCTACCTGAAGCAATATCCAATTCTACCAAACAGATACTATATTTTATACTAAAAATTTCATTCTCAATGATTTTAAGACTGAAGACTGGCCCCAAACATACCGTAAGAATGCACAAATTTTTTTCAGAAATTCTGTCCTTCCCACACCAAACCAAGTTTCAACCGCCATCATGAATGGCAGCCTATACACTGTCAGGAGGAAAACCCAATCAGTGTTTATAAACACACACACACACACGTCTGGCTCAATTTCTGATTTTGGAATGTTTTCCGACTAAAGTATTTGTTTAAATAAGAAACAGGAATGATTATGATTAATTTATTGAAACATTTTAAGAAACATATTTTAGAAGTATATAAATAAACATGCACAATACAGTTCTTTCTAAACTACATTTACAGTAGAAAAATATTTAATATCATTGAGAAAGCAAATCTTGCTTTTGATTCAAAACACGTTTCATAATTTGCACAATACTAAATTCTGCCCCCAAGACAGCTAAGATAGTGGTTTTCCTTTTTGCATTCATCAAAGACCAGACCTTGACTTATTATGATGATTTCTGATTACCTCCTCAGAAGTCACTGAACCTGCTCTTCGCCCAGGGATAGACAATTTGACTTTCTATGCTTTTCTGTTCCATCAAAATATCTCTACTGCCTGCAGCTACAGTACAAGCTAAATACTGTTAATAACCTCACTTCCTCATTACTCACCTACACACACACTGAATTTTGAGCCTCTATGATCAAAATCAGTGGCCAACAATATAAATAAATAGTGTCTTGGCATACTACTATAAAAACTTTATTCCAATCCCCACCCGCCTGCCATATTATCTTGTATTAATATACAATAAAGAGGTTTCTGCTTTATCAGATTTTCTGTATCACACAATATATAATCTCGGAAGCATAAGAGAAAAGAAAAAGCAATAAAAATAAGTCTTTCAAAACATTAATATTCATGATCATATCTGTTATTTGATAAACTAGAAAATATAACACACTCAAAATATATAAGCATGTTTTCCAAAATGCCCTAATTTTCATAGGATGTTTATTAGTAAAATACATTTTGATATATCTTTAAATATATTCATATGATATATGTATCATAAAGCTAGATATACATTCTATCTTTATTATTATTATTATTGAAGTAATAAAAGGAAATTATTTTCGGTATAAGACAAAAGGGAGAAGGAACAATAAATAGCAGAAATAATAGGGCCCAAGTTACTTTAATTATTTCAAGAAGTCAACTTCATCTTTGAAAAAAAATGTTGATTATTTTGTTTCTTTTTGTACAGGGGCAACACCCAGCTGTGCTCAGAGTTTACTTCAGATCTCCACTTGGGGATCAGTCCAGATAGACTCAAAGGACTATGCAGAAGACCAGAAATTGATCTACATTGGCCTTGTGCAAGGCAAGGACCCTACTCACTGCACTATCGCTCTGGCCTTTCTCAGTGATACCATCCTCTATTGTCTTATTATTAAGCACTGAATTAACTTATTCAGTTACATATTATGCCATTTCACTCCTTCATTTGAGCCATGTGTTTATCATTTAACATTTTATTTTGTAGTTGTGTGACTTGACTTATGATATCTTCACTCTCCCCACTAGACTATGAAACCACAAAAGCAAAAGATCTAAAGTTCATTGTTTCCAGTAACAAAAATGTGGCTGACTGAGTATATATTTAAAAAATATTTTTAAACTATGGCAATGAGGTACTGAGATAGCTTAAGTATTTTTTTAATATTTTATTATACCACCGTGAGATATGCAACTACAAAGATGTTCATGTTTGGGTTTTGGTCATACAGTGTTCCAGCACCCACCCCTCCACCAGTGCCCATTTCCCACCACCAATGTCCTCGACTCCCTCCCCTACTCTAGCCTGCCTCTATGGCAAGTTATCTCTTTTTGAATAACCATATGGAATCTGTTAGGTATTAATCTCTATAATTAATTGCTAAATTAATAATAAAATGACTATCTAATATTAAATACCATATATTTATATTTTAGTAACTCTTTTAAAAACAGTGAGGTGACTATTAGCATTTCTGAAAAATGTCCAAGACCAAAATATTAATCACAGTGCATTTAAGATTTTAGATATTTTGAAAATGTTTACATACATACATGTTCCCCAAAGGATGACTATATGACATGCAATATATACACCGATATATTCTGTCTCGAAGCTAATGATTTAAGCAGAAAAATATATTCATTTTCAGCTCTGTGGATGTAACTCAGTGATAGAACATATATTTTTCATATGAATTGAAAGACAAATTTCAGCTCAAAAATTGTACATAATGAACAGGGTGCTAATAATAGTCAAGGGTACTAATGCCAACCTAGAACTGAGCATTAAATAGAGGCAAAAGGATTCACATGACAACATTTTAATGTATGTTCTGTAATCCATAGTCTGGAAGGGAAGGAAAAGAGAAAGAGAGAGAAAGGGAAAGAAATAAAGAACCTGCCATGGAGCAGGGCTGGGGAAGGGGGAGGGAACCGGGATGTTGTTGGTGGGAGATGGGCACTGGTGGAGGGAGGTGCTGGAACACTGTATGACCAAAACCCAAACATGAACTTTTAATTGTATATCTTTTTATTTGTATATCTCACGGTGGTATAATAAAATACTTAAAAAAAAGAAGAAGACGACGACAACTACAATGAAGAGGAGGAGGAGGAGGAAGAGGAGGAGGAGGAACCTGCTATAGAGACAGGTGTGGGGGGGGAGATCTAGGGACATTGGGGCAATGTTCACTGGTGGAGGGATGGGTGCTGCAACATTGTATGACTGAACCTTATCATGAACAGTTTTAAATGTCTATCTCATGGTGTTGTAATAAAAAATAAAACTCTTAAAAAATTGTACATAATGTACATAATCTATATGCATGACTATCACATATCCTATAGAACATTATACATAATTTGTTCTAATATAATATTCCAACTTGTCCTATATCATTCTGCTCTTTACTCACCCAGAATCATTCAATAAAGTCTTCCCAGATTTTTGACATATCATTCAAGGCATATAGGATATGCACTGTCATTTAAATTATCTTTTCTCTATATATCACCAATGCTTTCACTACAAATGTTCAATAACTATCAAACAGCAAAGATAATATCCAAATGTCTTACACTTTCCTAATGGCAAAGTCCCAGATGAAGTCAAGCATTTTTTTTTTCACATGGAGACATAGCATTTCTGTATACTTCATTTTAGGTCTTGCTGTTTTAACCCTTCCTCCTATTTTTCTTTCCCTCTGTTATCATTTAAGAAATCCATTTACTTTCAATGAGTGTTCTGTTGCTGAAATCACTCTCCATTATGAAAGAGATTTGATTCTCTAGATGCCTGTCCTGAGTTTCAGCGTGGGAGTTCCATTATAGGCGTTATTGATTTGGACTGAGTTCCTTTTTCTGAGCTGCACTCTACATTTGCCATCTGACTGTCTGATGATGAGTGTATTGCACAACTAGCAGTTTGTATCTTATTTCAGAGGAAAAAACATATGAATGGAAATCTGGTCCTAGGAAAAAGTAACCTTGAGATTATCATTTAAAAGTTCGTTGTTTTGACTAAACTATGGATGATAACACAACCATAAGCAATAACTGCAGGAAAAACCTTGAAAAATCAGCTGCCATTACAAAAAAATACAACGATATTTAAATCATGTTACCATCCCAGATGAATAAAGGTATTTGGGAAATGCAGGCTTATTAAAGAGCTGAGAGATTAATAAAAGTACTTTGTATCCTGCACATAAATGTGGTAATTCTATATCTGCCCCTTTCCTTCTGGCTAATTTCACACAACATGATCCTCTCCATGTCCATCCATTTATAGGCAAATTTCATAACTTCGTTTTTCCTAATGGCTGCACATCATTCCATTGCATAGATTATCACAGTTTCTTTATCTAGTCATCAGTTCTCGGGTACTCTGGTTGTTAACAGATTCTGGCTGTTGTGAATAGTGCTGCTATGAAAATAAAAGTTCAGATAGTGTTTCTGCTCTTGTTTTTGGCTTCCCAGGGTATATTCCCAGGAGTGGTATGGCTGGGTCAAACAGGAGCTCAAATTTCTAGTCTTTGGAGGAACATCCATATTGTTTTCCAAAAGCCTATACTAGTCGACATTCCCACCAACAATGGATGAGAGTCCCTTTCTCCCGCATCCATGCCAACACGGTTGATCTTGCTGTTTTGGATGTGTGCCAGTATCTGTGGTGTGAGATGATACCTCATCGTTATTTTGATTTGCATCTTCCTGATGATTAGTGATGATGATCATTTTTTTCATATGCCTTTTGGCCATTTGAATTTCTTCTTTTGGAAGATTCTGTTCGTTTCTTCTCTCCATTTTTGATGGCTATTTTCTGTTCGTTTCTTCTCCCCATATTTTGATGGCTATTTTCTTCTAGTAAAAGTTCTACCAGTGCCTGAAATATACTGGATATTAACCCCTTATTGGATAGGTATTAGGTGAATATTCTTTTCCACTCTGTGGACTATCTTTGTATCTTATTTACCATTTCTTTTGAGGTGCAGAAGCTTTTTAGTTTGATGTAGTCTAATATTTTTATCTTTACTTCCAAGAACAGACAAAATATGGATTAGGAGGTCTCGTCCATAGGTGGAATCAACTGCAAGTGTGTGAGAGTCAGAGGTTAGGTAAGGCACAGAAGGGAAAAGTGTGCTAATAATCACTGGAAATGATAACACCAGCCTAGAACTGAGCATTGAATGTAGGCAAAGGGATACACATGATAACCTCTAGATGTATGTATTGAAAGCCACAAGGTGTAAGAAAAGGAAGAGAGAGAGAGAGAGGGAGAGAGAAAGAGAGAGAGAGAGTAAAGAGATAAAGAGCCTACCATAGAGGCATGCTTGGGGAGAGGAAAGGAATTGGGGATATTGGTGGTGGGAAATGGGCACTGTGTAGGGATGGGCCCTGGAACACTGTATGACTGAAAACCAAACATGAATATCTTTGTAATTATGTATCTCACAGTGGGATAATAAAATATTTTAAAAAAAGATAAATAAAAAGTACTTTGGGAAGTTTCTAAGAAGCAGGCTAATTTTATTATTAATACTCTTTTGGTTTCGTTTTATTTTGGGGACATACCTTAAAATGTTCACAACTTGCTCTTGGATCTTTGTTCAATCATCACTCCTAGTTATGCTCAGAGTCCATATATGGTAAATGGGGTCAGCCTCAAGCACAGCAAGTGCCTAAACCCCTGTGCTGTATTTCTACCACTAGTTAATTGATTTTCTTTCTGTTTCCCAATGTAGGTGATATTGCCCCCTCTGTGGTACTAAAACAATGAGGGTGAGGAAGAAACAGCGGCTTGGGCACAGCTTTCTCTCTGCTCCTTAAAAAAGGGAGATACCAATAGGTAAATTAATGTTGTCTATTCTTTTGTTTTTTTTTTTTTTTGGAAAGGGGCTGTAGGCCAAATAAATTAAGGAAATTCTGTACAAATTTAAGTACCGATAAAGAAGTTTATAACGGCATTTTAATGATGAGAACATTCAATCTTCTGATTTTTAAGATAAAATCACTTTCCATTTTCACATGATCAGTTAAAACTGAACTTTTTCTATCCTTGTTACCTCAGGAGACTGGCTATATTTGAACATTGAAACTAATTTCCACTGCAAGTAGCCTCAACTTCACCAGCCATTTCTTTCAGTTTCTTTCTTTTGTTGATGTAGAAATAGGCCAAAATTCATTCCTTATGAGCTCTTCGGGCACTATGTGTTTTACCTCTCTTCCTTGTTCCTATATTTTACTTGTCTAGTTTCCCCTGGTAGAGTTATAAAATAGGGCAAAATCTACACTAATAGTCGCAACTCGGACAAAAACAGTACTTAAAATGCCTAGTTCTGTCCTATAAATGTGATGGGGGAAAAGATGATTAGAAAAAAAATGTGTAGTGTTTCACAAAAGTACAGTCTGGAAACAAGAGATATGCTTAGCACTGTGCATTTTCTCACAGATTAAAAAAAAGAGGGGAAGACTGCCAATGCTTTCTCTGGCTAAAATTGAAAAGTTAAAGGCAACTATGTCTCCAATATTTTAACCAAGGTAAAAGGAAAGCAGAATTAGAATATATAAACGACTTGATTGCTTTTTATTTATCAGCATTATAATGTTGTCAATCACATGGGACTTCAGGAAACGGAGGCTCTGGGGCTTCAGAAAGTCTCTAAATTGTATATTAGAAAAGTGATGAAACTGGGCATGAAACAGAGCTAAAATAATATTATGGGCCAGAGAGCTAGTACAGTGGGTAGGTGTTTGCCTTCCATTTGGCTAACCTCGATTCAATCCTCAGCATCCCATATGTACTTCCAAGCTCACCAGGAATGACTCCTGAGTGCAGCACCAGGAGGAAGCCATGAGGGTCACTGGGTGTGGCCAAAAAACAAAAGGAAAAAAATAATATACTTCATGTTTACATTTTTATCCTGATAAATGTTGACACAAAGCACTTGGCACAAAGCTCTTCAGAGAAAAAGATTCCAAGATTGAAATGTAACTTTTAATCCATCATAGTAATGTTTTCGACATTTTAAGACGTGATTATTTTTATATACTGCTAGAGACTTCGTTTTCTAAAAATGAAAGAGCAAAAATAGTGAAAGAGTGAAAATGAAAACACTATCTCCTTTCCACATCCTACAATGAAACAACTCAGCTGGCGAAATTTGATAGCAATATTTCTAACCTACTCCTTAAAACCCAGTGGCTCCCTAACTATCTCATACCTCGGGAAAACATTATTTTTTCCCACAAGTACAACTCAATAATTTACTTTCCGATCCATATCTGCCCAATATAAATCTAAAAAAAAAGAAAATTCCTTATTTCCCAAAGCCATTATTGAAATCAAGTAGTGTTTCTTCAAAGAAAAACGAATAAAGTTGCTCATAGAACTGGAAAGGCTTGTTTTTCATACTATATTTCTGAATTTACAACCTATATTACAGTTACTCTTCTTGAGTGACTCTCCCTTCTGATCCCTACTTCCTAAGCCAAGTTCTATTTTCTCACTCTAGCTGCAATCAACTGGGTGGACTTGCTTGTGTTTCCCAGTATGGCTCCTTGCGTTGTGCCCTATCTCTGGTTTTAAAGCTGATTCTGTCACTGTGAGTACCACAGAACATAGGTTATGGGACAGTGGTGTGCACTAAATCAAACACAAACTCTGTTTGCTGACATTTAAGACTCTCTCAATCTGACCTAACCCAACTATCACAACCTATTATTCATTTCCTGCCTAGTTCCCCTCAAACACTTCAAGAATCAGTGATCCCAAACTCTACCAAATGATTTCCCACATTTGAAGGTCCCCAAACATTTTTTCTGAGTCAATAGTCTTTTCTGAGTTCTCGGAATTCTATGCATTTTCCAAAATCGGATTTTTAGAGAAACTGTTTTTAGAGAATAGCTAGAAATAACCTCTTCATTTTTCAAAATTGTATTACTTTTTATCAAAATCTTGTCACCTAAAAAAAAAATCAAGAGTGGAATGAAACTGTCTAGATATAAAGCTCTACTTCTTCACTGGAACTCTAGCAGAAACATTTTGGAAGCCTCTAATTCTTATCTACATAAATACAGTAATAGTAATCCCACTTTTTAGAGTCTGGTAGACATTATCTGATTTCAAAATTAAAGTAACTTAAAAATAGCCTGTTCCCAATAAACACTTCCATTGACAATATCTCAATAACTTTTTAAATTAATTTACTGCAATAAAAAGTAAAAATATTTTAATGAGTATATAACATTCTCTTATTTTAGAAGCTTTGCTTAGGCATAAAATGTCTTATGTAGTACCTTACAGTATTTTTATATTTTTTTCTTTTTTACTTTTTTTTGGGGGTCACCCGGTGATGCTCAGGGGATACTCCTGGCTCTGCACTCAGGAATTACTCCTGGTGGTGCTCTAGGGACCATATGGGATCCCAGGGATTGAAATCGGCCGGCACAGGGTGGCGCGTGCAAAGGAAAATGCCCCACCCACTGGTCTATCGCTCCGGCCCCAACTTACAGTATTTTTTAAACTGATCACTTGTATCATTTGTATCACTTGTCTTCCAGTTGATCATATTGATCATCAATTTGCTCAAGCAGGCACGAGTAACAGCTCCACAGTCCTGTCACTTGCTCGTGTAGCCCAAGGGCATCATACCACTACAGGAACATAAAGAGACTCAAACCATTCCATCAGGTCATGGGAATCACTGTATCACTGTATTACTGCCTCACCATTGTTTATCGATTTGCTTGTGGGCACTAGTAACATCTCTATTAGTCCTGTCACAAGCAAGTGCAACCCAAGGGCATCTACTTGCTACAGGGACTGGAGGAGCCCGAAACCATTCTTCAGGTTATGGAACTGAGTCAATAATAGTTACTAGTCTTTGTCATAAAAAGTAAATAAAACACGGTAGCTTGCCAGGCTTTACCATGTAGGTGGTATAGTCTCAGTAGAAGGCTCTCACACCAAACATTTACTGATGAAACTTAAAGGGGGAAGATAAGATTTTCTCTTGGATGGAGCTCTGAGGAACTATGGAGTCTGGATGTTGAGAATGACTAACTGCATGATGTGTGGTTTGCTCTGGCTTCTTGCCAGGCTTACTGGTATCAGTTAAAACATGTCTATAACTGTTTACTATGTATAAATGTGAAAGAAATTGGGAAGAACCTTATGAAAAATTCAATATCCTAGCCAAGGGACATGTGGGCTTGGCGTGGGTGGGTCTTCTCTTCCAGGGAAACTGGCATGGAGGTGGAGGAAAGGGCAGGGCCCAAAACTCCACTGCGAGTCTGGCCAGCATGGTCTCTCCTCAGCTCATGAGAGCAAACCCTTGGAGCAATGTTGGACTCGGCCTGTAATTGTTACTGGTATTGGGCATATCAATGTGACATGGGTAGCTCACCAGGCTCTGCCATGCGATGGGATTCTCTTGTAGCTGCCTTTATTGATGAACCACGCAGCTGCAAAGCGGCCATGCAAGCCAGGCTTGTGATCAGCTCTTCTGCTGGGTGGTGGTCTGATGAGCTGGGGAATCTAGATGTGAAAAATGGCGGCCCTCGTGGTGTGGGGGTTCCTCTGGCTTCTGTGAGGCTCTGCTGGGGTGGCAGGCCAGTGCTAGAACCCACCTTCTCTCCTGGGTGCATTGTGATCAGCTAAGCAGAGGGAGCTCTGCCCCGTATATGTGAGTCTCTGGATCATGCATACCTGGACTGGGCTTAAAAAAGACTGCTATAGGGTGGGTCTTTGAAGAGCCCGGCTTGTGATCAGCTCTTCTAGTAGGTGGAGCACTAACGAGTGGGAAGCCCGGTTGTGAAAAATGGCAGCCCCTTTAAACTGATACAGTAAAAAAATTTTCCACAAAGAATTCTGAGATGTACAAATTATATACGTTTTGTCAACATGGAAACTGAAACCATATACAGATAGATTTATAATTATGAATACAACAATATCACATAATATTTTATTCTTTTCTACTTAGTATTCTTTTTAATTTTATTACTATGCCATCGTGATATATACAGTTACAAAGATCTTTATGATTGGGTTTCAGTCATACAGTGTTCTAGTGTTGGATGACACTAGAACAGGCTTAGCTAGTTTGGGAGCTTTTCTATTTTACCCACTCACTACTTAATCTATTTACATGTTCTAAACCAAGTTTCATTCTAATAAAATCTCTCTTCTATGTAAACACTTATAGAGCTTGTGGCAGTTACAGAAGTCACCTTGATTCTGAATAACTGCTGACTTATTATACATTTACAAAGATTTCTATGTTTTCTAGATTGGGCACAGCTCCTCTTTATACCCACTGCACCCAGTGTGGGATAGTTAAAATTTACCAGGAGATTACCACTCTGGCTACATTGAAACTATCTTTAAGATTATAGGAAGGATCATACTAGTTTGCCCTCACACAGGCGAGTGTGACCCTTTCAGTATATGGAGAACAAGATATTCAGAATCACCCTGGTGTAGAAAATAAATAAGAAGGACCTTGTGGGTACCATCTAGACTACATGAAGCACATGAAATTAGATGTATTACTTTATATCAGCTCCTCTCTCTCTCTCTCTCCAGTGTTTTACATAAGAGACAATCTCGGAAGAAGAGATTAGCCCTTGGTGTAATTCTTTGTTTATACCTATAATAGGGTGTGCCACCAGCCTTTTACAAGCTGTTTAGGGTTCTTTGTTGACAGGACACTCCCTGTCCACAGATGGATTACTTTGGTGTATATAAGGGGACAGTCTTAAAGCCCCTTCTCCTTTCTTCTCCTTTTTTGGGTAGGACTCCTCTCTGGTGAGATCCTCTCTCTTTGGCAGGAGACTTGGGCTTTCTTGTATGGTTTAAGTTCTGACCAGAGCTAGAGTTCTTTCATTATATTGGATTGCAGTGGTAGAGCTTTTGCACTATTAAAAGCCTTTTTTGGAACTGCACCGGACTCGTGAATTTTCATCCATTTCCTGGTGGCCCTGGAGGTAGATGAGAACTGTCCTGATACTTTTGGGGACCCCAGTGGCTCCCCGATATTCTAGCACCCATCCCTCCACCATTGCACATTTCCCACCAACAATGACCCAAGATTCCTTCCTTCCTCCCCCAACCTGCCTCTATAGCAGTCACTTTTTCTCTTCTCTCTCTCTGTCTCTGTCTCTGTCTCTCTCTCTGTCTCTCTGTGTGTGTCTCTCCTTTCTCTTATACATTGTGGCTTGTCTTACATACATTTAGGGATTATCATTACATAATATTTATTGCAATAAAATTTTAATAACATTTTTGAGAAAAAGAAAAATTAAAATTTGAGAAATCAAAAAGCTGAAAATAAAAAAAGATATTCAGAAAATGTAATCCCTAGTTCAAAAGGCGGGTCAGAAAATGTAGATCCCTAGGAAACACCATACACTCTGATACTGATATAAATATCTGAAAAATGACAATTTTCTTAGCAGGAAAAACCCATAGTTTCCAAATATTTCTATTCCCAAGAGATCATAGCTCGTGGTTATATCTAGTTATATAATACATATTTTAAGAATTATTATTCATGACAAAAGACTATTCCCATAATGCTTTTTGTTACTTAATTTAACAGAGGTGCAAAATGTATCATGATGATAATAAGATTTACAAAATTTGGAGACCAGTAAAAGGAACAAAATGGAAGATGATAGATATTATTTAACTGATTATAAATATAAAAAATAAAATTATGGACTTTTCAGATATTAGGTTGTTACACTATCTCTGGAAAAATTATCATATAGTATGATTTGCAAAAAAATAGTTTTATTGCCAATCATTTGTACTGTCAGATCTATAAAATGCCCTGAGAGTACTGATTCATAAGTCATTTGTGAGAAAAGACTACAGCAGGCTTATGAGAACCATAGTACAGAAGTTGACTTATACAGCAGCTGGGAAGACTGGAATGGTAAGTAGAGAGGGCAGATATATGCTCAGAAGTTAGAGTCACTTTCAAATTTTAAAATTATTGACAATTTTTACATTTAAAATGAATCAAACTAAATCTTGTTGGTAGAAGGTAGATCTAAGGATATGCGAAGGAAGGTCTGATGGATACTGCCTGTTAACAGATACATGGGGCATTCTGGCAGACTGTCTCCCAATAGAGTTAATATGTAGAATTCCCTAGTGAGACTGTTAATCAAGCTGCAGTTACACAGACAAGGCTATCCTCGGTCCTTTCTCTGCACATTTCCTTGTTGGTTATAACTAACCCAAGATCGAGTCTAATGGACGATGCTTAAAGTTAGGCAGAAAACAGGTTTTTCTTGTTCTTCTGTCTGACACGTCCTTGCCATCATGAGTTAGTCAGAAGGCTCCATTAGCAACTGTAATGTGTTCTTTTGTTCATCTCATCTTACCTAGATAGCACCCCCTGCAGGCTGTTGGTTCCTGGTTGTCTCCTTCCTATTATTCCTAAATCCTATGCAATGAATGTGAACTGTCTTTGTAATGTAAACCATGCAAACTTTAAGCTGGATTGCCCTCTGGGACTATGGGATGAGAGAATTGGGGTCCTTGTGGAGGTGGTCAGTCAGCTCAGGTTAATCAGCTCTGTTCAGTTAGCTGTGGTCAGTCAGCTGCCAAGATGGGAGCTGCTGCCCCTCCGGCTGGTGATCATTAAAAATATTAATGGATATAAGTCGTGTTCCTGGAGTCTCATCTCTGCGCCTCTGACCCCACAGGACATTCCTGCTTCAAAATCTATTATTTATTAATCAATTTGTTCAACAAATTTTTATGAGTATCTACTATGTGTCATATTCCATATCAGGCACAATGAATTTAATGATGAGCAAAATGATGTTAGAAAGAGATGCCTAAGCCTGGATGTATAGAGGTGTTGATGGGAGGGGGTTCATTGGTGTGTGTGTGTGTCTGGGGAGCATGACTTGTGAATGTTCTTTAACAAATTCTATTTCCCTTTATAGCTTATACACATAGAACTCGCCCTTGCACACTGTCATGTACAAATGACACATAGTTCTTTAACTAAGCACACTAATGTTGCATTAGTCATGCATTCATTAGTTCGTTCACTAATCTCACAATTGAGACATCAGTTTGAAAGGTCTAATTTCTAAAATTAAAAAGTCAGGTCATGAATTTATTTCAAAAAAATAGAATAATATATAATAGATGTCCTTGAAAATAAGTCAATAAGAGAGCAGTGACAAGAGAAGGCATAACTGATAATATATGGAAAAAAAGTCTCAGTTCCCTAAGAAACAGGATTTATACTTGGGTAAAGACTCCTAGTATTCACATCTGTGCCTGTGGATAAAAGTGTAATGCTTTCTAAATATAATATTATTCTTCAAAGAACTTCCAATCCTGGCTTAAAGAGCTCTGTGGCAAGGGTAGGCAGAGGTAAGAAAAAAGTAAGTCCACTTTGATATACTCAAATTTTAGGTCTAGACTGGTACAACACCAGCTTTGATTCCTTCAACACCAGCATCTGAAGGAAGCGGTATTTTCAGTAGGAAAATACTGTTTACTGAAATTTCCTGACTCACCAAGCAGATTTCTGGGGAGTGTATTATTTGTATATAAATAAAATGAAGACAAACTGTCAAGATTCCAAAAACTAATGAGTAAACATATCTGGATTTCAGGAATAAAAGATGTGAATTGACAATAGAGAGCAGATCCACAAGTAATGAGTTTTCAGTTAGCTTCTTTTTCAGGGAGAATGTATAGATGCATATTTAAAAAAATGTGTTGCCTTTTACAGTAAGTGCTGTCTACTAGAGGATGATAATATGCTTGCAATTTTATAGTTATATATATATATGGCTAATGGGCTATATACCTCATAAAATGAGAGCCATAATAAAATCTAAGAGGGAATTTAGGCTAACAAATCATTATTTTTAGTAACACAACTTCTCATAGAACCCTGATTAGAGAATTTTCTGCTTAAATTTTATTTTTTGAGAGTTGAATATAAAGCTATATCTGTAATTTGACTTTAATAAAAATTAAAATAGATGGTTCTACAAAAGAATTTTACATAATTGTTTAAGATTTCATACAGATGCCACAAATAATCATGCATTTAAAAATGGTAATAGGTAAGATAACCACTAAACAGTTTAAAATATTACCTAAAAATAAATTACATTAAATACAAAGTTTTGTTCTGTATTTTTAGTATAGAACCATCCAAAATAGAATGACTGTATTCATCTGTGGGATATAAATATATATAGTATATATATATATATATATATATATATATACACTAGAATACAGTTATATTATGACTGTATTCATCTGTGAGATATAAATATATACTAGTGTTCTACTAATTGTTGGAAATGGTAACGCCAAACTAGAACTGAGCATTGAATGTAAGCAAAGGGATTTACCTGATAACCCTAAAAATGTATGTATGGCAAGCCACAATGTATAATATAAGGGAGAAAAAAAAGACCTCTGCTTCTTTTGGGGCCTTAAATAAGCCACTTGACACTATATCTTTATTTCGTTTATTTTTGTATATCCAGTAAAGCACAGCATAACAAGGTTTCAACACAATTTCAGTAACATTTCAGCCAAGAAGTTATTGCACATATAGAAGCAGTCCCAGAATTGCTACTTTCTAATAATAGATAATCAAGAGGACCTAGCATTTTATGCTAGTAGCTATCTCATACATCTCATGTTTACTGCATCTTGGTTGCATCATTTTCCCAGTGCTTAACTTAATTACAAGCTGTTTTGTTTATGACAGTCCCAAATATACAAAGTATACTGCTAATGTCTTCTTCACACAAAGATAAAATTGACTGTATGTACATATACAGTCTATCTTAATTTATTGAAATATAGGTATTTATATTTAAAAAATTTAATGATATGTATATGCATATATGTATCGAGTCTTGTTCCTTTATTCCTAAGCTTGGTTATAATTTTATATAAATTGACGGATCATTTAATCCTTCAGCACCTCTGTGCTTGCTGATACAGCACAATACCTAGATAATAATTTAGGATTTTCCAAGACCCCCAGTAATGGATAATGCCTATAGATTTCTGTGGTTCACTCCCCTGTTTCCATCACATCCCAGTTACCTGTTTTCTTCACTAGTCAGTACCGCTGGGGCTTTAATAATATAGATTATGTTACAGCTTTCTTGAGTTATGACACAAGTAAGGTCATTAAAGTTAAAAAGTTTTAAAATCACATGTGGATTTTATGGAACTCATGCTGTCTATATAGACTAAAGTCATCAACCAACTGCTGTTCTGGGAAATTTTATTTCTGTACTACACACAAGTGAGACTGTTAAGGCTGTTTAAGCTTCACTTATTCCCAATCATACAAAGTACTCACCATCATTTATGCACACATATGTATATATACACGTATTTAATATGCATACATGCTATATATGCATATATGTATAAATAAGCATATATTATATAATGTTATACATATGTATAAGCATGTGTGTGCATATGCACACATGTATACACATATGCATAGTATATGCATTATATGCCTATACGTATATCTATAGACACAAACATGTATATATATAAATGTGAATGGGTCATCCAAGTTAACAAACTACCAAATTTTTAACTGTTTTGTGGAATATCAATTGATACTATTTAGCAAAAAATAAGATCACTCAACCTCCCTCCCTTAAAGAATATTCTCTTAATGACAAAGAAAAACAACTTTAGGAAAAGCAGCAATACATGACTTAGTCTTCTGAAAGTACATTTGTATGGTCCATTATTACAATTTCCATATTTTTTGTGTGTATGCATAGTTTTTGTGTATGTGCAAGCATAGTTTTTGTGTATGTGCCAACAGCTCAAGGTTTAGATTATTGTTGTCAAAAAAAAAAAAAAAAAAAACACTGTGTAGAGGCCGGAGCGACAGCACAGCGGGTAAGGCGTTTGCCTTGCACGTAGCCGACCCAGGTTTGATCCCCCGGCATCCCACATGGTTCCCTGAACGCGGCCAGAAATAATTCCTAGGTCAGGTGTGACCCACAAAAAAAAGCAAAAACAAACAAACAAAAAAGAAACACTATGTAGTGGCAACACTGTTTCTATCACTGGGTACTGTATATAATGAGAATCCTGGAACTGGAACATCTGAAATTCTCACTGGGTTAAAAAATCATTTTAATGCAGAATTGCCCTGTACTTGCTGCTTCTAAGATGTATAATCCTTTGGCATTTTTCAGGGTTCTGTAGCATAGACCTCCCAAGTAATACTCAGAGAATCTCCAGACTAATTCCTGTGATGTGGAGCACTGCCTTGTGCTTTAGCCCTTTAACCTGACTGCTTGCAAACCCATTCCCCAACCCACACTTTCTTTCCCTTTCTTTTTGCTTTTTTAAAGTTTATGTGGACATTCATGATCTAACACACTCTTTGGGATCATTGCTTCCTTTCCTATTTGCCTCTCACACTTAACATAAAATATTGTCATTCTTGTATAAACTTTGCTGATAACTGAAGAAGTAAAATGTAAACTTCTGCTTTTTGCTGTAAATGAATTTATTTGCTTTCAAAAAGGTAATTAAAAAATAAATGTATAAAAATAAGAGTTTACATATCCATTCTTTATCATATACATATCTTTATATCATTTTAAATATATAAAAATAACAGTCTACAATTTCATGTATAACCTGAGATTAATATTGAAGTAACATTAATTAGTTGTTTTAATAAATCTAGAAAGTATGCAGGAAAACTCTTGAAGGATATCACTGTATTACACCATAGTAAAATGTTCTACTAAGTATTTTCATTTCAAATTTCAGATATGGACCTTTAGCTACAAAAATTAACTATAAAACTCAAGCTTATGTTCTCTTAAAGTACATACCACACATCAACACATACAAAAGCACCTTTATCTACCACTCTGACAAAAGAACAATGGTATCTGCTATATAAAACTTTGGAAAATAGAAAAGTGTACAGAATCTAGATGAACCTTTGGCATTTATTCTCATTAGTTCCTATAAATATCCCATCTTTCACTTTTTCTGGACTTTAGAAAAAAAATTTTAAGTAGTATAGGAGATTAGCCAATCCCATCTCTTGATTTTCTAAATATTAGCACTGTTTTTGGTATGTTTTATTGATTGATTTGTTATCCTCTTAAAAATTCAAGCTTTATGTAGGTATGGTACCAAAACAATAATTCTGCCTTCTATAGGCCATTATTACTACTTTACAAAATTTGTTCATATTTCTAACATTTCTATATGAATATTAATTTTTATATATAAGGGCATAGTTTATACAATGATATACCCATAATTTAATTTTTATAGTAATTTACTAAAATTAGAAATAGTAATACTAAAATTAGAACTAGTAAACTTAGAAATAGTAATAATATTAGTAATTATATTTAGTAATTATAAAATCACTTCAATAATTTTCTTAAAATCATTAAAAAATTGAAAAAATTCAACCACTAAATATGTTAATTTGATGAAATAGTAGTTTCCTTCATTCAGTTAATACTCAGATATCTGCTAATTGGTAAAGAAAGGAAGAAATTCTACCAAGCCCTATCAGGAGCAGGACATCTTCTTAGTGGCTTGGGTAATATCTTACCACTTCCCTCCCTGGGAGAGTCAATATAACTCCTGAGAAGATGAGAGTTGACACTGACTGTATAGACTTTACAAGCAAAAACATAATAGTAGACATTACTTAGCATTAATTGTATTCTACTTAATTAATATTAAATGTATAAATTCTGGCTTTGACAGTACCATTTACTAGTGAAAACAAGCAAGACTTTACACTAATTTAAACTTCAGTAAGACATTTCTGCAATTTTGTTTGATTTGAAACCATATCCAGTGATGCTCAGGGCTCACTCCTGGCTGTACACAAGGATCACTCCTGGAGGAGCTTGGAGTACAAATTTGGTGATGGAGATAGGACCTGTGTCAGCTGCTCTATCGTTCTCTCTTATCTCTCTCTCATATCACTATTTAAGCTATTTTTAGTAGCATTTTAAAACATTTCTATCTCATGATTATTGACAGTTTTTTAAAGTAAACTCATAACTAATAACTACAAACATAAATTATACTGGGTCAAATAATTAAGCACATTTACTATGCTGATATGTCATAAATTACTATGGTGATGTGCCTAAATTCTTTTAGGATTTCCCTAAAGAAATCCCTATGAAACAAGGATGAATGACTAACCACTCTGAAATCAATTATTTTCCCTAATTTAACAAAGACTCAATAACCAAATATCGGTATTAATGGTCTATGGAGAGATAGTACAGCATATAGGGTGTTTTCCATACATGTGGCCGAGCCAGATTTAACCCCTGACATCATTATATGTTTTCCCAAGCCCTGACAGGAGTGATCCCTGAGTACACAACCAGAAGTAAGACCTGAGTTCGGCCAGTTGTAGCCAAACCCCCAAATAATATAGTTATAAAAATAAATGTCTTCCTAATTGTGTCTTTAGAAAATTAAATCATTAATCCAACAAGCTATCAAAGAAAACAGTAAATACTATATCTTGATTAAATATTAATACCAAAGAAACAAGTCATTATTCTGTTGGGAAGTGTTCTGTAAGCAGTTAAGTATAAACCACTGAATATTAAGCTCATTATTTGGGCATGAACTATTTCTAGTCTAGGAATGTAACATGTTATTATATATATTTTAAGCTTCTAATACATGTTTACCATGCTACTCAAAAGCACAGCATAACGATATGGTATGGTTTGGTAGGTTGTTTGGGGTAAGGGACTAGCAACATAATTTTTATTCATAAATGAATGCTAATAGTACTCCCAGACAATTCCTAATAGCAGTATTCTACTCTTGGATATGGGGGTAAACTTCTACAGATATGTTATTATGCTTCACATTGTAAGATTCCCAAGAATTTTACTATCTCATCAAATGGCACATTATTTCACAAACCCGATGTTTAGCTTACTCGACTCTTCATTTATCCATTAGAATATTGTAGGAAAAACCTCTTTCTCATGCTCAGTTTCCTTGTCTGTGAAATGGGGGGGAAAGTAATAATTACCTAATGTGTTCGGGTGTTATGTGGTTTAACTAATTAAAGGTTGTAGAGCCTGATAAAACACTAAGTGGTATTAAATATCTATATAGTATGCATTTACTGGCCAACTTGTGTGCCAGCTGCTTAAACACAGCTGCTCTTAATAAGCAGTAGAAAAATCAGCAAAAAGTATGTGAAGAGCTGATTGGAAGAAATGACATGGAAGGGGTGTTCTACAATTCATGAATTTGTTCATATTGTTTTAAAAAATAGAAAGTGATAGAATGGTTTTGCAGTTCTAAACACGTGTACATTTTCAGTGATGCAGACCTGAAACTTAATGTAATAATGTAATCTTACTTCAACCTAAAAAATAATTCTAGATATTCGTTTTTAAACATCTGAGAAAAGTGAAGACTTAGAGGGTAATCTTTGAAATTCATAGTGACTGCAAGCCAAGTTTTTGGTTTGCCATTTATTTTTTACTAAGAGTTTTCCTTTAGCTTTTTCTGATGATATGAAATTAAGATAATGAATACAAGTACAAGCAAAGACACTACTACTTTTTCAGTGGGTTGCTTATAGTCAGAAAAAAATCAGGTACTGAACACAGTGTTCAGTGAGATCAAGAAAGAAGGCAGATTAAATACATACAGATTTTAGGAGCATCGATACTGTTTTATGAAGATGAGTGTCTAGACCTCTTCCCATACAATGAAGTTGATGATGCTTTCCTGGTTATTCTCATTTCTATTATGTAGTTCTAGGAACCTCACACCAAAATCCTACTTATAACAATTTTTTGTCTCTGCCTCTTTGGTCCACTGTGGTGTAGGCCATGACTCAGCCACAGGGCTTCCCTCTGCTTTGTACTGGTGATCTGGATCCTTCGTCCACCACTAGGTAATAAATTTAGAGTTCTGACTCATGTTATGACCGGATTACAGTTTATAATTAAAAACATTTTTAATTTACTTGGAATTTATTAATCATGAATTACAACCCAATTCCATTTAACCCATTCTTGAAAGCTCAACTATAGTATCTAAATGCTGTTCTCAAAAATATGGACTATTATCTGATTAATTTTGAGCACTACTAGTATTTCTACTAATTACATTTCTAACATTTATTGGTGTTTACTACAGATCAAATACACCTAAATAACTTACATAATAATTATTTGATTTAAATTCCAATAATCTAGGTCGTTGTTAATGATAATTATCCATTTTAGAGATGAGGACTCTGAGGCGATGCCCTACATCATGTAGGTAAACGAAAGCTGAACTTAATCCCAATGAGTTTATCTCAGAGCCTGTGCCATCTTCAACACTCCTTTCAGCAGCTATGTGGCAAAGGCTTGGTGCCATACCCACGTTTCCTAGAGCTGTAGATGGACCTGGGGGTATTCCTTATCATGATTACCCAGAGCTATGCTTTTTCCCCCGTGGGAGTCTGACAGTGGTCTCTTAAACAATGTATTGCAATTTACTTAAGAGTGACTTAGGCCAGAGCTTCAATACTGCATTCAGGGCACTTGCCTAGTATTGACTGGAGTTCAATCTCTCCGGCATACCAACTTATCCACAGACCACCGTCAGGAGTAATCTCTGAGTGTAGAGCAAGGAACAATCCATGAAAACTGCCAGGTGTTCCCCCTTCCAAAACACAAAAACAAACAAATAACAAACAAAATGTGAATCTACCATTCCAAGTTATTTTTCTAAGAAGGTTAAAATAATTTCTAATGATCACATCTATTTTACAAAAAAGGCAACATTTATACTGTGTAAATGATACCACTGTGATAAACAAAAGAAAAAACACTTTTAGAAAGATAAATAATAGTTTAAATAAAAATGTATTCAAGTTGGTGAAGAGAGATAACACAGGAAGTAAGGCATTTTCCTACAGCTCTTGGCTATGACCCTAGATTCAGATATCTGATGCGCCCAGCACTTCCAAGGGTGTCATCTGAACATAGTCAAGAACTGCCCTTATAGCCCTTAAGCACAGCAGTGTGTCTCCAAAACAATAAGAAAAACACAACAAAACTCATAGCACAAGAGTAATATCCCACTAAATACTGATTAATATTTTAATGATTATAATGGACAGCTTTCAAATAAAATAGTTAACAATAATAGAAACCTAATACTAATATGTCATAAATATCTAAACAAATAAATGAATTAAAGGGTCTGGAACTGGTTATGGTAGCATAGGTACCATCATTGTAAAACGAGGCATAGAATGTGAGTCTCTGTACTTACTGCCTACATGCTTGAGTATAGTCCCAGAAATAAAGTATGTAACATTTGGCACCCAGCAGCTATGTGTGTGCAAGCATCCTGACTGGTGTATGACCCTGAAAAGTACCACAATGAGAACATACAAGCACCATGACCAGTTGTGTGACCCTCAGAGATCAACTATGTTCCTGTACACCCAAGAGTGCAAGCCTCAAAAAGGACCACAACCAACTGTTGGAGCACCATCATGTTTGTTTATAGAGCCCCTCTGTCATCAAAAAAGCAAAAAGGTGGAAGGTACGAAGAATTTAAAAGATAAAAATACTAATTCAGTATTAATTTCATAAAAAAGCATAATAAAAACTCACCCTCATAAATTTTCTACATTACTACTTCCATTACAAATATCATTACTAGAAACTTTATTTTATGGCATTATGTTGGCACTCTATAATATTGCTACAAGTCAAATAATTGAAATCACATGTAAAGTACCAGAGAAAGTGAACTGCAACATTTTGAACCACTGAGCAATTAACATACATAGCGAGTGTTAACAAGGTCTTAAAATGTTTTCATGAAAACAATACTTTTATTGGGCCACAGAGGTAATGCAAGGGTTAAGGCACATTAGCCTTCCGTACAGCCAACCAAGGTTCCATCCACGGAACCATATATACTCTCCCAAAACTGCGGGAATAAGACCTGAGATAGACTTAAGGGCAAGCCCTGAGCACTGTCAGTTGTGGTCCAGGGGCAAAAAACAGCAATTACTTCTATAATGTCAACATCATAGGTTATCAGCAGAAAAATGAAACATCGAGAATTATTCCATCTTTCTCCTGTGAAGGACAAATGGTAGTATTTAGAGAAAATGCATAATGAATCATTCCTCAATACCTTGCATTTTGAGATAAAATTATATATTATATTATAAAATGTATTTAAAATATTAGCTTTCTCCCTCACAAAATCAACTTTACTTAAAGGCACTTAATTCTGCAACCACACAGTCACTGGAAGGGCAACATATGAAGCTTAATATTTATAAAATTAGAGAAAATATAGTTTAGGGTATTTTATGATATTAAATACATAGTACATTAAAAACCATTTGACAGATTTTAGAATTCACTGCTAAATAAATGTATCTCTTCTGAAGAATATACTCATTTAGAATTACATCCTATACAATTACATCATATTTGCATTTTCCAAATCCCAACTTCAGTTTTCAAAATTTTGAGAGTGAAATATGAGTGTCAGTTTCAGAGAATATTGTCTGTGCTTATATTTTGGCATTCTTATGCTTGAAAGATTATTTAACTTACCTTTAACAATTCTATTACAGATTCCTGCTTTAACTTGTCTCAAAGTTTTCATGAAAACAGATATGCTGTAGCATAAATATACATGCAAAATCAGCTTATCCTAAAAATAATTTCTTCTGGAGTAGAGAGCAATATTTTAAAATGCAGACTTAATGTGGATAATTGATATGATCTTAAGAACAACTAAAAATAGAATGATTCCAATTCCTTCATTGTGACTTTGCCTCCTCATTTTTCTACGTCTTATCACAAAATCATAATATGCTTCTTGGTACAATTATCATTCAATCAGTATAAAATCAAAGTCAGGCCCACCTCCCACAGCCACCACCCTTTCAACTCATCAGCCCAGTTCTACAGATTCTGGAGCTTCTGGGCGGCTGCATAGCAAATTCCACACTACTGAAATTCCAGTAGGATCACACCAAATAAGATTGGAAAGTAACATAGATGCTAATGAAACTCAACGAACAAGAACAGTAATACTGAAGGCTCAACTAGTAATAAACAGCTTAGTAAATTATCAGACAAGTACATAAGCCCATGGAGAGATATAACAATTTTCAAAAAATTGTCTTTGACTGAAACATTTTTGATAATTCCACTACCCATTTAGTTTTTTAAAATATAAAAAAATCATTGTGTGCCTGCGAAAGTGGCAGGCTTGCGGGGTGGTTGGGAAAATGGGGACAATAGTGAAGGGAAGGCCAATTTGGTGCTGGAATTGATATTGGAACATCAAAAGCTTCTAAAACCGGTACTATGGACAACTTTGTAAACCATGGTATCTAAATAAAGAATTTTATCTAAAAATTCAAAAAAGTTGCATTCCTATGTTTCAAACCCCAAAGTAAACATGATAGTATTAGAAGACTACAAACTAAAATAAGCTACTGAGACTAAATATGTAAACAGATCTTAGCATAAACATCCTAGTTAGGAATTGTCAAGAGGTCAGTAAAGGTACGGAGGTAAAAACTCAATAATATGAGTGGCCTATTATCCACCACACATTCATTCACTCATAATATCCTGAGAATTTACTCCAAAAAGTGCCAGAAATATTTATCTTCAGTCTTTCCATCAATGTGGTTTATCATTTTGAAATTCAGTTTTGTAGTCATAAAAAATAAAGTACAGAGATGGTACTACAAGCTCTATGCATTGGAAGTCATTGGAAAGCATTTAACACCAAAGGGAAAAGAGAGAATAAATTGATGTCAGGAATGAATACCAGCATGCTAACATCGCATGAGAATGTTATTTGCCAATTTTCAATGGTTCCAAATCATCTCATTTGTACTTTTTCTTTTCCTTATAAGTGAGATTCCAGAAATGGACTCCCCACCCTTACTGAAAATTTAGTGTTTTTATAAATTTGAGATTGGTTTCTCTGTAATGCAGAATGTAAAAGGCTAACATAAATCATGATATGATGTAGCTTTTCCAAATAAAAAAAAGGAGGAAAAATTCCCGAAGACATTTCTTGTACTACTCTACTCTATTTTCAACTACTTAAACCACATCACAGAGCAACATAAGCCATTGAAATGCTATATCTAACTACCGGCTTTAAATAGTATAAAGGTGGACCACTGTAAAGATAGTAAAGATATCACATATTCTGCATAGGCATGTATTACATACATTTGCAATCTCTGTATTTAGTGTTTTACAGACACGAACCTGGTGAAAAGTCATTTCCTCTTAACCCAATAATTTAGTGTTACACAACTCTGGACTAGTCAAATAATTACCTATTTTCTAGGCTTTGTATATTGTACAAGGTGGTAGCTGACCTCAGAGATATCTGTGTGTCTCCAGTCTAAAAGAACAGCATATGCTGTAGAAGGTCATTTTCTGTTTCTCTAGCCCATTGTGCAGTATTGCACAATTGGGTGGAATATAGAGACCAGAGCAGATTCTGGTTTAAAAACCTAACAGTACAGTCACTTTTTAACAGATAACATTCTGAGTTTAAATTTAGGTACTAGAAACTGAATAATATCCAGCTAATAAATTTCAGTGAACTTTATTATCAAAATGTGGAATTATACTCTATAAAACTGAAAGAGTTCAGATACCCAGTATACCTGCTTTCTTCTCTCTCATTTTATGTATCGAGTTGTAATATTCTCAATGACTAGATTTATTCTGGAAGAATTATTGAAATTATACAGTGAAATTATACAATATCTATGTTTTCATTTACTATTGGCTATAAATGATCTGTTAATTTTTCTCTTCCTTCAAAAAATGTTACAACATAATTAGGGAGGAAAAATGAATGAGAACATATAACTGAGAATCAACTGGAGGAGTCAGAGGAATAGCATGGAGGTTACAGCACTTGTTTTGCATATGGCTCATCCAGGTTCATTCCCAGACATTCCAATGAGCACGGTCAGGAGTGATTCTGAGTGCAGAGCCAGGAGTAACCCCCCGAACATCACAGGATGTGGCCCAGGAAAAACGAATTTTGAGGGGTCAATTAAATTTTAAACAAAAAATCTTGACCTTTGAAAGTTCACTTTCCTGTCTAGAGCAATACTGAGAAAAACTGCAGAATTACTTTCTGGATAGACCCTTAAATCAGACAAGAGACAGCAACAGAAACAATCTCTTTATTTTTCAGTTGTGGATTTTGTTGTGTTTTTTTTTAATGGGCCATACCCCCAAAAAAGATCCTGAGTTCCTCCCGGCAATTTCAGAGCCAAGTAGATCAGCAACGATAACGTGAAGAGAGTAAGATAAGGTGTTGTTGGAACCTGTTGGTGTCTGAATTAACTGGGTCATTCTGGTAGTGCTCAGGGGCTTTTAGGGCCACATCTAGTATTGTGTAGCTTAGGCACCTTAATCCTTCCATTACCTTCCCATTTCCCAAGAATCTGTTTTATTGTTTTTTAAATAACTTCAAAATATCCTACAAACATCATGAACTGCTACCTTACTCTCTGGGAAATATCCAATTCTCAGTTCAGCTCACCATCCAAGGAATGACAGTAAGGAATGACCAAATTAGGAGCTAAATTTAGTTTACTGACAATTTACTTAATTTTTTTTTATAACTGAAGGACAGCATGCTTATTTTCTTTATACCCTAAGCTGTAATATTTAAAATAAAATTATTTTACTTGTATTTCTATCATTGTTGTTTTCATGCATCATATTTTTTCTGTATGTCCATGGTCTTCATAATTATTATTATTAGAAGCTACATGATATATTATCCTATGTATATACTAAATTTAATTAAAGCCTTTTATATACTGTTTATTTAGTGTTACCATTTGGTGCAAAAGTGAAAATGTTCATTTTAAATTGAAATATTTTTTAGAACTTATTCATGAGAATACAGTTGTAGATCAAATGTGTATTTTGGAATTTTATTCTCATCATACCAGGAAACTAATCATCACTATTTATCATTTCCCTCAATTTTTGATATAAATATTTTAAAATACTTTAAGTATAATCAATAATTTATACAACACATAAATAATAAAAACTAGAAAATGTTTAATTTAAAATTCAACATCATCATACAGTGAATTTCTTTCATACAATATAGCAAACCTTATATCAAAATGGGATAAAACAGTCTTGTAATAAAGTAGTATGATTAAATCCTTCAAGTCGAATGAGTAGTAAGTATGCATTCTATATTTATATTATAGAATGCATCAATTAGGGCTATAGTACAGAGCGTAGAAAGTCTACCTGCAATCAGTTGACTGACCCAAGTTTAATCCCCAGCATCTCATATGGTCCCCAGGGTACCTGCAGGAGAAATTCCTGAGTACAGAGCCAGGAGTAAACCCTGAGCATAGCGAAGTGTGGCCCCAAACCAAAATTATGCATTATTTATCCAAATCCTTTTGATTTAAAAGAGAACATCTAGAGTAACATAATCTCTGATTATGATAATCTCTGATTATGATTATAGTAATTCCCAGAGCGTGTCATGTTTCACTTACACATATTGGCAAACCATCAATGCCTATAGTACTGCACTCTTTTCATTCATCTTCTGATTTACTTTAAAATCATGAATTTTTTTTTTTCTTTTTGGGTCACACCGGCAATGTTCAGGGGTTTCTCCTGGCTTTGCACTCAGGAATTACTACTGGCGGTGCTCGGGGACCATATGGGATGCCAGGGATCGAACCCGGGCCGGCATGGGCCAGCCACGTGCAAGGCAAACGCCCTACCCGCTGGGCTATCGCTCCGGCCCCATAATCATGAAATTTTATGTTTCACACAATTTATGTTTTATATAATTATGTATTTTGTTATTTGTTTTTGGGTCACATGCAGCTATGTTCTAGGCTTACTTCTGGATCTGCACTGCCAAATTACTCCTGGCAATACTTCGAGGAAGACATGTGGTGCCAGAGATTGAATCCAGGTTGGCTACATGCAAAGTAAGCACCTGACTCAATGAACTATCTATCTGGCCTTCTTTCACATAATTATAGGCCCCTTTTCATTTATTTCTTTAAGTATACTTTCAGAATAGCTTGGAAACAGCAACAAAGATTAGAAATATTCCTTGATCACTTATATCTGAAAAATGCAATGTATGGGGTCCACATATATTTGAAAATAGAAAGAAAACATTCCACCCCACTCCTTGATATTAATTTTCTTATACACTATGGATTTATATTTTCCTGTAGCTTTTTGAAAAATAATTATGGCTGTCTGATTCAACCTTTATGGAAAGCAACATAGGTAGGAATAAAACTCACTTATACATTTTCTGTCATATCAAATATTTGATATGCCAAAATTATAGACCTCATTCCCATGACCTGAACAAATGGTATGAGGCTCTTTGTGTTCCTGGAGAGAGCAGATGACCTTGGACTACACTAGTATGAAACAGTGACATACAGAGATGTTACTGGTTCCCACTCAAGCAAATCAATGAATAACGGGAAGGCAAGTGATACAAGTGATATACTTTCTGAATATTTTAGACAAAACAAGGTTATAGTGTTTGCACTCTGTGGTTTTAAATTATGAGAAATGAAGCTTCTGTTACATCTACCGGTTGCTAGCTCAGTCACATTAAACCTCTGCACTGGTCACAGATAAAAGAGCAACACCAAAGTACTCACTAAGCTTAGCAGATCATTTCTGGTAATAAAGTAAAAGCAATGATAGCAAGCAATGATAGCAAGCCAAACACCTGAAGAATCTGCCATCAGTACTCATCAATACACTGGCTCGGCTCTTAACTGTCTGAATGCAAGGTGCCCTCCCATTGGAAAACCAGCAAGACAGTTCTACTGTTCAAGAAGGGAGACATCCACTACATTGGCAACTATTTCCCCCATCTGCCTGTTGTCTGTCATCTACAAGTTGTTCACTCGAGTCATCTTGAACAGGATTAGCAGAACATTAGATGAAGGACAACCGTGTGAGCAAGATGGCTTCCGAAAAGGATTCAGCACAATCGACCATATTCACACGGTAACCAAGCTCATTGAAGTTTATTTATTTATTTATTTATTTATTTATTTGTTTGTTTATTTATTTTTGCTTTTTGGGTCACACCCGGCGATGCTTAGGGTTACTCCTGGCTCTTTGCTCAGGAATTACTCCTGGCGGTGCTCGGGGGACCATATGGGATGCCAGGGATCGAACCCAGACCAGTATAGGCCGGCCGTAAGGCAAACGCCCTACCCGCTGGGCTATTGCTCCCGGCCCTCATTGAAGTTTGTAGGGAGTTCAGCATGCCACTCTGTCTCACGTTCATTGATTTAAAGAGAGCCTTTGATTCTGTGGAGACTGAAGCAGTCATCGAAGCCCTAGCCAAACAGGGCGTTCAAACCCAATACATCAAGATCCTTCATGAGCTGTATTACGGATTCACCACCAGGATCTCACCATTCTACAAAGAAGTGATCATCAATGTCAAAAGAGGGGTTCAGCAGGGTGATACCATTTCACCAAAACTCTTCTGTGCCATCCTTGAGAACATCATGCGACAATTAGAATGGGAAGGAATGGGAGTGAAGATAGATGGTCGGCAACTAACCCATCTCCGCTTCACTGATGACATTGTTCTAATAACACCAAACATTAGTCAAGCGGCACAAATGCTGGCTGACTTTGACTGAGAATGTGGATAGGTCTTCACCTGGCTCTGCACTCAGCAATCACTCCTGGCGGTGCTCAGTGGACCATTAGGATGCTGGGGATCGAACCCGGGCCACCGCAGGCCGGCCTCATGCAAGGCAAATGCCCTACCCGCTGGGCTATCACTCTGGCCCTTCAGCAACTGGATTTTAAAAAGCAAAAGTCCAAAGTTTAGTGTTCAAGCCTATAAAAACACTTATTCTTACATATAAGAAGCAAAAACTTTTCAACTTTTCCATTATTTTCTTCATTTGGGTTTTTGACCTGATTATAGGAGAGCACAGATTTTTTGGGAGTAGGATAGCGTGCAGAGACTGAATTCCATATTATCTCTCTTTGTTCGCTTCATTTAGTACAGCAGGTGCCAATACAGGATCCCAGGTTGGGAAGTACTGTTTTTGATTATCTGAATATAGGAGAATTAAAATGGTGAGCATTTGTGTTTGTGATATGTTCAAATGGAACTATATGAAAGAACATCATGTTTATGATGCTACTTAGCTTGACAGATTAAAGTGGGAATCACACAGAAGATTTCATCATATTAAATAACTGCAAAATATTCCCTTTCCCTATTTTTATTCTATAGGAAAATCATACCTTTTTTCCTCAATGATTTTGGGCTTGCTCACACATATTTTTGATCACTGGAATCCAAACAGAAGTAACAGTCTATTCCAGAGCATAGTAATAGCTAATATAAGTACCTTCTATTCTTTTGTGCTGCCATGGGAAGAATATGCACCAAGAGACACCAGTTTCAAAATTAAGATGTGGAATGACTGCAACCTAAGAGGTAAAATAATTAACTACAAGTTAAACATCTGAGTTTTTTAAACTGCCAGCTATGGGCTATTATTATATTATTCCATACATATTGAAATTTAGGGATTATTTTCATTATTCACTCCCCTAATTTTGTCCTTAACTTTGTTCATTATCCTAACAGAAATACCAAGCAGATTAGCAGGCAAACTGTGAAATAGGAAGGCCAACCTCAGTAAATTATCTTCTTTAAACCCAGTCATTCAAATGCAAAACCATCATAACGATGTTAGGTATAATTATGATAATGAAATTAAGTAATAGATTTAAGATCCTTAAAACACTTCTTGGTATGCAATAAGATCACTATATATTATCACTTCTTTTTTTCATTATTTGTCCATGGGCTTCCATTCATGGACCAATTACAAAATGGGAAGTAGAAATTCGAGGACTAATGGGATAGGAATATCATTCTTTTAGTCAGTGTTCCTTAAAGCATAGAGGGAATAGGATTTAACAATTTGTTCAGAATTTTTCGTGTTAAACTAAAAAATGTTAAAAAATGTTACAGCGAAAGGAATCATTATTAATTTTTCCTTTAAAAATGTGGATGCTTTAATGTGCAAGAGAAAAGAGAGTGTGTGTAAGAGAAGAGAGAGAGAGAGAGAGAGAGAGAGCGTGTTTGGAATTATATATCTCATTCTGGAATGGATTGAGGCTCTTTTATGTTCCTGGAGCAAGTAGATGCCTTGGGCTCTACTAGCATGAGACAGGACATATGGAGATGTTACTGGGGCCCGCTCGAGCAAATCGATGATGAACGGGAAGACAGTGAT
The DNA here is from genome assembly GCA_021461705.1 of Cryptotis parvus. Lineage (NCBI taxonomy): Eukaryota > Metazoa > Chordata > Mammalia > Eulipotyphla > Soricidae > Cryptotis > Cryptotis parvus. The sequence goes on along the minus strand of JAJIBD010030436.1, from coordinate 266,409 downwards.
ACAGTGATACAGTGGCATAATAAAATAAAATAAAAATTTTTTAAATAAAAAAATTGAAAATAAATAAATAATAACAAGGTGGTGCTGAGACAAAATGACTTCAACATGATTAAATGTGAATGCTTCCACAATGAGATTATTTCAAATGCTTTGACTGGAAATGTTTCTAAATTATAAGCTAAAACTCCCTTCTCTCTATTTGAATTTCATAATTTTAACCACATGCGAGTATGCCACCCGCACGGCAGAGCCTGGCAAGCTACCCGTGTCGTATTTGATATGCCAAATACCAGTAACAATTATAGACCTCATTCCCATGACCTGATGGAATGGTTTGAGGCTCTTATGTTCCTGGAGCAAGTAGATGCCCTTGGGCTCTACTAGCATGAGACAGGTCATATGGAGATGTTACTGGTGCCCGCTCGAGCAAATCGATGATGAACGGAAGACAGTGATACAGTGAACCACATTTCACTACTCTAATTTTGATCTTTTGTTTTCAGTATTTATAATACTTGTGTTTTAAATATAAATTTGAGGTATCAGTACTGATTATAAGACAACAATACTTATTCTTAAATATAACCTATAAACCACTGAAGTAGCTCAGTCAGGAAAAGCACTCGACTCTTAAATATAATTAATCTATACATGACTTTTTGCTTAATTTAAATAAAATAGTGCTCAATTATAGCATATATATATATATATATATATATATATATAAGTTACTGTATAACTGTATCACTGTCTTCCCGTTCATCATCAATTTGCTCGAGAAGGCACCAGTAACAACTCCATATATCCTGCCTCATGCAAGTAGAGCCCAAGGGCACCTGCTTGCTCCAGGAAGATGTGGAAAATGGAGGCCCTCTTAAGGTGGGGGTTGTCTGGCTTGTTGTGAGGCTCTGCCCGGGTGGTGGGCCAGGGCTAGAACCCGCCATCCCTCCCAGGTGCCTCATGAGCGGCTGGGCATAGGGAGAGCCAGTAGCAGCTCTGCCCCATGTCTCTGAGTCTCTTTTACTAATACCAACCTTATTAGTACAAATAAAAATAAAATCAAATTCTGAAGCAATATCCTAGTAAAAAGAATGAGCTTATACCATATATCAAACATACCATAAAGCAAAGCAAAGATAAAATAGGGAATGACCAAGAAGGAACCGTACTGGCTAAAGCAAAGGTACAGCTATTGTACAGATGGATTTTATACACTGTAAATGTTACACATGAGAAAGTTATTATAAACCGTTGGGTAAAAGCTGGACTGGTCATTAAGGCAATTTTGGGACAGTGGGTAGCTTATTTGGGAAAGACATCTGTATGCTGCCCTGACGCACAAATTTATTCCAGAAAGGAAGTGTTTGGACTAAAGACAGCGAGTGGGTCAAGCATGGGCTTTGTCTCCACTACCTCCCAAAACCTCATCAGAATGGCAAAGGAATTCTATGCTGAACACAACATTTAGAACAGGCTGATTTAACAGGATGATCTAAATTTTGTTTCTTAAATTTCTAGAAGTTACTATATATGTGCTATATAACTGTGGGTCTACCCAAACAAATTAGAAAAACCTATGGATGAAATAGTGTTCTTTGAGGAATATTTTTAGCAGTGTCTTGTTTGTCTGGGTGCCATACCCATCAGTACTTAGGGCTTTCTCTTGGCTCTCTACTCATGGATCACTCCTCATGAGGTCTGGAGGACCACATGGTATGCAGGGGGTAGAATCCAGGTGAGCCACATTCACAATAAGTGATCTACCTAACATAGCATCTTTCCAGCTCCAAAGCTCTTTCATATTCTTAATAATAACATTCATTTTATTTATGTATATCCTTATTTATTTTTACCCTTTTAAATGTACTATTATTCAAAACATTTTCTTTTATCCATAGCTAGTAGTTGCTGCAACCACTTTGTTATTTTTACCTTTGTCTCTCATTTTCATAAAGATAAGTATGGTAAATGAACAAATATATATCTGACAGTGCTTTCCATGTACATTCCTGATGGGTATATACCATCTTCATAAAATATACAACCTTCTTCTATAGACAGGAGATACAAATTGTAGATTGTTTTTTCACACTTCATTAATTTATCTCTCCAAGGAAGTCACAATGCATTGTTTTTGATACTAGAGAGAATCAAATACCTAGAAGGACACTTATGGATCCTGTGTGGCATATACATTAAGTGTCAGTAAATAAATTATCAATGCAGACCCTCAAGAGAAAATGCTAAGAGTAGCTAGTTTGGCTCAGCTATGCAGGAAAAGCATCTCTTAAGAAGAGATATTTAATTTGTGCTTCAATTTATTTTGTTTTGTAGTCATATCCTGTTGTACTCAAGCTTTGCTCCTATCTCTGCACTATAGAATCACTCGTAGAGGGCTTTGGTGACCATATGGGATACAGCAGATCGAACCTTGGTCAGCAGCATGCAAGACAACACCCTACCTGTTGTACAATCTTTCAGGCCCCCATCTGCGGAAAATTTGGGGGGAATTGTAAGTTGAGATTTTAACAAGCTGTTAGAACAGAACACTTCATAACTCCTACTTAAATGTAAATTATGGTCTGATTCATCTTGATAATTAATTTAAAACTACATAATTCATTCTAGTTCATTATCAGACTGTGGGGCACTATATTTTAGGGTGTTGAATAATCAAATACTTATGGAAACATCTTACAGGTTGAATATATATGTTGAGCCTTCTCTAATTGAGAAAATGCATAAAATATAGTTTCATAATCATATAATTTGCCTTTAACTCTCAGGATATAAAGAAAATGCTATATTTTAAATATATCTATTTATTATAATCACTACCTTTCTATTATTTGAATCCCTGGTTTCAAAACATGGGTTAAATATATATAAAACTGCATCTAGACTGACAGAGCTTGGACACCTGGGAGATAGTAACAAGCCCCACCCAAGCAGAACCCATCTTCCCAGGCAACACTGACATCCAGCCATGAAGAGCACTGCTTCACTCTGCAGCTGCACATTTCTTCACCACTCCATATCTCAACATAAACATAAAAAATAGCCTAAGGACTTCCCAGTCAGTGGAAGCAATATCAAAAGAGAGGACCCAGCTCAACCCCAAGTAGAACCACGCTCAGGGAGGTGGCTTTCAGATTACCACAACATCATGCAGAAACAATGCAGATCCCCAAAAGGATTGGATGAGGACAAGAGCCCTGAAGACTCAATAAGGACTATCCATGTGCACATCTCTCTGATAAAGAATTCTGAGATGAAATGGTGAGGATCTTTAATGAGCTCAAAGAAACAGTGGAAAGAAAATCCAAAATATATACAGGAGGATATAGTGGCAGAATGGACAGCCAATAAAAAAGGAGGAAATGAGAGCATAAATAAAAACACTGCAAAGAGAAGTGTCATTAGTAAAAAATTTGGTAGATGAAATAAAAACTCAATGGTACTGTGTCATTCTGGTGTCAGCACTAGAATGACAACAGCCGGAGTCAGAATCAGTGAGCTTGAAGATAAGCTGCAGAAAGCACTCAGGCAAATACAGAAGATGGAAAAGGATGGCAAAATAGCTCAACAGCAGGCAAGAGAACATTAGGATGATTTCTAGAAAAACAATGTAAGAATCAGCAGAGATGCAGAGGGACAGGAAGGCAACCAAAAATAGGTAGGGAGAGCTAAACACATCATTGCTGAAAAATTCCCAGAGTGAAAGGATGCAGGAATTCAGATCCAGAAGTCCAAAGGATACCAGCTAAAATAGACCCTAGCAAAAAGACTCCAAGACACGGTATAAATAGAACAAAGAATGCCATAGACAGAGACACAATACTATAAGCAGCAAGATTAGAGAAGGAAATTTCATACAAAGGAACATGCCTTAAATTTACAGCAGACTTCTCGGATGAAACCCTCCAAACTCAAAGACAATAGTGGAGTTTAGTGAAAAAAAAACTTAATGAAAAGAAGGCCTCACCAAGAATTATTTACCCAGCTAAATTCTCATTCAGAGGGGCCAGAGCGATAGCCCAGTGGTAGGGCCTTTGCCTTGCACGCGGCGGCCCATGCCGGACCATGCATCCCATATGATCCCCTGAGTACCGCCAGGAGTAATTCCCTGGAGTTCAGAGCCAGGAGTAACCTCTGAGTGTCGCCAGGTGTGACCCAAAAAGCCAAAAAAAAAAATTCTCATTCAGATCTGAAAGAACAAAACTGCATCTATATTTAAATTATGATCCCAGATTAGAAATCAGAATGATTGGTATGTTATAAAGAACAATTTTCTTTAAAAAGTTTAATTGTCCATTCAGATCACTATTTATAATTACTTTAATTCTACATAATCCTCAATGCATTGCTAATGTAGAGAACATCACCTTAACTGTACCATGCTAACAAGGAAACTTAGGCAAATGGCAATTATATTACTTACCCTTTATTACACAATTGCCTATACTTTCATGGTTTCAAATAATGTGGATCAAAAGTAACTACCTTAAATATTAATTTTCTGATGAAAAGGATACATATTTGAAAATACACAAATGTTTATTTCAATAATAGAATTTTCCCTTTTAAAATAAAATTCATTTTAAATCCAGCACTCCTGTGCAATTTACTTTTCATTCCATTAAAAAGCAGTTAATGTGGACAATCTACTTCACAGAAATAGTGACAACCAGTGGAGTTTCGAATGTGAATCAAATAATGTTACCCTGTCAAGTCATTACTTTTAAATATAATACTATCCAGTATAAACCATGACTATGCCTATGAATAACTAATTGTTATACAGTAATCTTTAATATGACAATACAGTGGCTGTTTAACATACACTTGTTGACTGATAACATTTTGCAGTGTAGATATAACCTTAGCATAAATAAAACATAGGTTTACTTACACATATTATATGGAGGAAATCATTCTGCTGTGGTAGTATAGTTAACAACGTCACACTTCAGACACAAAAGTGCACATTCAAATAAACTAATATGTTTATTACCATACATTCTCTCTATTGAAGCCTTGATTCCTAAACTTAAAGCATCTTGTCTGAAGCATCATGAAGTCCTCTCAATGGTTCATGTCCTATTCTGTGTAAGTCAAAATCAATTTCCATACTAAAAAGTCTATCTTCTAATGCCATCTTTGAGAGAAACAAATCTTTAATAATTCCTTTTCTACTGGATTACTTTCAGACTTAGAATCAGATCAATATTTTATTGCTTACACACCATCAATATCCCAACAACACAGAAAAGATGCCTCCTCAGTTTCCATCCTGTGCATTCTACTTCATGGTCTCATACAAATGCCACTTGCTCTCTCTCTCTCTTTGTAATACTTATCTTTGGACACTGACTAGTGCACACTTATTCATATCAAGTATCCATTAAGTAATTTTTCTAAATCTCAATTTCCCACCCTAGAAAATGCCTTTCACCTCATTTCCCCCAGAAAACAATTATATAAACTTTAGATCATAATTCCCAAACTCAAATATAATTTTTTCACCTCTTTTTCTTATTGAATACAATCTCCCTAATATAAGAATCTTTATCTTTTTATTATAAATAGGTGACTTAGCACTCAGTTAAATTATGTTGTAGGACAAATGACTATTTGAAAGGCAGAAACAGAATAAAATATGCATTAGATGTGATGACTGCCGTTCTTCAAACTCTTCAGATGTAGATCTGCCAATATCCTCATGGAAGCATTAACATCACTCTGCTTCCAGAATAAAACTGGTTATGGCAAGTCTTATATTCTCGTTGAAGGTGATGCTTTGCTTACTAACAATGATCTAAGCTGATAAATTAACTCATTTAGAAATATCAGTTTTATCAAAAATTAGAAATGATAGGGCTTGAATGTTAGTACGGGAGGTAATGTCTTAGCTGCAATCACCAACACCCATTCAAATCTGTGCCACCATGCATGCTACCCCTACTACTTTGGGAGCAGTCCAACACCCCAAAAATTAAACTAAAAATAAATAAAGTTATAAAATTAAATATTACAAGGTCATCTTATGGATTAAAAAGTGCTTCTAGTAGAATCTGACATACAATAAGTGATAGGGAATTATGGCCATTTAATAGTTAAGACTCAAAGTTCTATTTGATAAATCCAAGGCAAGTCAACTGAAGCCAAAAGAATAAAATGATGAATAGATTCACAAAACTAGAAGTACAGAGTGTCTTTAATAGGTTTCCGTAATTCATTAATTTGATTTCATTTTCAGATTCAATTTCTCCTTTTCTCTATTTCTCTCTCATTCCTCATATCCCACTGTATATCATATATTGCTCAATTCTTTTCCACTACACACAAAGACACACACACACGCAGAATTTTCATCAGACTAGTATCTTCATATTTTCATCAATCAACCATGGTAAACTATTCAGCAAAATAAGAGGCAAGAAATATTCATTGTTGGGGCCAGAGTGATAGCATAGTGGGTAGGGTGTTTGCCTTGTACATGACCAATTTGGGTTCAATTCCCAGCATCCCATATGATTCCCCAGTCACTGCCAGGAGTAATTCCTGAGCAAAGAGCCAGGATGTAACCTAAAAGCAAAAATAAAAGAAAAGAAATATCCATTGCTTATCTTCTATTTTGGATCTACTTTGGTGGGAGACTTGGGCCTTCCTGCATGGTCTAAGTTATTGACCAAGACCTAGAAGTTTGGGAATTCCATTGTTTTGTCTAGATTGTAGCTGTGGAACTCGTTTAGTAAAAGCCTTTTAGAACTGTGCTGAACTCCTGAGTTTTTATCCATTCCCTGCTGGCTTCAAGGTAGAAGGGAAATAGTGTCCTGATATTGTTGGGGACCCTCCTCAACAGTTTTCATGAGGCGGCCAGGAGGGAGGGGGTTTTCTGGCTCTGACCCGCCACCCCAACATAGCATCAGAAGAAGCCAGAGGAAACCCCCGCACCATAATGGCAGCTATTTTCAATGTTTGGACTCCACAGCTTGTCAGAGCTCCACCCAAGAGAGAAGCTGATTTCAAGCCTAGGTATGTGGGTCTTGCCAGCTAAAGTCAACAGGCTTCCATGAAGATGGAGCAGAAGTCCCTCTCCCCACTTCTGTCCCTTCTGGGAGGCCCAGTGGACCCACCCATGAACTGTTACGGGACTGTTGGCTGTGATCCAGAGACACTGGCACACAGGGCAGAGCTGCTACAAACTCTTCCCATGCTCAGCTGATCATGAGGCATCTAGGAGGAATGATGGATTTTGGCCCTGGCCTGCCACCCCAAAAGAGCCTCAGAAGAAGCCAGAGGAAATCCCCGCACCATATTGGCAGCCATTTTTAACATCCAGACTCCACAGCTTGTCAGAGCCTCACCCGAGAGAAGCTGAGCTCAAGCCCCACCCTAGAGAAAAGTTGATTACAAGCCCAGTACTCAATGGACCCGAAAACATGTCCTGTTACAAATTATTCTATCCATTAAGGAGGAGAAAAGGGAGGAGACAAGAATGCTTCTAGCCAGACAGCAGACTAGGGCCCCTGGGATTAATCCAGAGCCATGGCAGAACCTAGCAAGCTACCCATGGTGTTCAATATATCAAAAACAGTAACAATAATGAACCTCATTCCCAATGAATGGACACATTACTGGTACTCACTCAAGCAAATCGATAAACAATGGAAAAACAGGTGATACAAGTGATCTTCTATTTATACAACCTCTGGGATGCAACTGAATTGTCAATACAATAGGCTGACTGTGTCTTCTTTTAATCATATACTGAAACCAAATCCTCAATATCATAATATTTGGGGATGAGCTCTTTGGGACATGATTTGAGCTCATGTTAGATTAACATCCCCAATAATGATGCCTCAGAAAGTTCTTGTGCCCTTTATTCCTTATGAGGACATGGCAAGAAAATGTTTATGAATGAGGAACAGTGCCCTCACAAGCTACCAAATTTACTGACACCTTGATCATGATCTTTTTAGCTCTACATTTGTTAGAAATAAACAACTGTTGTTTAGAGATTCTTCTGGTTTCTGTAATATTATAGTAGCCTGAACAGTAGTATTTCTTTTAACTACTTGCTAAAGAAGGGATATCCATCATTAACCATTATTCTACACTTAACACTGCTTTTGCAGTAATAGTATCGAAAGATGTATCTTCATGGTTTACACTTTCAGCCTGATGTGTTAATCCATGAAACTTAATGGGGCATTCTTGTTTCTAAATGACATTACTTATATCTCCATTTTTTCAGGATGTCACCTAAATATAAGGATTTGGATATAATAGAGATTCCCTAACTATCAGTACAGAATAAAAAGTAGCACACACAATTGACGCCAGTCAGTAAAGTATGCATTAAAGATACAGGGCTTTTTATAGTCACCTCAACCTCACGGGGCACTTCTACAAGTTGGTCTAAGATATGATGCCTCTGAAAATTGATCTTTCTCTTGAGAAATGGCCATTTGTCAGCAATTGAGATCATCCCCTGGGTATATCCATGCTCAAGCATTTCTTGACATTAGTCTTGATGCATGAAAAAAACACTTCAAGCCAAAGTCAGAGATTTACAGTAGACAAAAAGAATTTGACCATTCAGGGGCTAGAGTGATAGACCAGAGGGTAGGGCGTTTGCCTTGCATGCAACCAACCCAGTTTCGATTTCCAGAATCCCAAATGGTCCCCTGAGCACAGCCAGGAGTATTCCCTGAGTGCAAAGCCAGGAGTAACCCCTGAGCATTGCTGGGTGTGACCCAAAAAAGAAAAAAAAGAATTCGACCATTCAAATTCTTGAATTGTCATAGCCAAAGGAAGCTGGAATCTCCACTTAGACAAATAATTGAAAAAATATGTATATATATATATATGTGTATATATATATTATATGTAAGTGGCATGCTTGTTTCTAAATGATATTACTTATATAATAATGTGAACCTGCTTTACTTATCCAACAATTCTTTTTATTTAACAAATACACTGTCCTTGGTCCCAGTCCTGTTCAAATGTCAATATTCATTATCGGCACTACATTGTCTTTATGTTACGGTAGAGGTTCCCTAACTATTTGGTCAACTGCCCACTTACCAGAAAAAAATGTTACTCAGTACCCCGTGGAAAACTACCTTCAAGCAAATAACCCCTAACTGCACCTGAGGCAACTACAGTCCCTCTGGAACTTTCCAGTACTAGCAAGTACTAACCAGTGGGTAAAATGCTAACATAAGAGTTTAATACCTTAGTCACAGATAACCCAACCGAATCTCCTCTTGTGTATACTGTTAATTTAGAACTGTATGTTAAAGCTCTCTCGGTATATAAGTAAACTGTAAGTATTGGGGATTCAAATATGAGCATCTTAGTGCAGATTTTATTCTGGATACTACAACATTCTTTTATTACATGCTTAGGGGGTTCATTTCTAAGAAACCACTGCCTAACCCAGATTATGAATGTTTTCGCTGTTTTCTCAAAATTATATCAATGTTAGCGCTTATAAATCATTGCTTATCCAATGTTTATAGTTCATTAGGCATGACTTTGGACAGAGAATGAGGTCCCACACTCAACAAAAATCACAGCTTATCCCTGTCTGGGTTCAGGGTTAACTCCTGAGTCCTAGAAGCCATATCTGGTTCCAGAGATAGAATTCAAGGCTTGAAACAGGGTAAGCTGCAACAATGCAAGCAGATTAATACCCCATACTATCTCTGTGACCCAATTTCATAATTTTAAATGCAGTATAAGTAAAGTATTCGATACCATACTTCTTCCCTTGGATATACTGTGGGCCCAGCAAAATTAATTCAAAAGAGTATTTTACCTCATCAATGTACTTAAAGCCATTGCTACAAATCAATTTACCATAAATATTTATTTCTAGGTTTTACTTTATTGATTCACAGGAACTATAGCTGTGTAATCCTGTTTCTGATTATTGAGGATACTTTAAGTTTCCACATAAATTTTTATATCAGTACTTAATCTTTTTAGATGAAATTTTATTTATTTATTTATTTTTTGCTTTTTGGGTCACATCCGGCAATGCCGAGGGGTTACTCCTGGATCTTTGCTCAGGAAATTACTCCTGGTGGTGCTCGGGGACCATATGGGATGCCGGGACTGAACCCAGGTCGGCCACGTGCAAGACAAATGCCCTACCTGCTGTGCTATCGCCCCAGCCCCCTTTTGATGAAGTTTTAAATGAAATTTCTTTCTTAATTTCATTTTAAGATTGCTCATTGAAGAAATATTACACTGATTGTCATTTAATATGGTAGCTAAATACACTGATCTTACATCCTACAACATTACTGATTTTATTTAATATACATGATAAATTTTGGTGTTAAAGTTTGCTATAAAAATAACACATATAGTGGTTGTTTTACTTCATTTTGTATCTGGATGACTTCCCTCCCCCCCCCAACCTAATAGTTCTAATTTGATTGCATAGCATACTGCTGAATAAATAATAAGAGAAGATATTATCCTTTGTTTTAATGGCATTTAAAACTATACTTCTTCCCCATTACAATGTAATCCTTCAACAGCATAGTTAATATATAATAAACAGCTGATATTCAATTACAAATATTTCAGACAAAAAGAAAATAGTACATGTTCAAGGAAAAATGAGAATGCTGACATTTAATGAAATAAAAGTTATCACCTGTTAGTAGGACTAAAATAATATAAATTAAGCTTAAATACAAGTCATAGTCTAACAAGAAAAGATATATGCTAAGTGAGAGAAAACTGTAAGCAGACATTAAGAGGGGGCATGGTACAGAGTTATGAACACTTTACATAACTGAATTACTTATAGCACTGGAATAGATAAACATTTCTTACTATTGCAATTTTATTTATTAAAATAATAAGACAAATCAGTTCAACCACAAGATTCTATGCAGGATAGTGATTGCAATATGCACTGAGGATTATTTTATGATATCATCATTAATAGGTCAAGGACAGTTTACCATTGACTTCACAAAGAATCATTTTTGAAATCTGATGATTAATCAGCAAATAATGATGAACTGTTGAGAAAAATAGTTAATTTAACCCAATTCCAACCTAATTTTGGAAGAAGGCATTTCATCTTTATACTGGCAATGAATAGAAATCTGATATAAGAAATGAGTCAATGAAATCTTATTAAACTATAGAAAAATCTTTACAGAAGAAAATTCTCACTCTGCTCATCCTTGTGACAATAGAACGTTATTCATCTCTAATATAAAAATTTCTAGATTTGACTGTAGGAATTTGACATCTGCCATTCATGCTCTCATGCCTATTTGTTAAAATTCAAACAAATCAAATGGCTTGAAAACGTCACTGTCATGTAAATAAAATATTACACATATATTTTTATTATACTACATATAGTATAATAAATATATATAATTTTATGATACATAGTTGTAATTATATTATGTAATTGTTATAATTGTTATATATAAATGATTGGGAGGAATCACACCCAGCAGTTCTCAGAATATACTCTTGGCTCTGTGCCACTATGTGATCACTATTGGTGGGACTCAGTGTACCCAGGTGCAGTGCCAGAGACAGAATCTGAGTCTACCATATGCAAGGCAAGTATCTTACCAAACTTCCTGTCCCTCTGCTCCTTTCCAAATATTTTCTTGTGGAGATATTTTTTTTAGTATTAAGGCATTTTGTTAGTCCATTATCACTATCACTATCTTCCAGTTCATCATCTACTTGCTAGAGTGGGTACCAGTAATATCTCCATATGTCGTGTCTCATGCTAGTAGAACCCAAAGGCATCCGCTTGCTCCAGGAACATAAAGAGCCTCAAACCATTATATTAGGTCATGGGAATGACCTAATATAAATGTTACTGGTATTTGGCATATCAAATATGACACGAGCAGCTTGCCAGGCTTGCCGTATGGGTGGCACCTCTTGTAGTCACCTCTAAATAAAAGCATTTATAGTCTGGTCTGCTGGGTGGAGTTGTGACGAGAGGGAAGTCCATGTGGAAAATGGCAGCCCCCATGGAGTGGGGGGTCTGGCTTGTTGTGAGGCTCTGCTGGGGTGGCAGGCCAGGGCTAGAACCCGCCATGCCTCCTGGGCGCCTCATGAGCGGCTGGGCACAGGGAGAGCAAGTAGCAGCTCTGCCCCATGTCTGAGAGTCTCTGGCTCAGCATACCTGGGCCGGATTGAAAAAAAAAAACTGCTGCAGGGTGGGTTTTGATGATCCAGGCTGTGATAGTCTGGTCTGCTGGGTGGAGTTGTGAAGAGAGGGAAGTCCGGATATGGAAAATGGCGGGCCCCATGGAGTAGGGGCGGGGTCATCTGGCTTGTTGTGAGGCGCTGCTGGGGTGGCAGGCCAGGGCTAGAACCTGCCATGCCATCCGGGCACCTCATGAGCAGCTGGACACAGGGAGAGCAAGTAGCAGCTCTGCCCCATGTCTGAGAGTCTCTGGTTCAGCATACCAGGGCCCTTTGTTAGTTAATATTTGAAATATTAAAAATAACACTAAAACACAAATTAAATAAGTGCTAGATGTTTTTTCAGTATAAAACAGAAAAAAATTAAAATAAATCAGTACACTTTATTCAGTAGAAAATATTAGATTCTCGATGGAACAAGAAAAGTCCTTATTTAGCTAGCTTTTTTTTGATTTTGAGCTTCACATGATATGCTCAGAGCTTAAAATCCTAGCTCTGTGTAGATGGATGGCTCCTTGTGGGCTAGGGAGACCATCAGGGGTGCCTAGGATAGGATCCAGGTTGTTCCATGGAAGGCAAGCACCCAACACATAATACAGTCTCTCCAACCTCAAGAACAGTCCTTGTTAAAACAATAGATTATGGTATTCTCCCTTCTGAGAATATCTGGATATATATATATATATATATATATATATATATATATATTTTAAAACCATGAACACCTACACTAATATATCTATCTATCTATCTATATATATATATATTAGTGTAGGTGTTCATGGTTTTAAAAACTCAGTTTGATGAGGTATGGCAAGGAGATGTGTATCTTTCTCATTTTACCTTATGCTCTACTGCATGGCCACACTAGTTTATTAGCTTTCATCTGAACTTGTTGGATTTTATCTTAAACATTAGAAAGAAAAATACTATGAGAGCTGTGAATAAATTTCACTTCTCATAAGCAGATTATTTTCTTCTAAGATTTCCTCTTCAGGAACCATGAAGTTACTTTTAATTTCAAACGTGTAAATTAATGGAAACACTAAATTTCAGATTCAGCAAAAGACAATATTCTTCAATTTTTCAATTTTGGAAACAGGCTTTTGAAGTTACAAGGTTCCTAAACACTCAAGGAATCGTCTAAGGAGTCACAACATTCTCAGAAGTAAAATACAAACACGCTCACTGTTTAAACACAGATTTAAGCCTACCTTCTTAGCTGTGAAGTATTGGAGAGCTACAGTCACTGTCCCCATATCCCCATGTTACCATATCCATGACACATAAGGTTTCATGGAGCCCTTAAATATTTTTCAACCAACACTTACTGAGGGCAGAATGGAAGTTAGAGGCTAAGCTCATGCCTTGCATGCAGCTGACACCAGTGTACGCCCTGGCACTACATGGTCTTCCAAGAACCACTTGGGAGATGTCATCCAAGTAAGAAAAGAAATTCTTACTGAGCAGGCTCTCATATTAAGCAATGTGCTATAGATTAAAGCAAGAGTAGACTAAGACAATGTATCTGTTTTCATGTTGCCTCCAGCACAATGGATAAAACTACACGGTAGACATTGCATATTTCCCGCCTCATTAATTCTGGATCTATGCCTGGGTCTAGCCCTGCACTTCTGTATCTGTCACATCCGAATGCCACATCTGCCCCACAGTAGTGACCCCTGGGCACAGAGCCAAGAGTATGCTCTGAGAGCCAATGGGTGCGATCCCCCAAAACTATAAAAATATCAAAAAATATTTGGATGAACTAAATACAAATATTCAATAAAGTCTTAACCAAGACTCTGTGTCATTACATGGGAGTGATCTTTTAAAGCACTTGAGTTGGTGCTAACTTTACCTCACACACTTCCAACATCTTGACTTTCATTGGTCCTTTCCGATTTGCTGGAAGATGACCTCTCATTTTTCACAATTAAAATATTTTCCATTTTCACGGTCTTCCAAAAAACCTAACTTCTTTCACAAATTATACCAACGCACATTTTTTTAAGTTGTTCATGACTGGGATTCAGTCATGCAATGTTCCAACACCCATCCCTTCACCACTGCACATTGCATATCTTTTTTTTTTTTTTTGCTTTTTGGGACACACCCGGCGATGCTCATGGGTTACTCCTGGCTCTGCACTCAGGAATTACTCCTGGAGGTGCTCGGGGACAATATGGGATGCCGGGTATCGAACCCTGGCTGGCATAGGCCGGCGGCATGCAAGGCAAATGCCCTACCCGTTGGACTATTGCTCCGGCCCCTACAGTGCATATCTTTTAAGGCATTTCTTTCACACCCTAGAAGATACATAAAAGAATTATAAAAACTGTAGGACCCTAATGATATCACACAGGCTATCTCAACAATTGCAATGTGTATGGCAGGAGAGATTGTACATCTGGTACAATACTTCCTTTCATGCAGCTGATTTGGATAAAACATCTACATCAATAAGCACACAAAAGGATCATCAAAGTTTTTCATTTTAAATAAAAACTTAAACATGTAGTACCTCACATACACTAAGAGGGCAAAAATTTTGTTTTAAAAAAAAACGATGTTTTGAAAAGGGTGGTAAAAACATTAACCCAAGTGCAGTGCTTGTGGAAATTTAAGACGGCACAACCACTGTGGAAAATAGTTATTTGTCCAAAACATAAACATAAAACTACTATGTAATTTGGGTCCAGAGCGATAGCCCAGTGGGTAGGGTGTTTGCCTTGTATGCGGCCGGCCCATGCCATCCCAGGTTCGATCCCCGCATCCCATATGGTCCCCAGAGCACCGCCAGGAGTAATTCCTGAGTACAGAGCAAGGAGAAACTCCTGAGCATTGCCGGTGTGACCCAAAAAAGAAAAAAAAATACTATGTAATTTAATAATTCTACTCCTAAAAACATATCAAAATAACAAAAAAATGGAATCAAATATACAAATATTCATAGCATCATTCTTCTCAAGCTCTGAAAGCTGTAAACAATCTGTATCGGTCAACAGGTGAATAAATAAAAACACTGCATCTCACACATATACAATTTTTCAGCTACAAACTGGAATTAAAAATTTTTACATGCTACAGGATGGGTGAATCTTGTAAATATTACAGTTAGTGAAATAATTCAGATGAAATCACAGACAGATTCACAGAGATATAGTGTGGAAATCAGGGTAGTGGAAACTGGTGAGAATGGATAAAAGAGAGCTACTATTTAAAGCAACCGAGGGGCCAGAGTGATAGCACAGTGGGTAGGATGTTTGCCTTACACATAGTCGACTCAGGTTTGGTCCCCGGATGGAGACCATCCCATATGGTCCCCAAGCACCACTAGGAGTAATTCCTGAGTGAAGAGCCAGGAATAACCTCTGAGCATCAGCAGGTGGGACCCAAAAAGCAAATATAAATAAAACATCAGAGTTCATGTTGGGGCTGATTACAGACTGGTGATTATGCTGAACTAATAATATACCAGACAGAGTACTTGCCTTGCAAGTTGTCAAAACTGGTTTAATCCCCAAAACACAGTCCCAACCACTTCTAAGAGTGATCTCTGAGCACAGAGCCAGTAGAAAGCCTTGAGCAAAGGTGGTATGGTAGCCCCTCCCAAATTAATTAATAAATAGAAGTTTATAGAACGATGAGATAATTTAATGGCACTGAATTTATTTATTTACTTATTCTATGGGGGTTAAATTCAGTAATTCTAAGGGGTTACTCCTGGCTCTATACTCAGGAGTTACCTTTGATGGTGCGCTTGGTACCATATGGATGCCAGGATCGAACCTTGGTCATTGGGTGTAAGGCACACGCCAGATCCACTGAACTATCACTTAATCCCCCAATGCTACTGAATTTATGCTTCTGAATAGCTAAAATAACATATGGTATACTGTTTGTAGCTTAACAACAATAATAATAAAGAAAGCTACAATCTTTTCTAGATTCTTCCTGATTCAATTGTGTTTCAGCAATTTATTTTGTCTGTAAATATGTAATTATCTAGGGAACTAAGTGTTAGAAGCAGCATGTGAAATTATCAGTAGTATCTAGGCAAAATAGAGTTAGAATGAACCAGAGTTCAAATCATGAATCCGGGGTGCTTCACCAATCACCTGTAATTCTCTAGTAGTTTGCCATCAATTTGTTTAATCACTATCTACAAGTTAAATAGTAAGATCATTTGGGAACAACATAATGTCTGTTCTCTGCTAGCTTAGCATAGAGGTACTGTAATATATCCTACTTTGTGTAGTTCATAACAACTAAGTTTATTCAGCATAGGATTATAATAGTTTTTATATTCTATCATGCACAAGGAGGACAAGGAGGATATTCCAAAACTGAGTCAATGATTATTTACTTAAAATGAATCTATCAGTAATTCCATTTGAAGCAAAAATAAAGAAAGCCTGCCAGTAGAAAAATAATAAAGTCAATTGTAAACTAAGGCAAACTGTTTCCTGTTTGTTTTAACATTTTTTTCCAAATGAATGGTAGCAATTGGCCTAGAGAGTAAAGTAGTCCAGCAGATAAGGTGCCTGCCTTGCAAGTGACAAATCTGAGTTTGATCCCCAGACCCCCATAGGGTTCCCCAGTCTTGTGTTTGATCCCCAGCATCCTATACAGTTCCCCAGCCTACCAGCAATGATCCCTGGGCTAAGAGCCATAAGCAAGTCCAGAAGACAGACAGGTGTGGCCCAAAAAAAAAAAAGTAAATAAATGGCATCAAATCAAATTAAAATTACTTAGTTTATAGTGAGGTACGAAAAGAAGCAGCCATTCAGGGAACATCAGCACTCACACACAGCTGAACACTTCACTGCACTCAACATTTTCTTCTTCCAAGAAATTGTAGAAGTGGCATGTTCTTGAAATAACAAAGCTTGAGATTTTCATTTTACTTAATCAGTGAGTTTAAACTCAGACAAAGAAAAATGCTTTCAATAATTGATTTGGTTTACTTCAAACTCTGTGTGCAAAATATCCATACATTTCATTCACACTCGTCAAACATGTATTCTAAAAATTAATTATTTTAAAACTAAATGCTGTTTTTTAAAAATATAGTCTGCTTCTACGCCCTCCATACACATATAAATTAGGGTGTAGAAGGTTAATTACATTCTGAAAATCACCTTGCTGGTTAAAGATAGAGCCAAGTCTGTGCTTCCTGTCTACTGAAGAGTTATCCTATTACTTTAGAACCTCACCTTACTGTGTTTTGAAAAGAATAAGCCTATTTGTAGTGCATGACATATAAAGATTTAATAAAGTTTTTATGGATATCCTACTATATGTTCTTTATATCTTCAGTAATATCACTACCTCAGAGGAAAAGCAAAGAGTGATTTAGCTTTTTAGTTTATACAGCACAGAATATATAACCATGATCAAATTTACAAGAAAATGAGATTTGTTTGATTTGTAACCATAAAGAGAACTAGGTTCTGGTGTTTTTCCCTCTTTCATATCATACATAGCTGTCCCAGTAGAATATAACTTTTTTATCTAACTTTTTATTGAATTAATGACTACATGGCTTTCTTTTTGGATATAATGGAATTGTTTCAACACCTTCTCCAGAGTTCTCTTGTGTATTTGATACATTATTCTCAGACTGCTGGGACAAGTGCAGTGCATCAAAACCAATAGGTCAGGAATCTTATGGTTCAATGCCTTGATTGGATCATAAGAATCCAATTACACACATTTGACCATCTTTGTTCTCGCAAATTACAACCTATAGATATGTCTGTGAATCAGAACACACATAGAAAGAGAGATAAAGAGAGGGAGGATATATTAAATGAAAGAATGACTTAGTTTGGTGTTAATACATAAGAGCTGCTAAAAGACAGTTTTAAATTGTGCCTTATGAGAGCTGAATAAAAAGCCAACTCATAGAATTAAAAAAGAATCCTGTTAGACAACATGTTTCCATTACTAATGTGAAATTTTAATAAGATTATTTAAATTCTGTGCCACACAAGAACATATACTGTTACTGTTAGCACTTTCTTACATCATACAGAGATATGTGACACAACACATTTCCCATCAATGAGTTTACTATGAAAAGTGAAGGGCATGTCTATTTCACAAGATTTTCAAAGTGGGTGTTGGCTAACAGAATTTTTTATCAACTCAAACAGCAATATGAAGCTTTTAATTTACAAATATGTTTTATCACTTATGTTGTCAACTGATGGCCTTTTACTATATAGTTGATGCTATCAGCTAAATGTGAAAAGTCAGAAAGCTAGCAAGAAAAATGGAGGGAGGTCTATAACAGCTGCTGAAGGCAGCCAGGAGGGGCCACTTGGAACAAGCATGGATACAAAGCAAGATCATTTAAGGTGAAAGGCCATGTTTCTATTGTGTGTAATCAATCTTTGTAAATTTCTCCAGCAGTTCTCTGAATATAGACATAGAGACAAAAATAAAGAAGAATACGTATCCATCCAAGCCAGTTATTTTTATAGAAGATTACCAAAGTTTAGGGACAAGAGCTTAAGGAAAGTATGACATGCTAGAACTCTAGAGTATACTTACATATAAATATATTTTCTATTACTACCCTACCATCTAGGATAAAACAATCCACTTTCTTTTCATCGCTCACCACAGAAACTAAAAGCATTTACAAAAATTCTTTGAGTAAAGAGAGACATTACTCTGGCTGAGTTACATGCATTGTCTAGATGAAACTCAAATTTTGTTCTTTACAATGTGGGTAAAAGATTTTTTGTTCCAGTTTCAATGGCATCTGAGAAAGGGTCAAGGGTCCTTATCCAGTTACATCAGTGAAAAATGCTTGTTTGAGTTAACCCAGTGTATACAGAGTTCCAGGAATGAAAGCAAGCTGTGTATGCCTGAGTCTATGCTAGTAGATAATTCTTAAATAAAACTTCAACCCATTGAACTGTAATAGTCTCAAATCTATGAACATATTGCATTCTCTGCCTTAGCTTTGGAATTTGGTATTAAGCTTATTTTCTTGGAGCTACTCTGCACTGTTTTAGGTATGAGCTATGGAAAATCACGCATTTAGAGGTAAGTAATGTCACAATCTATATTCTCCATTTAGTCTAAGAAAGTTTCCCAAGACATTAAAACCTGGGGCTACAGTGATAGTACAGCAGTCAGGGAGTTTTATTTGCATGCAGCTGATCCGGGTTCTGTCCTTGACACCTAGATGGTCCCCAAGCACTGCCAGAATGAATTCCTGACTGTAGAGCCAGGAATAACCCTGAGCATCTCTGGGTTTGGGCCATAATGAAAAATAAGTAAAAAAAATTAAAACAATAACTCTTTAGGAAGCTGGAGAGGTAGTATAGTTTTTAAGGTGCTGACCTTGCACGTGGGTTCTATCCCTCATGATCCCGCAAGCCCTGCCGGAAGTAATGCCTGAATACTGAGCCAGCAATAAGCCCTGAGCACCACTGGATGAAGCTCAAAAAAACAAAAACAAACAAAAAATAATCAATGAATGCTTTTATCTGAATAGAAATTATTTTTCACACTTGCGGCACATCTTGCTTTGCTTCTATACCAACATTCATGGTATTATGAAACCACCATGTTAAACAAACCCATTAGATACACATGGACACAAAGGTGTTCTACAAATGCCTCTTATTCTAAATTCCACAAAGACAATGAAGTCAAAGAGAACCGGAACAGAGTTAGTGAACTAAAAGTACTAATCAGTACTTATTCTTAGATCTGACATTAATGAAAGAGGTAGAAGCAGAATTTGCATGTCCAAAGGTCTAAGCAGTACTAAGTTGATCAAGTGAATCACTGATTAAAATAGTATAGTTCTACTTTAGTTTTAGATTTTTGTTTACAGAGTTCTGAAGTACTATAAAAATAAACAATTATAATTTTTCTGAAATGACAGGAAAAATTCTGCTTCTACCTCTTTCATTAATGTAAAATCAGTTTAGTTTCCTTTATTTATAATAAAGCAGACACTAGGACTTTTTTTTGTCCCTCTGGATGATAAAATGATAAAGGTGGTTCGTAGACTCTTTCCTTGAGGCAACCAAAGCAGGAAAACATACAATTTATTTGTGTGAAATATACAAACTTGGTGGAAACAATTGGGGGGATATGCCTAAAATCTAAGAGCCATTGGACAGGATTCAGGAACTATGAAATATTTTATAACAGATAAAAGTGGTCCCAGAGTGCAGAAGGTTAGACTGAATGCTGGAACTGTTGGACAGTTTTGAACTTTGTTTTGACTGAAAATATCTTTGGAGACTAACAAAAACACAAACTCTAAAAGCTTATAGGTATCAGTGAGAAAAGAAACAATATTAAGCCATAAGCCACATATTAAATAGAGCCTATACAAGATTTTCATTCAATTATTGCCCACACTAAGCCACAGGAGTCTGCTTATTCATTTTAAGTCATTTTAAGGGTTTTAAGTCATTTTAAGGGTTTAGATTAATGACACTATATATAATCCTCCCAAGCAAGAATTAGCACCACAACTCTCTAAGCAGTATCAGAGCCTGCCAAGATGCAGACATACAATATTTTTATCCTTAAATGATTTAAATGAAAGGATTTTATTTTTTTCCTGTCTTACAACTAATTGATTTTTTTCTTTTACAGTCCTTTCCTAGACATTGATGAAGCAATCAGATTTCATTTGAATGTTTCATTAAACTAATATATCATTCTATCAGTTTCACCTAATGAGATATCAGCCCAAAGCATCTGAGTATGCCCTTCAATTCAGTACAGTTGACATAAACTCATCTCTTCTCAAAGGGCTGCTTCAATAATGGGCTGATATCCAAGCCTTCAAAGCATTCATAATAATCAACAACAACAAAAAAAAATAATCTAACAACAACATTCACAAATGATGCAAGAAGATGAAAAGATACTTTCTCAAAGAAGACATATGGAAGGCTAACAGGTATATGAAAAAGTATTCATCATATCTCCTGATTAGGGATATGTGAATCAAAACAACATGAAGATTCATCTAATGCCAGTGAGAATGGCACATATCAAAATGTCTGGAAACAGCTAGTGTCAATGGGTTTGTAGTGAGAAATAAACCCTCTACTTGTTGGTGGGAAGGCTATCTCTTTCAGCCTCTATGGAAGCAACATGTAGCTCTCCCCACAAAATTGATGAAGAACTCCCCATACAACCTAGAGATACTGCTTCTTGACATCTGACCCTAAATGCATACCTTTGTCCGTATCAGTACTTAGTACAATAGATACAATATCAAAACAATCTAAATGCTCAACTATGGATGAGTGGATGAAGTTGTAGTATATATATATATATACATATACATATATATGTATATATACACACACAATGGAATATTATAAGGCTTTTAGAAAGAAACAAAAATCATGAATTTTAAAGCAACATGCATGGAAATGGAGGATATCATACCACATGAAGTCAGTCAAAAAGGAGATTAAGCATGATCTTACATGTGGGACTTGAAAATATAAAGGTTGTAACAAAGGCAGCATATCAGAAGAACAGATACACACATCCATGATGTTGCAGGGAAGTTTGAGACAGTGTTGGGGGAGGAAAAATACACTTATGATGAATGTGGTGTTGAAATTATGGGCATGGAAAACTACCAGTAAGAGTATGTTAAGTTGCAAACTTTAACATATATAGGTTATGTATATATACTTATATATTTTACATCAAATACGATATATTTGATGTGCCAGATACCAGTAACAATTATAGACCTCATTCCCATGACCTGATGGAATGGTTTGAGGCTCTTTATGTTCCTGGAGCAAGCAGGTGCCCTTGGGCTCTACTTTGCATGAGACAGGACATATGGAGATGTTACTGGTGCCCGCTCGAGCAAATCGATGATGAATGGGAAGACAGTGATACAGTGATATATTTTATATGCACATAATGCATATGCATAAGAATTCATAGATATGAATTGTGTACATAGAAAAATACATAGTATAAAATATATAAATATAATTATATATGCATATATTAATTATGTAATACAAAATTATATATACTCATATATATGCTCATATATAATTCATACATATAAGAATTATGTGCATATAAACCTACCAGTAAGAGTATGTTGAGTCACAAACTTTAACCTATATATGTATATATACATTTATACATATGTATTATATATAATACACACACAACATATATTTGTATACATATTTGTATATATATTCATATATATATTTGTATATAACTGTATGCATATTCATAGTGTATATATTCATATATATATACATATATATGAATATATACATGAATATCTATATGAAAAGCTGCTTTAAAGAGGATTCTATTTAATGTTTCATTTCAAGTGTTCTGATGGTCATTCTTCTAAATGACAGATCTAAATATGCCATAGTTTGCCTAGTAAGTGCCTGAATTTTATCCATTGACTGAGCTAAAATTAAATGAGGATTTCTTTTCTAAGTCTCCTTCTTTCAATCCTTCTATCTTTTGATATTCTTTTATTTTTGCCCCAACTCCTTTCCTATTTTTTCCACCCAAAACTTCTCTACCTCTATCATTTTCTTTCCTCTCCCCTCTATCTCTGTCTCTTCTATGCATCCTCCTTCCCATTTCCTTTTCCTGCAGCAAGTTCATTATCTCCAAGTCTGTAACATCTAATTGGCATTCCCTAGGCAAATCTGGGTGAAAACAAGAAAGGAATACCTTTGGCCTTCATTTTAAAATTTCAGTTGGCTACTTTTCTTCTTCCTTTCATCTTTATCCCCAACCCTGCACTTAACCCATGCCCTCCCCTTCTTTATTTCTGAGTTTAATTTATTTATCAAATCAAAATTAGACATGTATATAGTTTGCAGATTATTTTAACAAGAACAAGACTCTGTTTCCCTAGGCCTGGAATCTGAAACAGCCTTTCATATTCAGAAAAATAATATCCTGATTTTTTAATAATCTTATTGTCAGCCTTTTACATGCTGAGATTAGCATACTCTGAAGAAGCCTAACCTGACTTTGAGTATCAAAACTGCATGACACGACGACAACACAGGTTTGAACTTGCATTAGTGTGTGGAACAGGATCAGCACAATCACAGCTGTGGTACACACAAACACACTGCTAGAATGAATTGCTGTCAGACCACTATGTTACACACTTGATAAATATTAAGAAATACACTACTGATAATTTAGGATTTTTTTTAAAGACCTGAATCTAGGTCTCCTGATAACTTTTTCCAGAGGTTCTTCACCAGAGAATTAAGCAAATGGTTGCGCCACAGGCCAAATATAATCTGAAATTGACACTACGCTTGTTGTCAGGTTCAACCCTACATCCCATACATTCCTGAGCTCACCAGGATTAATTCTAAAAACAGAAAAAAAAATTAAGGATATTTACTAAGACAAAGACAACTGCAATCAACTTAATTTATTTCTTATTTGTGTATTATTTTTCTCAGGTGAATTAGGGAAACCTAGGATCTTCCTTTTCTTCATAATTATTTTTAATACCTGGAATGCATTTGTTTCTTGAATGAATAAGCAAATAAAATAGATAGGGAATATAGAGTTGATTACTCAAGTATGTTAAAATATTGATTTCCCCTGTACTTCCTTCCTGCTACATAACAAAATTTAGGGTAACCTCCATTTCTAACTCAACCAGTACTCAGAAATGATAGACTCTGAAATACTCATGAATCTCTATTTAAATGGTATCTGAAAAATACATATCTCAGTCTAAAACAAAATCTACACATTCAAAATGTATTCTTAATATTCACATGTCAGACCATAAACACCATCATTCTTTCTTGCCAGTGAAAATATACCTAAGTGTGCATAAAACAATAGCATGCCCCATATTGTGGCCTCCAGCTCAAACCTTGCATCTGAGGCTAAATACTAGAGAAACTGTTTGCCTTGTGTCAGCAGATCCACCCACATCACTTTGAAAATGCACCACCCTTGCCTCCAGCACACAGTATACTTATAAAGATGTATGATATGATTTATTTCCCACTGGGAAGAAATGGCTTGTAGGACAAAAAAAGGAGTTGCTGTGAGTCAGAGAGCATGCATCTTGCACAAAACTAAAATACCTCACTCTGTAAACCACAGAAAATTGTTTTTGTTTTTTTGTTTTCTTAAATAATTTTCCATTTCCCTGTCTAAACTTTAGAATTGTGTTGAATTTAAAATTTAAAATTAATGACTATTAAGAAGAATATTAAGTGTTGGGAAATATGGTTACACTAGGAACCCTTACATAAAAATAAAGTGTGAAGTGTGCGATAAAATTTTCTTTTATAAAAAAAGGTTTTAAAGATGCAAAAAAACTTGATCTTTAATAACAGCAATTTTGTGAAAATGTTGTTTTTTAATGAGGCAATGTTGTTTATAAGACTGAATATGTTTTAGGGCTACAATTTCATACTAATTCAAAGGTATGCTACCATACTATTCCTACTTCAAACATCCAGTGACAATTTTCCCCCATCATTTAAAAAATTCCCTGTATTTTTTATTGACCACATATCTGTGAAATTATTTGAAATTTGCCTTTCTAATGTAAATTAGCATGGATGCTTCAAGTACGGTTCATGTAATAGCAAAATGCAAAGAAGCATCTTTCCTTATATAATAGTAGTATTAAATTGTGTATTTGTGTGTGTATTTACATATGCCACCTTTTACTTTATCCACTTACCTGCCCATTGGCACCTGAGTTGCTAACAGATTTTTTAAAGTATTTTATTATACCACCATGAGATATACAATTACAAAGATGTTCATATTTGGGTTTGGTCATACAGTGTCCAGCACCCATCACTCCACCAGGGCCCATCTCCCATCACCAACGTCTCCGGTTCCCTCCCTCCTCCCCCAGCCCATCTCCATGGCAGGTTCTTTATTTCTTTCCCTTTTTTTCTATCTCTTTCCTTCCCTTCCAGACTGTGGATCACAGAGCATACATTAAAAAGGTTGTCATGCGCGTATCTTTTAGCCTGTATTTAATGCTTAGTTCTAGGTTGGTATTAGTACTTTCAACAATTGTTAACAAGCTGTTCCATTTTCTGTCTTACCTGCTAACAGATCTTAACATTTGCAAATAGCACTAATAAAAAGAAGTGTGAACTTATATTTCCGATTAATGGTTTTGTGTTCCCTGGATAAATATCTTGGAGTAGAATTTCTTTTATTTTTTTTTTGGGGGGGGTCACACCGGCGATGCTCAGGGGTTTCTCCTGGCTCTGTACTCAGGAATTACTCCTGGTGGTTCTCGGGACTATATGGGGTGCCGGGGATCGAACCCGGCCGGCATGGGTCGGCCGAGTGAAAGGCAAATGCCCTACGCTGGGCTGGGCTATCATTCTGGCCCCCAGAATTTCTAGATCTTATGGCACTTCTTTTTTAATAGAATTTTTAAAAAATTCCATACTTTATTCCATAGAGGCCTTTAACAATTTAAATTCCCATCAACCAATAGAAGGATTCCATTTTCTCTACACCAGTAGAACTTGTTTCTGGCATTATGATATAGGTCATTCTCACAGATGTGAAGTGATAACTCACTGTTGTTTTTATTTGCATTTCTGATAATAAGTGATAATAAGCATTTTTCCATGTGCCTTTTGGCCATCTGTGTATCTTCTCCTTTTTTTTAACTTGATTCATTTTAAAAGTTTGCAATGTATGGAAATAGAAAACACAATATGCAAACATTCAAAAAAATAATATTTTCATGATGCCATACAAGTGTTTCGATATTTATATTTCAATAAAATGATACAGAAAAATTATTACATGAATTATGCATGTAAATTTATTACATGAAAAATGTTCAGTTTAGGCTGGTATTATCACTTTCGCCAATTATTAGCACACTGTTACCTTCTCTGTCTTACCTAACCTCTGACTTCCACACGTTTGTATATAATTTCCCTATCACTATAAAAGTTCATTGCCTAAGTGCTCTAGAGATTATGTCAGTATTAGATATAATATGTCTCCCACTACTTAGGATGTCTTCACTTTTGAGGATAGTCTCTTGATTACTATAGCTTTATAGCATAATTTAAAGTTTGAGAAAAAACAAACTGATCTTACCATGTCCTATTTATTTTATTTTATTTTTATAGGTGTTAACTTTATTACTTAAACTACAAATACAAATATTTTAAAAAATGTAGTCATTATCCAGTCACTTCTTCTCCTTAGTTTCATTTTAACTTTAAGTAATTTTGTCTTTCAATTTCAAAATGTCAGTGAGATTTGGTCATGAAAAAATAGATGATTTGACGTAAAAAAAGTAAAGTACATACTAGATATATTTTATTTATCCATCAGTTATTTCTCTTATTTATGGTTTAGGAAGAAAATCCTTTCTGCACCCTAATAGGTTTTTTTATAGTTTCTGTTACTTCGCTTTTTTTATTTTTTGTATTTTTTATTTTTACAATTACAAAGATATACAATTAAAATTGTTCATATTTGGTTTTTGGTCATACAGTGTTCTGTAATCCATAGTCTGGAGGGAAGGAAAAGAGAAAGAGAGAGAAAGGGAAGGAAATAAAGAACCTGTCCTATTTATTTTAATGTTTATTTCGCTTTGTCTTTAGGTATGAGGTTATTTACTTGAATTTTTTTTTGTATTAGCAGATGTAAGACTGCATTGTCATAAACTTTCAACCTTTTTGTTTCATATGTTCTTATAATTTTCTCACTTGTTTGCAGAATTTTATTTTTATTTTCTCCTTTACATAATAGTTATTCAGCAGTATAATGTTTAATCTCCGATTATGTGAGATTTTCTGTATTCCTTATGGCAAATTTCTAGTTTTGTACTGCATTAATATATCACTGTATCATTGTCTTCTGTTCATCATCGATTTGCTTGAGTGGGCACCAGTAACATCTCCATATGTCCTGACTTATGCTAGTAGAGCCCAAGGGCATCTGCTTGTTCCAGGAACATAAAGAGCCTCAAACCATTCCACTAGGTCATGGGAATGAGGTCTATAATTGTTACTGGTACTTGACATATCAAATACGACACAGGAGGCTTGCCAGGCTCTGCCGTTCGGGTGGTATACTCTTGTAGTCACCTCTAAATCCAGCATTTATTGATGAATCGTGCGGCCGCTTGCGGGCTGTGATAGCTGGTCTGCTGGGTGGAGTTCTGATGAGAGAGAAGTCTGGATGCGGAAAATGGAGGCCCTCATGGAGTGGGGGGGTCGTCTGGCTTGTTGTGAGGCTCTGCTGGGGTGGCTGGCCAGGGCTAGAACTCCGCCATCCCCTCCCGGGCACCTCATGAGCGGCTGGGCACAGGGAGAGTTTGTAGCAGCTCTGCCCCATGTCTGTGAGTCTCTTGTTATTTCCTATAATAAATATATTTTTAAAAAGCAGACAGATCTTGTGTGATATTTTGATACATATAGTGTTAAATTTGTGTAGGTTTTTTAATCCTTATAACAAAGGTCAAACTGAGAAAAGTTTAAAATAAAATCATGAAAAAAAGGATGTTATCTTCATTTGTACAAGTGTGAATATAGGTACTTCAGTGTGGAAGTGAAATATTTGTGAAATATCTGTGAAATAAGGGAACAGTAACTAGTGATATTTAATCTTGTTTGCCACTATTTTTTTCACCATAATCATGTTTATTGGAACTGGAGTAAAAAGCTTAATTAATTTTGCTATATTACAATCACCACTAAGGTAAAAAAGAATGTTTAAATATAATCTGTGCTCTTAATTGAAAAAATTTAAGCCAATAAATGATTCAAGTTGCTATTTATTGGCTTTTGGTTAGTAACATTGTAAATCAGTGACAAAGAGAACAAGGGAGAAGGGCTTGTAAGTCACAGAGAGCCGAAGTAAACTTGGACATAAAACAATGTTTTCTGAATTCAGATGGCTTTGACTTTATTACATTGGCCAGAGAAGTTGTAGAATTTCTCACAAATGCTTAATTCAGCATGTTAAAATAAGCATTCAATAAATATTCAAATACTTAGAGCAGGTCAACTGCCCCTGCCCCTCAAGGTGTTACAGGTGTGGCTAAAGTGCCCAGCTGCATCAGCAGGTGGCAGACAGGAAACAGGTTTGTCTACACCCCAAGGCTCTGCCCCATACACCCTGGCTGATTGATGGTCAGACATAGAAAAGACTAGGGTACCCTGAGATGAACCCAGAGCCACAGCAGAGCCTGGCAAGATACCCATGCTGTATTCAATATGCCAAAAACAGTAACAATAATGGACCTTATTCCCAACGAATGGAGACGTTACTGGCGCCTTCTGGAGCAAATTGATGAACGAGAAGACAAGTGAGACAAGTGATATGGGAAAGGGCCTACTCCAGCTACATGAAAAATGTCTATAGCACAATTAAATTAAATACTAAGACATATTCTGGATTGTGACACTGTCATGTTTTATTTCTGATATTCTTTTTTTTTATTTTTTTGCTTTTTTGGGTCACACCCGGCAATGCTGAGGGGTTATTCCTGGCTCTGTACTCAGGAATTACTCCTGGCGGTGCTCGGGGGACCATATGGGACACCGGGGATCTAACCCGGGCTGGCACAGGCCGGCGCGCGTGCAAGGCAAATGCCCTACCCGCTGGGCTATTGCTCTGGCCCCCTATTTCTGATATTCTTACTGCACTGTTAACTTTCCCACAGTGGTAAACCTTATGAAACTTAAAAACTTATCTCAAAGTTCTAAGAAGGAGAAACTTAACATTCTAAGTTAAAGATCTGGGAGGACGACCTAAAACATAACTGTTGAATCATGGTGTCAGTCTAAATGAAAATAGGCTGTGGGGAATAAGGGTAAAAGCAGGAGACCAGTAAGGTGCTAGTCTCTGATGCAGTTAATAGTGATGCTACATGTCTTGGATGACAGAAGCATCAGAGGAAGTCGCTGCATACCGGGCTACTTATACAGTAATAAAAAAAAGGCTCCAGGATTTTTTTGAAATCAACTTCGAAAAGCAAAGAGGAATCACTGTTTCTTTCATAAGCAACTAGAAGTATTGTTGAAATACTCTTTATTTTCAGTCCTTGTTAGACCTGGGTATTGTAAATGAGGGATAGCTTCTCTCTTTCCTGTAAACCCCATACATATACTTATATTAGTACAAAGGATTTTTGTATGCACAAAGGAAGACAGTTAAACTTATTCATTGGTGAATTAATTACTCCTTGACATCTGTCATATTTCCTAACAAACACTTCAAATGCCCTTAAATTGATTCTAATTCCTTATACTCCAAAAGGAGGATCCCACTGTGGGACAGCATGGACCCAGAGCAAGCAGCAATGAGTGAAATCACCCTGGCTTTGACATGGAACAACTAAGTGTCCTGTACAATGTTTTGAGAGAAAGGCCATGGAGCAAGCTCTGTTCTCACCAAAGATAGAGAGCAAGGTCATATAACAAGATCTGTTCTGATCCAAAGATAAGAAGTGGATCGATAGGACCCTGAGGGGGTTGGGAATGATCAAACTAGGGAGATGAATGCAGATTGGGCTCTATGGTGCTATCTCCCCAGGAAAGATCACTTGATCACTTGAATCCCGTTATTTATCGATTTGCTCGAGCGGGCACCAGTAACATTTCCATTGGACCCTATCACATGCCAATGTAGCCCAACGGCATCTGGTTGATTCAGGAATATGAAGAGCCTCAAACTGTTCCTTCAGGGTCTTGACAAGGAAGTCTGACCATCTTGTAGGTGGGCGGCCACGTGATCTTTTGACAACCCGTGGGATCCAGTCGGTAATGGCTCTAGTCCAGCGGTCATCTCCAAATCGCATTATAAGCCCAGCCCACCTGATTTTTGATGCCTTGGCAAACGAGACAGTGTCCCTGATTCTGGAATAGCGACAGAGGTTGGAACTCCGGATTCCTTCTCTCACTTGAATGAGGCGTGATATTCCAAGCACAGCTCTTTAGATTCTTCTCTGGGAGACCCGAATAGCATTCTCATCCTGCTTTCATAGGGTCCAGGTCTCTAGGCATATGTTAATGCAGGGAGAACAGTGGCGTCTAAGAGATGTGCCTGGAGCTGGAGGTTCTTTGTCCTTTTAGCTATTTCTTCGATGCCTTTGAAGGCATTCCATGCTGCTCTCTTCCTCCTGCGCAGCTCAGGTTTTAGGTCGTTCATCATGTTGACTTCTCGACCTAGGTACACATAACTGCTGCATTCAGAGATGTTTGTTCCATTGAGAGTGAATGGGGCCTCTGAAACTAGTTCATTATTCATAAACATAGTTTTCTTTATAGGAAAGATCACCCTATAAATTTAATCTCAGTAGATAAATGTCTGTCTCTCTTACTGTGTTTATACAAAAATGACTAGAAATATTGAAATAATTGTTTACCAGCCAAGGATGAGAAAAACAACACAGCAAGGGCTCCACCCTATAAACCCAGGGAGCTGGGGCATGGCACCCTAGTGGTTTTGCCCTGGTGATAAGTTTTTTCTCACCTTACTATGTCAGGACAAGGAGCCTTAACCTTCGTAACTCCCTGCACCCATCCTTTCGTTAAGTATATATCTCTGGAAGATTTGATTTGACCATGTGGTAATATGTGTGTAGAGTTAGCTGAAGTGAGGAGTGTGTGGAGAAAAAATAAAGTCTTATATTTTCTAGCACTGGTAGTCATACTTCTTGTCCATTGGCCAGAGGGGATGGTCATCTGTCACAAATGCGACCAGAGAAGGCACTGGATCTCAATTTCTGTTGGTGGCCCCGATCAGCCCCATACAAAGGATAAAACAGCCAACAACAAAAAAAAAAATTCTAACAGAAAGGGGTCAGAAAGGAAAAATCAGGAGCCAGAGAGATAGTACAGTGTACAAGGCATTTGCCTTGCACTTGGCCAACCTGGGTTGATTGACACCATCCCACATGGTCCCCCAAGCACTGCTAGGAGTAATTCCTGAATGCACAGCCAGGATCAGTAATGCCAGAGTATCACTAGGTGTGACCCAGAAAGAAAAAAAAAAACAGAAAGGAAAAAATCAGACATTCAGTTCTGACATCACAAATATCAGGAGCTTGAAAAGTCAAAAGCCAAACTATACAGAGTGTACCCAACAAAAAATAACACAATAATGGGCATGTAATGCATATTGATCTAACATATTATAGGTCAATGTCCCAACACATCAAAGATGAAAATGCTGTTCTTAGCAATCTAGGGGTAAAAGCAGTGACTCATTCGTGTAGCAGTACTCATTCAAAAAAGAAAGTAAACATCAGAGACTAATACTTCTCCAGAATAAAATATATGTAGCAGACAGAGCAAAGAACCATCAGTATAAAATATAATTTGGGAATCTTTTTGGTTTGTTTTGTTTTAAGCCACGTCAGTGGTGCTCAGGACCATTGGGAGACCATATGGGGTGCCAGCTTTTAACAACAAAACAAAACAAAATAGCTTCTTAGACTTTCTGGAAGTTGCTCCAAATTCTATATGCCAATATTATAACTGCTGACATATTAATTTTAAATTTTATTAACATTTCAGAGCAGACTCTTATAGCTTCTTAATCAGCATTTACACTATCAGATATTCAAAAACTACTTGAGTGTGCTTCTATTTGAAAAGTATTAAAGTTTCTCCAAGTAACACTCCCCTGTTAATGTTCTTTAAGTTCTCTTTGTTATCATGCTTTCTAAATAAAATGCTACAGTACCATTTCTGGCAAGTAAAAAAAAGATATATATTAAATATAATCTATTTATATAGATAAAAACTGAAAAAAAACTTAATCTAGTAAATATAAGGCTAGTTCATGACTTCTTAGACAAATACATTTCCTGGAAACAAATCTAATCACACTTACAAGTGAACCAAATTTGTATTATTTCCATTTTCTGGTCCTCTTCAGAAACTTTAGAATTTTGATAACAAAACTAATGTTAGAGAAGAACTGTAGACAGCTATACACATTGAGATTTAAACACCTTCCTTATGTCAGCTACTGTGATAATTGCTATAGTTTTCTATTTCTTTTTCACACCAACTCTGAAGTAACTACTGTTATCTAAATTTCCTGAAGAGAAAATTGAGGACCTTAGAATATAAATAACTTACCTATGGCTACTCAGTCAACTACCTACAAAGGTTACTTCCAGCTCCGCCTAAAACAATGTTTTGTTTTGTTTTGTTTTTCCCATTATTGACACTGCCTCAAGTAGCTGCAAAGCAAATAATTATTTTTACTTATTAGTCAATTGGCTAAGTTTCAAAACAAAGAAATAGAGAGCTTCACTATGAAGTTTCAGGCTTTCCTGGAGAGCAAAATGCGATTTTGAAGAAAAAGAATACCCTGAAATCATATTAATTAACAATTATATTTAATTTATTACACACATGAACATACACAACCATAATCACATGCACTAACCCTGCACTGGCATTAGTATTATTTATCATTTAAAAGGAATTATTTTATGCTATAATAAAGATGAACGTAAATGTTCTGGGTAATAAACATACATGCTGTCTTCATGTATATTTATATACAATTCTCTTGATTTCATTTGTCAAACAAGACACAACCTATCAGCACTAGTCAATAAAATAACATTATGATTTTCATTACTGGTTGTAGATTTCAATCTCATATTTCTAACAACCAAAGTCAAACTTAAAATTCATCATACATTTAATAGGCCACTTAGACTGCAAGGTCATTTATATTTACAAAAATATATATTTTTATTTTTTCACCAGATTCTAAAAAACTTACATTTAGTGTCATTTTCAGTAACTACTGAAGTTATTCAGAACATAATGGGTGCAGTTCATATTAAAGATATTCTTTAACAGGTTGGTTGATTAAAAAGATACATGCCTCTGATTTATTTAACTATTTTATAATGAAGCTAATCCATTTTTCTTATTTGCTGCTTTTGGACTTTTTTTTTATTTTTTTATTTTTTAAAGTATTTTATTATACCACCGTGAGATACACAATTACAAAGATATACAATTACAAAGTTCATATTTGGGTTTTGGTCATACAGTGTTCCAGCACCCATCCCTCCACCAGTGCCCATCTCCCACCACCAATGTCCCTGGTTCCCTCCCTCCCTCCCCCAGCTCACCTCCATGGCAGGTTCTTTATTTCTTTCTGTTTGGGGCTTTTTTGATTTCTTTCAAGGATATCTGATTATCAAAAGAACAAGTATTTCTAATTTAACTATTGATCTCAAACAGACATATATTCAATGGTTATGATACAATTAACAAAATAAAAAATACAAGTTGGTGATTTTAACTTGAATTAAAGTCACTATTTTCGCCATTTATAATAATGTGTATATTTTTAATTGATGTATTTTTTTTAATCCTTTAACATTTTAATGATAATTCTAGTTGTCTACATCAAAGGTTGGATTAAGCATGAAGAGGGCTATCCAGAAAAGTATTTGACCTTATCCTGAAACAACAGTCAGAAATATTTAGCGATAGAGTAGTCTGATATGGTCAAAGCGTGTATTGCGGAGTGTGCAAGCCTATACTATTGTTACTGCTACTGTTGGGAATGAGGTCCATTATTGTTACTGTTTTTGGCATATTGAATACACCCCGGTAACTTGCCAGTCTCTGCCATGGCTCTAGGTTCACTCCAGAAGCCTTCACTATACACTGAGTAAAAACATACCTTAATCTTCCCAATGTCTAGGCCAGTTCTGAAGGAGGGCTTATACAGGAATCAAGGTGGAGTAAGATTGGGTGATAAGAGAAGGAAAATAATAAGTACATTTGGAAAAAGTTAAATTAGCACATCTAGGGTCAATCCCAAATTGTCATTCTTACCCCTCTGTAGTGTAGGCTGAGCTAGTTTTTTCTCTAAAAAATTCTAATAATAATCATCCCTCTTTCCTACTTTTGTTCTGAGCGGATTGAAATAAGAAGGAAACTCCCCTGACTTGAGAAAAGCAGAATTGTAGAACATGATTTATTTCTATTGGCAAATAGGTCTCTTGATAGAGACCCCAAAATTGAATGAACTGATCTATATTCAGACAACACTAGAATCAAACCTGAACCTCAGCCCTTGAGTGGGGATCTGGGCAATGACTTTGATGGGGATGAATAACTAAAGATCTGACCTTTGTTTTTCTTCCAATCTCACTAATCAGAAAATTCACTCTGCTTCCCTGAGAAGAACAAAAGGGAATGAGAAGGGAGTGATCATAACCACTAAAACCAGCAAAAATTTTCCATAAGTGGTATGAATTTAAATGTTACAACTACAATACACTTGATTCTGACATTTAAAGTAGACAGTAAAATATGATGGGACATTACTATAAAATTGGACAAAAAAAATCAAAGTGAATGTCTATGTATTATCTGCTGTTATATGCTGTTAAGATGTCCAGAATACTTCATTCCAGGCAGTTAATGCTGAATTAGTAGTTAAATGTGTTTTAATAAGTGCTGGTTGTGTGCTGATGCCACTCAAATAATTTGTGAGTTAACAAGTGAATTATCTTGTGCAATGTGCTAACAGGAAAATGAACTGAATTTTATCATGCTGTTAAATGTTTGTTTCCTCTTTCCCCCAACTGGGCAAAGTACTTCTTTAGCTAAGAAACCCCTAAATTTAATGCAAGTATAAATTTCCAAATAGTCTTCTCTGTCTTTTTACTTCTAATAACTAGGTGGATATAAAAAAAACAATATAATGCACCAGGCAATTACTTCTGTTATGTTGGGGGTTATCACACAACTAAGGATAACTGAATCCTTATAACTTCTTAATTTACAGAAAAGTAATAAAAACATTACAAAAAAAAGAAAAGTTTAAGGTGGTAGATATAAGCTCCTTTCCATATTTCTATGAGTTAATATAGGAAATATGTATAAGACAGATTTTCACAGAAACCTAAATATGGCCAGATATATCAACTGAAGTTATCTCTATTATTTAATCATAAATTTCATGAGATCATTAAGATCATTAAAATCAAGTAAAATTTAAAAGACACTCATTTGCACTAGCCTATTTTAAGTGAGTACAGGTCAAATATGACTATTGACACCTCCCTTCAGTGGCAAAAGCCATTAACCTGCTTTAAAGGACAGCATCTGCTTTTTAAACATCATCCTACTGCCTGTAAAGAAGGTTTCCCTTTTCCTTTAGTTGCTGTACAACTATGACTACAAAGTAGTCAATCTGTCAAAAGTTAGAATGTATTTCCTGCTCTGTACTTCTATTTCTGAGGCTCCTTTACTTTTTGCCAAATGTCAATCTGAAGACCCCATGAAAAGTCTTTCCAGTCTCTGATCCCTGACATCCCATCTGATCCCCTGAGCACTGTCAGAAGTAGTTCTTGAGTGCAGTACAGCCAGGAGTAAGCCCTGTATACTGCCAGGTGTGACTACAAACAATTTCTCTAAAGGCACACAAGGAAGGGTGGAAATAGATATGAATTAGAACTGTGTGTTGTAACACAATGCATACAAAGAGGGAGGTTTTTTGTGTGTGTTTTTTTGTTTGCTTTTTGGGTCACACACGGCAATCAATGCTCAGGGGTTACTCCTGGCTCTGCACTCAGGAATTACTCCTGGCGGTGCTCAGGGGACCATATGGGATGCCGGGGATCGAACCCGGGCTGGCACAGGCCAGCCGCGGCAAGGCAAACGCCCTACCCGCTGGGCAATCGCTCCGGCCCCAAAGAGGGAGTTTTTTTTTTTTTTTTTTCGGAATTCAGATTTATTGATTTCCACCGCATGGACTTGAAAAATGGGCTGAAGCTGACTGCAAGAAAGGGAGCCGGTGAGGGCGGTTAGAATGCAGCTGGCGGTGCAAGTCCATCACCCGGCTTCAGTCACCGCGCCTTAGGCTGGAGAGAGATTTTGTTTTGTGAATCAAGTTCCAGAACTCTGACATCCAGGGCTGCTGCAGGCCTCTCCCAGCAAGGTCCTTCACTTTGGGTCAGTCTCGGGCCAGAGGCGAAAGTGCTCAAAAAATACTGCCACTTCCCCAGCACAGTGTCCTTGATTGCATCCACATACTGAGTTGGGACCCAGTACACCCAGTGGTAAGAGGCTTCCGTGGGGCCCAACTGAAACGCCATCATGTGGTAGTCCTCGTGTCCCTCGATGGGCTCACTCACCACGTTCTTGATGGAGCCCATGGGTAGCTTCTCGGTCCGCTCTTTCGTGCCGATCCACAGCTGGTCCTGCTCCAGCTTGAAGGTGAGTCGCACTTTGCCTCCCGACTTGTTGTACATGCCGGACAGGGGGACGGTGGGCAGGCGCTCCTGGGCGCCCTTCACAGAGGGCATCACATCTTCGGGTTTCCCTTTATCCAACACTTTCCTGTGTTGTTTCTGCCTGCAGAGAGGCTCCTTCTTGTTCTCTTCAGCCTTGGCGTCCTGCTGGGCAGCATCTTTGGGCGTGTTCACGGCTAAAACATCATTTATCGTGGAGCCAACCACCATGATCTTGGCCCCACTGGTCACTTTCATTTCTCTCAACGTCTTATCCTCAGGGACGAGGCCCTTGTACATGACTTTCTGCATGGCCGGCGGGAGACCTGTAATCGAAAGTGAATTTTCTGCTTGAGCTCGGAGCCGGTGCTGTCCAGGGGGAACTTCACGTCGTGCTTGGTCTTGTTCCAGACGATTTTCAGGTCCACCAGCTCTTTGCCCGCCGCCGCCCGCATCTTCGCCATTGCTGACCGAGGCCTGGGCCGGGGGTCCCCGGGGCTGGGCAGGGGCCGGCTGCAGGTTGCCTCGCCGCGCCAGAGTCCTCCACGCAATTGACGGGCGCGCGGGCGCGCCCGCTGGCCACCGTCTCGGCCTCCGTGTCCATGCCAGGTTCCTCCATGCCTGCAAAGGGTGGAGGGGGTCACGGGAGCCCCAAAGAGGGAGTTTTTAAAAAGAAAAAGCACCATGAAAACTATGATAGAGCTCTCAAATGGCAGATATGGAATCTAAGAATGACAGAGCCAGAAAGGCTCTCAAGACCAGGAAGCACAACTCAAGATGATTGGGTACTTCCCTGTACTCACGCGGTGAGCATCCAGAGCCACACTGCCCTTTTCCAGTTTGGTACTGACATTTTAAAAGGTTGTCCACTTCATTTTGTTTCCTTGGGAAATTCAGTCATCTGATTGGACTCTTTGCACCAACGGTCAATGTTTGAACAGGTTTTCAACACTGATCCTAAATGTGATTGCAATTTAACTTATTATTTTGTTAGCCACAGCTGCTCCACTCTCAACAGTGGCGTGTAATTGACCCACAAATTGATCAGTTGCCGTTGTCATCACTATCCACAGGCATGCACGTGATTCCGCTTGGCAAATCTTCCTCCCTAATGGCTACAAAAGAGGTCTTGATGAAAGTTTTATAAGAAGCAGAGGACAAGATGTTTACAGTCTTGGTTAAATGCTGATATTTGAGTATTGACGCTAAACTGTACATAATAGAATAAATTTAGGTCTTTCATCAGGAAAATCAAGGCATGGGATACTAATTTTCAGAAATAAACCATGAAGTAGTCATTGTCAATAATAATGGTTTACAATGTTATTAATTTGTTTCTGATTCAAGATATAAATATTAGTATTTTAAATTTAGGGAAAAAGGTAGTCAACATATTATAGACTAATCCAGAGCATGTGGAACACACATATTTGGTAGACTTCACAGTGATGCTGCACAATAACATACGCTAAGGTATTATTTTAAAAGCTACTGGGAGAAATCTTTACTATATGCAAATTATTCTGTGGTGTTATAAACCTTCAAACTTAAACATAAGCTATTTGATTCCTACTTCACCAACACATGGAACACATGAAACAAATGTGCTGGATTCTTCTTTCCCCAAACAGAAACATTACTCTTTCTACATAAAAATATTTTTTAATTTCTTCAAATTTACTTTTATATTTTTGAATCATAAACCTATAAGTACATTTTATTTAACTATATACATATATTTTATCTGCTTACATATTTTTTCAAACACTGAAGAAAGGGAACAATAATTTAATCAGTTTCTCTAAGTCATAATCTCAGATTATTTTAACATGATTACTTCTAAAAATATTAAAAATACAAATTACTCTTCAAACTGTCAAAAAAAAGTCTAATAAGAAAGTAAGAAACTGTTATTTTGTGAGTCACATGCAAGATGAAGCTTTGCAGGGAGAATGAATTAAAACAGTGGCTTTCAGTCTTTAGGACCAGTAAGCAGAAACATTCCCTAGCATACATAGTAGGATTGCTATGTTCCGTTTGACTACTCAGGCAGACTGAACAAACCTTCATTTTTATCAAGATAATTCAGAGTAAATGTAGGCAAACTTTCTTATTATTATAGCCTGAAGTTTAATATAATCATAATCACCAAGCATTTCCAATGCATAAAATAATTTTAACATTTATCATTGCATATGTTTTTATAATATACACAAAATTCAGGGATTGCAGTAGATGATCTGAAATTGTGGTAACCTTTTCATTGCTTGTTAAATAATCTTTTGTCCAAACATATAATTTGGCATTATTGGCAGTTAACAAATACCCAACTTCCTTTCCTAACACTCATGTACTTGAATCTTTAGAGCATCGGTTTCCATTTTTTTTCAAAGCCCTAAAACCTTTACATATCCCTAAACTCTTTATTAAGTGCATTTAAGACATATTCATTAGGAATTTTTCTACCTTCTTCCTTTTATTTTTTTCTCAGTACACAGCTATTCACAGGAAACCTGCCCACTCTTTTTTAATCACAAATCTTGTCTCTTTTTGTGTAATTTTATTATCATAACTTCCAAGAATATAGCATTTATTTTTATTTACAACACACCTAAAATTGAACATTAGAGTTTCCCACACAAATTACTTGCCACCCTCCCCCCAAAAGCATATTTTGGGGTTTTTTATTTAATTTTTAAAATTTCATTATATCACCGTGAGATATACAATTACAAAGCAATTCATGATTGGGTTTCAGTCATACAGCGGTCCAGCACCCATCCCTCCATCACCAGTGCACACTTCCAAACACCAATGTCCCTAGATTTTCTCCCCCACCACTACCAATATCAGCCTGCCTATATGGCAGGCTCTCTCTCTCTCTATTTTATGCATTTGGCTTGCAATACTTACATTTAGAGGTTATCATGTATATCCCTTTGCCTTCTAGTCTTGTGTCACCATTTCCAACAATTATCTACCCTAATGCCTGTCCCCCACACACTTGTGGTAGATACCAACCACTGACAAGTCCTCCTGGTCATAAAACACATTTTATACTTTGTATCTAAACAGGGGATAAGCCTATATTTAAACACATATATTTCATATACTTCAGAGAAAACTAGCACATTCATTGTGTTGTTTCAGGCCACATCCAGTGGTGCTCAAGGCTTACTTCTGGCTTTGCACTCAAGGACCACTCCTGGAGAGACTCATGGGATAACACGTGGTGCTGGGAATCAAAGGTAGGTCGGCCACATGCAAGGCAAGTAGCCTACCAGCTTTACTGTCACTCATGCCCCAGACCAGCACAATTTGCACAGCTTTATAGTTACAGCTAGACATGATGATGCAAAAAGTGATAAACAGCGGGATGTGTCAAAGAAAGAGACTTTATAGATAAGTTGCCATTCCATAGTTATCTGCTTAATTTTCTTATTATCTTTAAAGAGCAGTCTATATGTAGACTAAATACTAATCCCTAGTATTAAAAAATTGTCAGATACATTATAACTATGTAGCAAGCAAAGAAAAAGTTAAACTGAAGAGAAAGTAGTAAAAATATTTTGAAGACAGGAAAGGTGAATAAATTTTATTCAATAAGTATTTATTGAAGGCTTAACTATGAGATAGCTGTGAACGATGAGTCACACATAGTGATAAGCATTAAGGAAACAACTGAGAATAAGGCTACTCTTTCTTTACTGAGAAAATAGGCAGCAATTATAAGTATTTGTCAATTTGAAATATATAGTGACCTAGAAGATACAAAATAACAAAATTTTCTTCAGAACTGGAATTGTGGATAGTGGCACATATATTGAAATTACACATCATCTTAAGCAAGTTCTTTTGTTTGAGACCCAATCCATAAGTCGATGGATAGCTTCTTTAGGACATTCCAAAGAGAAATTCATTCAGTCAGACTCTCTCCTTAGGAAAATGTTAATTTATGTCAGACTTAATGTCCCATTTTTGAAGCACTGAATTTATACTGAAGTCTAATGCTAACAAGTACTGGTTTGCTTTAATCACTGCAAACTTTAAAGGATATATTTTTAGCCTAGTAATATGGTTGAAGGTCCTTGTCCCTTTCGTTTTAAAGATCTTTTTTGTCTTTCATTGAGAAATAAATCTATATAACTTGTCAAAAGTTAGGTAGGATATAAATAGAAACAAGGGTTTGTATCAGGAACTGAAAATAAATTAATATTATTATCCAATCAGTTGAAAAAAGGCTTCAGGCTATGAAATAGATGGTAAATAATTTTCCTATATCCTTCTGATTTTAAATTTAAATTAAGGTCACACTGAACTGGGCAAAGTCAAAACAATTTAAGTTCTTTGATCTCAAACTGAAAAATACACACTTCTTACCTCTCTATATCTATGAATGCTTTTTAGATAAAACACATACTGCACTATCCAAAAAATAAGGGGGTGGGCCTGTATTGGAGCCAGGTAAAACTATTTTTCAAGAGAACTTTA
Source organism: Cryptotis parvus (assembly GCA_021461705.1). Taxonomy (NCBI): domain Eukaryota; kingdom Metazoa; phylum Chordata; class Mammalia; order Eulipotyphla; family Soricidae; genus Cryptotis; species Cryptotis parvus. The sequence goes on along the minus strand of JAJIBD010030436.1, from coordinate 225,419 downwards.
AGGTTGTTTGGTATAGATTTATTTTATTTTTGATAATAAAGAGATTTCCATTAAAATCAAAATTAAATGAAGCTTCAATTAGACCTGGTTCAACTACTACCCATTGACATGTGAAATTAAACAAATCATTCAAACACCAATTTGCAGATTTCCTTGTCTGCACTGTGAATGCAATTTTCTTGCCTTGATTAACTCGTTGAACTTAAAAAAACTTAAATAATTAGCCCAACATGGCGGAGTTACTTCAACAACAGCTATAATGTTTAAACTGTACTACCGTAATCTATGTTTCCTTTTCAACAGTATAGTTGTTCATGTAAGTAGTCTTATCCATCTCAAAATAATTTATTTGAAGCATTAATTATGCAGTTTCAAATTTGAACAATTTTCATATCTGCTGAGAGTAGAAAAATGGTGAGAAGACTCTAAATAATGAATAAGTAATTTTTTCAACTCATTTCGAGTACAATTCTTTACTGCACTAAAACTCTCTTATAATGATGTTTTAATTATATTCTTATTAAAACATATTGCATTTCTCTAATCATATACTAATACTGGCATTCATAGAATCCCTCTAAGAGTAGAATCATACAAAATCCTTAATATTCAGATCTTAAACACAGTTTCTGTGATTTTCAACTATCAAAATTACTCTATAACTCCTTATTATTAAATATAATTTTTAACTGAAAAGAAAGGTAACCATACTTAATTATTTTTATTTCCTCTTCAGTTTCAATCCCTTAAAAAAGTCTTATTCAGTTATCTGGATTACTAAAATACTAATAATTTCCCTACATCTAACCTGACAACTGTTCATTCCTGACCCCACCAGCCTATCAGTTATATTTTTAATATATTCATTAGACTGCATATTTTCACTCTACAGATTTTGTCATTCTATAAAACGTGCAAAGGGAAAAATCTCATAACCTCAAGATTATTAATATTTAGTCTCTGTCCCTTCTTTTATCCTGAATTGCCCTGCTATCCTATAAATTTAATTGTAGAAATAAAAGACTGATTCAAAATTTTTTAGTTTCTGCCCCTGAAAGTAGGTGGAACCTCAGATGCAGTGGCTGTGTTTTGCTGAGACAGTCACCAAAGTTGGCTCACTTCAATACTTTCACTTCTTAGAAGAATAAGTATACTTCAATCTGAGTTGTATTAGTTTCCGATCACTGTTCAGGGGTAATATGCACTAGTGACTGCCTACAATTCTATCACCTAGTCCAACTTGGAAAATGCTAAAGGACCATTTCATCCCAGAGAACCCTAACGGTCCAGAGATGCTGGCAGACTAAATCATCCCACAAATCTCCATTAGAGCCACCTCTATTTCCCCCTCACTCTGAGGCGCTGATCATAATAACCATTCTATCAGATGGCCTAGAGGTTGAACTCTCTCTAAGGCTCTGCTTCACAGCAAATTCATCAGTAACAAGATAAGACACTAGAGTTCTATGCAGATGAAAGTTGTAGAGAAAAATATGTGGCACAGCAGTGCTGTATGAAATGTAAGTATTTGGGGAGCTAGCTTGGGGAGGGCATGTCTACAAGTGTTGAGGATCATTCCTGGTGAGGCTTAGAGGCTACATGTGGTGCCAGGAATCAAACCCTGGGTTGGCTGCATGCAAGGCAATTGCCCAACTTACTGTACCATCTCGCTGGCCCCACTATTATAAATTTTTATGTTACTGGAAAGGTTCTATTTCATCTTGTTCAACTGCTTTATATTAATAATGTAATACTTAATAGTGCAATTTTTCAAACAAATGCTATTTAAATTAAGTCAAGTGTGATCAACAGCTAGAAAACAAAACAACATACAAAAACATTGTTCCTAAAGTGAGATGTGTTTACTAGCCAACAGAGATAAGGAGATTCCTCCTTGCATAAATTCTGCCTATTTTATAGCTACATAAACTGGTGCTAGCTTTTGTTTTGGGGAAGTACACATAAGTCTTGCCACAAAAATGTAACTTCTATATTGCATTTTTCTTATTGTCTTTGAATAAGTCCATTTTGCTAGTAAAATTATGGGGTGTTTTTCTGTTTGAGGTCAATAATAAGTCAAATTAATTTTAGCTGAGTGCATGTTTATAGATTCACGACTATTATTTTTGACATTTCTTTTTTCTTAAATATTGTTATGGTTTACATCTGTATGAAATGGACAAATACATTGGCTAATATGGTTTTATGTCAAGAATGGGTTAGAGTGTATGTATGCCACAGCACAGTAACTTTTACCTATCCATAATGGAAGGTCATCCAGACAGCAAATATTACAGAATAAAGATGAAACTAGTTTTAGAATAGTGAGGGATACCATTTTTCTACAAACTAAATAAATTTTGGGGGGATATTTTGAAATTTCTTTAGTTAATAAGAAACTAGTTGTGATATTTTTTGTTTTTTATTATTTTTTAATTTAATATTTTATTATACCACCATGAGATATACAACTGCAAAGATGTTCATATTTGGGTTACATCTTACAGTGTTCCAGCACCCATCCCTCCACCAGTGCCCATTTCTAACCAACAATGTCCCCAATTCCCTCTCCCCTCCCCTAGCCTGCTTCTATGGCAGGTTCTTTATCTCTTTTCTCTCTTCATTCTCCTACACATTGTGGATTGCAATACATACATTTAGAGGTTATCATGTGAATATTTTTGCCTGTATTTAATGCTCAGTTTTAGGTTGGTATTAGCACTTTTGACAATTATCAGCACTCTGTTCCCTTCTCTGTCTTACTTAACCCCTGACTTCCACATGTTTGTATATTTTTCACCTTTGATAAGACCTCCTGATCCATGTTTTGCCTGACTTTAGACATTGGTATCATAATATGTATATATGTATACATATATATAATATGTATATATGTATATATATATATGTCATGCAAATAAATGCAGTCATTCTATACCTGTCTTTTTCCTTCTGGCTAATTTCACTCAACATGATCCTCCCCATGTCCATCCATTTATAGGTTAATTTCATACCTTCATTTTTCCTAACAGCTGCACAGTATTCCATTGTAGATGTACCAAAGTTTCTTTACCCGTCGTCAGTTCTCGGGCACTCTGTTTGTTTCCAGATTCTGGCTATTGTGAACAGTGTTGCTCTGAAAATAAAGGTGCAGATGGTGTTTCCACTGTGTGTTTTGGCCTCCCAGGGTATATTCCCAAGAGTGGTATGGCTGGGTCAAATGGGAGCTTGATGTCTCCTCTGTGGAAGAATATCTATATTGTTTTCCAAAAAAGGCCACACCAGTTGACATTCCCACCAACAATGGATGTGAGTTCCCTTTTCCCTGCATCCATGCCAGCACTTGTTGTTCTTGCTCTTTTGGATATGTGCCAGTCTCTGTGGTGTGAGATGTCTCATTGTTGCTTTAGCTTGCATCTCTCTGATGATTAGTGATGATGAGCATTTTTTCATATCCCTTTTGGCCATTTGAATTTCTTCTTTGTCAAAGTGTCTGTTCATTTATTCTCCCCAATTTTTATTGGGTCGGATGTTTTCTTCTTGTAAAGTTCTACCAGTGCCTGATATATCCTGGATAGCAACCCCTTATTGAATGGGTATTGGGTGAATATTCTTTCCCATTCTGTGGACTGTCTTTGTATCTTGGACACTGTTTCTTTTGAGGTGCAGTTTTTAGTTTCATGTAGTTCCATATGTTTATCTTTGCTTCCAGTTGCTTTGTTAGTGGTGTTTTATCTTTGAAGATGCCTTTGAAGATGCCTTCAATGTCGTGGAGGGTTTTTCCTATATTTTCTTCAATGTACTTTTATGGATTCAGGTCTGATATTGAGTTCTTTAATCCATTTTGATCTAATTTTTGTGCATGGTGTTAGACAGAGGCCCAAATTCATTTTCTTACAGGTAGCTGCCCCAAACTGAATAAATTTAACCCTCATGAGGGCCGCCATCTTCCACATCTAGACTTCCCTCTCGTTAGAACTCCACCCAGCAACAGAGGAGTCTATCACAGCCCGGATCATGGACACCCACCCTGCAGCAGTTTTTTTTTTAATCCGGCCCAAGTATGCTGATCCAGAGACTCTCATACATGAGGCAGAGCTGCTACTTGCTTTCCTTGTGCCCAGCCGCTCAGGAGGCACCCAGGAGGGACGGCAGGTTCTAGCCCTGGCCCGCCACCCCAGCAGGGCCTCACAACAAGCCAGATGACCCCCCACACTCCATGAGGGCTGCCATCTCCCACATCCAGGCTTCCCTCTCGTCAGAACTCCACCAAGCAGCAGACGAGCCTATGACAGCCTGGATCATAGACACCCACCCTGCAGCAATTTTTTTTTTCAATCCGGCCCAGGTATGCTGTTCCAGAGACTTACAGACATGGGGCAGAGCTGCTATTTGCTCTTTGAGTGCCCAGCCGCTCAGGAGGCACCGGGAGGGATGGCTGGTTCTAGCCCTGGCCCACCACCCCAGCAGGGCCTCACAACAAGCCAGACAACCCCCCCACTCCATGAGGGCCGCCATCTTCCACATCCAGACTTCCCTTTCTTCAGAACTCCACCCAGCAGCAGACAAGGCTATCACAGCCCGGATCATGGACATCCACCCTGCAGCAGTTTTTTTTTTTCAATCCGGCCCACGTTTGCTGATCCAGAGACTCTCAGACATGAGGCAGAGCTGCTACTTGCTTTCCCTGTGCCCAGCTGCTCAGGAGGCACCCAGGAGGGATGGCGGGTTCTAGCCCTGGCCCGCCACCCCAGCAGGGCTTCACAACAAGCCAGACAAACCCCCCCCCAATCCATGAGAGCCGCCATCTTCCCCATCTGGAGTTCCCTCTCGTTAGAACTCCACCCAGCAGCAGACGCAGGCCTATCACGGCCTGGCTTGCGCAGCCGCTTGCAGCCGCGTGGTTCATCAATAAATGCTGTATTTAGAGGTGACTACAAGAGTATGCCACCCACACAGCAAGCCTGGCAAGCTGCCCATGTCGTATTTTATATGCCAAATACCAGTAACAATTATATTATGTCATTCCCATGACTGAATATAATGGTTTGAGGCTCTTTGTGTTCCTGCAGCAAGCAGATGCCCTTTGGCTCTACTAGCATGAGACAGGGCATATGGAGATAGTACTGGTGCCCGCTCAAGCAAATAGATGATGAACGGGAAGATAGTGAATCTTTCCTGTATACCTTCACTATGCAGTTTGTGGTTAAGTCATCACAATCAGGCAGAGACTTCCAAAGAAACATATGTACATTTGCCATCTTTTGCAGTTTATTACAAAATGTCTACCTGATCACAGCAGATATCCCTCCTGTCATTTCTGCTCCAAAATTACTACGAATACAAATCAGCCATACAGTCTTATGATATTGCAATTCAAATCCAGGTGTTTTAAGGTAAAACCTGAGAGCTTTCATTCCTAACAAGCAACCAGATAATGCTCATTATGCTAATCTAAGAAGCAAGGATATTAAAGTAACACACCCAAGAATATGATTGAGGCCTACAGACTTCAAATAGAAGTCAGTATTTCCAACATATTGTCCATGGAGTAAAAAGGGATTTATCTATTTTTGAAGGGAAAATTTACATATATGATTTTATATTAGCCATTTACCCAGTTATTGTACATTTTAAAATCAGTACTGAAAATCTTTGCCAATTATGGAAAGCAAATAGAAAACAATTTTGTAATTTGAAGCTCAAAATGTTGTATGTGGGCTAAAGAGACAGCACAGTTGGAAAAAGCACTTGCCTTGCACATGGCTGACCCAGGTTCAATCAACAGAACCACATAAGGCCCCTTTAAAACGCCAGCAATAATCCCTGCACTCTGAGAAATAAAGGATATAGCCCCCTCAAAGTCCCAAAAATCAAGATGCTAAATGTTTATATGAATATAGGCTACATGGGGTAACAGTTTTGAAGATTATTTTGACACAACGCAATGAATGTTTTCAGGATGAAATCTGTGTGTGTATATTCACATGCATATGTTTGTACAAGTTTGTATGTATTTATACATTATGCACTCTCAGATCAATTCACTGTTAAATTTTGTTATATAATTACAAATAATACAAATGGATGATTCATATCTATTGTTCCTTTTCTCTTCAGTAAGAATCTTACATTTTCTGTGCTTCACCAAATTATATACATAACATATAATCTTTATTTCTCAAAGTATATATACGTATAATTAAAAACAAATTATATATATTTATATGTATAATTTATATGCATATTAAAAATAAATTCAAACATTACAACAAGTCATATACCTATGCACACTAATCAAATTATTGTGCCATAACTAAAGGGAATAGAGAGACTAAGAATATCTGTTCCCTTCATTCCAAATGACGTTAATAAAGTCATTCCAGTGTCCTGAGTAAATGGAAGAGCCAAATAGTAAAAATGAAAGACACTGCTAAGATTACTTTCAACTTACACATGAAGACCTAAAGCAGCATTTACTGAGAATCTACCATGTTCTACAGTCAATGCTAGTGTTTTGTTTGCTCATCTCTTCCTCAAGGTAACCCTGTGAGGCAGGTCCTGTTATTCCGATTACATAAATTAAATATAAATATTGGGTAACACTTTCTGATCTCCCAGAAGACAGTTACTATTTTCTTTTGTGAAGAGATATATACAAAAATATGTATATGTATATGTATATGTATATGTATATGTATATGTATATGTATATGTATATGTATATGTATATGTATATGTATGTGTATGTGTATGTGTATATGTATATGTATATGCATATGTATATATACTCTGTATATATATATGTGTAGATAGATTGACAGATACACATAATTCTTGATAGCTCTCAGTCACATATATATATATATATATATATATATATATATATATATATAGTGAAATCAACTGGAAAGCTAGAAAAATATTAAGGGCTTGAATGCATCTTTTAGAGATTCTAATTTAAATAGCCTGGTTTGGATCTTTATGTAGAGACTTAAAAGTCCTGTGATTCTAATCTGTGCCAAAGCTAAAAGTAGTAGCACCTTGATACCTCTGTTCTCATCAACTTTTCTGCAGTCTAAGCAGAGGATCTAATTTCTTCCTTTTCTAAGAAAGCAGAAGCCTTCAAGCATTCACAGCCTCAATATATAACCTAGATAACTAAGCATGTGTGGGCATATATAGTAGGGTCCAGGCCCAATCATGGCTCTGCACTGAGGGATTACTCCTGGGAGTCTCAGGGAATCAATATGCGATGCAGGGGATTAAGTGTGGGTCATCCTCACACAAGGCAAGCACCCTACCAGGTTTATCTAGCCCTAGATACTTAGCTTCATTCAACTTCTTTACATTACCCAAGTTGCACCAGATTATGTGATCTCATACCCCTGCACTCTGTCCCTTTCTCTTCTTACTTCTCCCCCACTTCTCTTCTACTAAGTGTATCCTTCTGAGTTCTGAGTCATAACCTTCTTCCCATGTCACGACTCCTTTCCAAAGACTCTTTTTGAATATATTAACATCTCTTTAATCCATAAATTTAACTCAATCATGTCTATTAATATAATTCCCATTACTATTGAACAATATTTAAGCTTTTTCTAATAGTTTTAAAAGTTTTTCTTTGTCACCTTGTACATTTCAGCATATACTATAAATACCTATCATTGTCAGGCTTCTTCACCATAATTGATGGCAACCTTTTTTTCCATTCACATATCTCATATATCTTTAACTCTCAATAAACTCTCACCAAAAATTACAAATGCTATTTTTCATCCAACACATCATATCTCTTACCACCATCTGGCCCCAACTCCACCTTTTCTTCTTTCAATTGATTTTTTTCCTTCTCAGCAACAGCACATTATCCTGGGCCTGCCTTCTATAAATCATAAGATCCTTATCAGTCACTTTGCAGGACCCTTGTCTCATGTAACTGACATTCTTAGGACTTCGTATTTCTTTCACTTTGTTAATATGTCTACAAAAAACCGAAAATCTTTTCCCACCAAACTTCTAAGGATCCAGTGCCACTATGATAATGAAGGGTGACATGACTCAGCTACATCCCAAAAAAACATGAACTGCATTTTCTGAAATCTCTCTCCTGCTATAAAATCATGACAGTTTAATTGTCTAAATTCTCTATTATATCTTCCTGACATCCTCCTCTCTACCACTCTATCATCATCTAGAACCCAGATTACTAGTTCTGTTTATCTGTTCCTAATTGTTCTTCTGCCATTCCAACTACATATGGAAAACAATGGAAGCAATATAAAAGGCAAACTGGTCCATATCATTGACCTTAAAAACCCTCTATGTCCCTACATCTCCTTCAGAATAACGTTCAAACTCACTCATTTAGCTTAAAAGGTCCTTGATGGGCTGCTGACTACATTCCTTTATGCATGAACTCATGTGAGTCACCCTTTACATTCAGAATGAACTCTAATTCAAGTTTCTAGAATTAGTCATGTTTTATCTGGTCACCAGAGCTTTTCACCTGTTTTTTCACTGCCTAGAACATGCTTCTCTTTCCTTCCTGCTCTAACCTCTTCTCCCTTCTGACCAAAATTTATTCCTCTTTCAAGCATTATTTCAACAGCAGGTGCTCACATATTGCACGCAGTCTGTGTTTGAGTTGGAATGCTATCATTTCTTACTGTGTGAACCCAAGAATTGTTTAAACTCTAATTCACAGAACAAATGTTCATGATAAAACTGTGTAAACACCAACTTCCTGCAAATTGGCTGGCACACTGACTTTCACATATTGATTGTCAATAATTATTATTCACATACTCCTGGGAAGTCTTCACTAACCCCAGAAATTTGGGGGCCCATATCATAATCCTATGTGATGTCCCCAGGCCCTCTATTACTCTTGTCATTGTTCCCATTTGGGAATGAATATTTTTCATATCTCCCAAGAAATCAAAGCGTTTTGAGAGTCAGAAACATGTTCATTTTACTTAAGATTGAATTCCTGACATCAGGCTTAGCGGCAAGCATGTAATGACACCAGTTAGACAAGAGTTCAGTAAGAGAACAGGGGTTTCTAGCTTTAAAAAGTTGGTGTCAACTGTATTGACTGGGTAAAAGTTTAGATAAGAAACTGTGTTTTAAACTACGTGAAGATAAAACGTGTAGAAAATAGATTGCTTATCTTTTTCTATGATGAGACAGAGCAGTATGTACTCTGATCTGTACTCAATACAAAGGATACTTCAAGAAGAAAAAGTGCATGCCTCTTGGAATGCAATATGAAACCTTTGTATAGCTTGATTCAGTTCTTTTCCTCTGAGAACTCACTTTAAGAAATATTCTAAAACACGGAAAAGCAAAATACACCAACATATTTATCGTAGTATTTCTCAAAATAGAGGGGGAAAACTAGAAATCATCTATACCTAAAATATACTAACAAATTATATTCAGCATATGTAGTTTCTGAAAATTAAGATTATCATTTTCATTAAGCATTTATATTTTTATAATAAAAATTGCATATTTATATGAATTTCAATTATGGAATACTATATCACAGGTGAAATAAATGTGTGGGCAAGTCATAATTGTGGAGATATATATTAGAAACCTATTTATGAATAGCATATTTTGTGACAAATTTATGTAGGAAATATGACAGAAGAGATATATACAGAGTCAGACAGAAACAGACAAAATCCCATAAACTGAAAAGGAATACTTGCATCAAACTGGGATATGACCACGAATAGTCTTCTAATAAGTTATGTTAAATGTGCATATTTATGGTAAATTTTTAATCAAATAAAAATCTCAGTGTTAGAAGTTTATTAAGATGATCTTTCTATGGGATTGAGAGGTACTACAAGATTGTACAATGTTGCAGAACACCTAAAAACCTAGGCCTCTGCATCTGCCCTGGATTGCCTCCTGCAGGTCACTTCATAGATAGGGGGTAGTCTGAATTTGGCAGACTTATCTGACCATGTATTCTGTACTGGCTGGTATAAATATTCTCTCATGCTACCACAAGCATCGTGGGACTAGCTAGATCTTACCAGCATATTTGCCTGGCCACGTTGGATCTCTAAGAAATTAGATCAGAGAGAAATACTGTTTGCCTCCAAGCAAGCAAGCATGGCTCCCTGATAACTCAAAGGCAACCAAAATACAAAACTACCGTGAAGTAGACGAGACTCTTGTGAAGGCTTGGAGACATATTTAACTGGCATTAGTATTAGTCTTTGGTACAGAGACATGCCATCTCAGAAACCCCTTTTTCTACCATATAAAGGCAATTCCAGGCAGATCTTGGCTCAAGACATTAGGTGAGGTGCTAGAAGAAAATACCTGAGGGCATTTGATCCTTCCTGCCAGGGGAAGTTACATTTAGCTTATAGCTTCTCCCAGCTCTGCTAGGAGGCTTTGAATTAGCTCTGGGTCCTTGTAAACAGCCAGATGTCTCCTGAAGTTGCTACATTTCTATGGAGCTATTTTCCTGTTTTCATCTCTAGATAGCCCAGCCCAGAATGGGCCGGGCTGGGGAGTTTGGGCGGATTTCTAGCTATAAAGTAAGCTGCAAGAAGAAAGAAGCCCTTTTTTTTCTTTTTACCATTTCGGCTTCCCTTGGTGTTTTGCTTCTCTGTCCTCTCCATTCTCTGTTGGGCCTCAACACGTGGTGGCAGCCATCTTGGCCTACACCTGGCTGGGGCCTAGCTGGGAACCCAGAGTCAGGAGATTTTCCCTTCTCTTGGATTGTATATTGGAACCTGTGATCGTAAAGCCCTTTTAAAACTGCATCGATTCCTGAGTCTTCATCCATTCCCCGCCGGCTTTGGAGGTAGAAGGAAACTTCGCTTCCCGGCACTGTTGGGAACCCGGCAGCACTCCATGACATCTGGCATCCCTATGTGGGCACCCCTGCAGTACAAGCCATCTTGTACATGGCTGACCCAGTCCCACCATTTATACTACATATAGTTCCCAAATCAAGAACAAGAGTAGCCCATGGAGTGCACCCCCAAATATATGTATGTATATATATACATATATATATATCCAAATATATGTATGTATATATATATTTGGATATATATATATATCTTTGGAAAAAAAGAAATTCTATGAGCCTGGTCTCTGTAAAGAAAGGTTTCAACTATTATAAATCACACTTTGAAATATGGTTTAAGTGGTATCTCTATCTCATATCTAAACAACAGTCTCTGGTTTGAAAACTTTTTTTTTTTTTTTGCCTTTTTGTGTCACACCCGGCAGTGCTCAGGAGCTACTCCTGGCTCTGCACTCAGGAATTACTCCTGGCGGTGCTCGGGGGACCATATGGGATGCCGGGGATCGAACCCAGGCTGGCAGAGGCCGGCTGCGTGCAAGGCAAACGCCCTACCCACTGGGCTATCGCTCCGGCCTGAAAAATTAATTTTAATACGAACAAATTGGAAACGTCAGTAACTAAATGACATTTTATACAGCAAGAAAATCCTACAAATCCTATTGTCTTTTTTGTCTGTGATGGAGGTTTCCATATGGGAACAGGGGATTCAGGAGCCTCTCCCAGAAATACTAGGTCAACAGGGCTGAGTAATTCAATATAAGGATGTGTGCTGCTTGGTTCTGTGCTGTTGGGCACCACAAGGGCCACCCTGGCAGTTCTGGAAGCAGTTCTGTGTCACACAGGGTGCTTGAGATATTCAGTAGGGTATACTCAGCAATGGGCAGTCATGCAGTGTCAGAACTGAACCCCTGCTGGACTGAGTGATAGCACAGCGGGAGGGCAATTGCCTTGCATGCAAGGCATCCCATATGGTACCCAAGCACAGAGCATCACCAGGAGGAATTTCTGAGTGCAGAGCCAAGAGTAACACCTGAGCAATGCTGGGTTCAATCCAAAAAAGCAAAGAAAAAAAAGTAGAACTGAACCCTTGTGCTATCTCCTCAATCTACTGTTACTTTTATATTCTGTGACAAATGAAGAATATCTTGGTAAAAGTTACAGTGTTATTGTTTGGCACAACTCAATCATTATTATGCATAGGCCTTTTGACTACATAATTTCTAAAGAGGCCGTAAAATCAAATTTAAAGATAGAATGAAACACCTTATACCAGCTCCTTCTCATTTTCCAAAATGTGACCTTAGGCAAGTTACCTCTGTTGCATACTGCTCATATAAACCATTGTTATATTTATTTTTTTGCTTTTTTTGGGGGAGGGGGTTACTGGATGACAGATTTAGCTAATCTGGGAGCTTTGGTGTTTTTGCCCACTCCCAGCTTAATCTATTTAAGCCAAGATTCTTTATAATAAGACCTCTCTTCTATGTAAATACTGCTAGAGGGTGTGGCAGTTACAGAAGTCACCGTGATTGAATAACTTCTGACTTATACATCTACTAAGACTTCTATGTTTTCTAGATTGGGCACAGCTCCTCTTTATACCCACTGCACCCAGCATGGGACAGTTAGAATTTACCAGGAGACTACCACCCTGGCTACGTTGAGACTAGAGGAAGACTATAGGTAGGATCATACTAGTTTGCTGTAAGCAGGCGAATATGACCCTTTCAGTACACGAGAACAAGATTCTCAGAATCAACCTGGTGCAGATAATAATAAAAAGGACCTTGTGGGTACCATCTAGATTACATGAAGCTCATGAAATTAAGATGTATTACTGTATATCAGCCGCCCGCCCCCTCTCCAGTGTTTTACATAAGAGATATCTCGGGATTAGTCCTTAGTTAACCTTTGTTTATACCTGCAATAGGGTGTGGCACTGCCCATCTACATTTGTTTAGGGTTCTTTTGTTGACTCCCAGAGAGGAATTGAAAGAGCTATGAGCCTCACTCAAGTGAGAGAAGGTATCCGGAGTTCTGACCTCCTTCGCTATTCCAGAATCAGGGATGCTGTCTCATTTGCCAAGGCATCGAAAATCAGATGGGCTGGACATGTAATGTGATTTGGAGACAAATCCCATGGATCCCAACTGGATCCCACGGGATATCAAAAGATCACGTGGCCGCCCACCTACAAGATGGTCAGACTTCCTTGTAAAGACCCTGAAGGAACGGTTTGAGGCTCTTCATATTCCTGAATCAACCAGATGCCATTGGGCTACATTGGCACGTGATAGGGTCCAATGGAAATGTTACTGACGCCCGCTCGAGCAAATCAATGAATAAAGGGATTCAAGTGATCAAGTGATCTTTGTTGACACGGCCCTCCCTGGATTACTTTGGTGTACATAAGGGGACTGACTTGAGGCCCCTTCCGCTTTTTCACTTTCAGCTTTTGCCTCCCTTGGCCTTTTGCTTTTGGCTTTTGGCTTTTTGCTCTTTGGCCTTTTGCTCCTCCTTCTGGGTAGGACTCATCTCGGGTGAGATCCTCTCTCTTTGGTGGGAGACAGGCTCTTTTGTATGGTCTAAGTTCGGACCAGAGCTAGAGTTTGTTCATTCTACTGGAGTGCTGTGGAAGAGCTTTTGTACCATTAAAAGCCTTTTTTGGAACTGCACCAGACTCGTGAGTTTTCATCTGTTCCCCGGTGTCCTCGGAGGTAGAAGAGAACGTCTGTCTTGACACTGTTGGGGACCCCGGCGGCGTCCCTGACAGGGGGTCACACCTGGCAACACTCAGGTGTTACTCCTGGCTCTTTGCTCAGAAATTACTCCTGGCGGTACTCAGGGAACCATACAGGATGCCAGAGATATAACCTAGGTCTGTCGCGTGCAAGGCAAATGCTCTGCCCTCTGTGCTATCGCTCTGGCCTCATAGACCATTGTTATAGATGACAACATTTAGTTAATAGAATTCTGAGCATCTAATATACTGCACATGAAAAAAGCAGCAGACACATTAAAAGTAATTCTAAATTTGATTATTAAGATCACTTAACTTAATAAGAATTAAGGTTTATCTAATATTTTTTCTTTTTTCTTGGGCAATGCCTGGCAATGTTCAGGGCTTACTCCTGGCTCTGCACACAGCACTGCTCCCCATGCTGTTTGGGAAACCATACAGAATGCTAGAGATCAAACTCTGTCAGTCACATGCAGGCAAGCACCTCAAATGCTGTTCTAGCTCCTACACTAGGTTTTTGACTTATATTCATTTGGAATATTCTACAGAGACATGTAATAACATATTTTCCTAAGAAAACTTCCTATAATTCCCAATCATATATCTTAACTTGGGCACATGTATTTCTATGAGCATCAAATTCTTAAAATATACCATAAATTATATATTTACAAGCATACATTATAGATAGTATTGAATCAACCATTTAGAAAAACCAATGTATTGTAATTGATACATTTTCAATGAAACTGTAAAGGGCCTGAATAAAATCTAACACAAAAATGATGATATACAAATAACAGTATTTTTAAAGTTGACAAAATTTTGGAAAATAGTTTAAAGTAATATGAACTGAAATTTATAAGAATAATTTTGACAGATTAAATGTCAGGAGTTGTTATTTTAAAATATTTATATTCAAGAGTATTCTAACAGAATTGAAACACTTTTCTACTAGGATATAAAAAATAGATCAATGTGGATAGAAAATAGTGGTCACTGATTTAAAATCTATCCTCTCAGAAAACAACCCCCCAAAATTCAATGGTCCTTGAAATCAAAAGTGTTAGCTTTTGTAATCTTGCAACTCAAACTTTCAGGACCAATAAAGCCTTAAGTGCTGATTTGCTGTCAAGAAAACTATCCATGCCTTGTTACCTTCTAGAAAGAGTAGGTTTCATCCAAAGCAGTGCGTGAGATAGCTAGAATGCTGTGGGAAGGAATCAATTTAGAACGAATAAAAATAGACATTCCATGCCCAGACAGGCCTACAGGAATGAAGTTATACCTATTACTAAACCACATGCACATGAGCAATTCTTTATTCAAAAATATGACTCTTAAAATTCTCTATGAACAACTAGAACAGGCAGGAAAGATGGGAACATTTATTTACTAAGAAAACTGCTGTTTAGGGCTTAAGACTCACAAGTAAAAATCAACAACTTCTTACAATAAAGATGCCTTATTACAAAACTGATTTTTTCTTAGTAATATATTACTTTCTTTTCAGGTGGAGAACTGTCCCCCAATGGTGTTCAGGATGTCTGTAAGTGACATATGACCAGTGAGTGATGACCAGTGACATATGGCCATGCCAGCTTACAGTTAAAGGTGAAGCCAGAGAAGGCAGGGCGGTGTGGGCCTCCAAGACCACAATAGCAGCTGCTCGTGGTCTTCCAGGGCTGCATCTACAGCTGTTTGGAGAACTGAGCAACTGACAACATGCAAGCATCCTAACAAATGTATTATTTCGCTTACTCCGTAACATTGTACTTTGAAGTAACTTGTTCATCTTAGAGTCAAAATCACCTAAAGTAGAGCTATCCTGCTAATGGTATTATGTAAGTAAAAATATTAATCCTTAAAGCAACAGTTTCTAGTGAAACTAGAAAAAATGGCATGTCTGACAGTGACCAAGATACAAAGACAGTCCACAGAATGGGAAAGGATATTCACCCAATACCCATCTGTTAAGGGGCTAATATCCAGGATATATCAGACAATCACCAGACTTCCCTCTCGTCACAACTCCACCCAGCAGACCAGACTATCACAGCCTGGCTCGCGATGGCCAATAGTGGCCACGCCATTCATCAATAAATGCTTTATTTAGAGGTGACTACAACAGTATGCCACTTGCATGGCAAGCCTGGCAAGCTGCTCGTGTAGTATTTGATATGCCAAATACCAGTAACATTTATATTAGGTCATTTCCGTGACATAATATAATGGTATGAGGCTCTTTATGTTCCTGGAGCAAGCGGATGTCTTTGGTTTCTCCTAGCATGAGACAGGACATATGGAGATATTACTGGTGCCCGCTCTAGCAAATAGATGATTAACGGGAAGATAGTGATAATGATAGTGATCAGACAATCATAGAACTCTACAAGAAGAAAGCGCAACACCATCAAAAAACGGGAGAAGTAATGAACAGAAACTTTGACAAGGAAAAAATTTTAATGGCCAAAAGGCATATGAAAAAATGCTCATCATCACTAATCATCAGAGAGATGAAAATCAAAACAACAATGTGATATCTCACACCACAGAGACTGGCACATATCCAAAAGAGCAAGAACAACAAGTGCTGGCATGGATGTGGGGAAAAGGGGACTCACATTCATTGCTGGTGGGAATGTCGACTGGTGCAGCCTTTTGGAAAACAATATGGATATCCTTCCAAAATCTAGACATCAAGCTCCCATTTGACCCAGTCATACCACTCTTGGGAATATACCTGGAAGGCCAAAACACACAGCGGAAACACAATCTGCACCTTTATTTTCATAGCAACACTCTTCACAATAGCCAGAATCTGGAAACAACCAGAGTGCCTGAGAACTGATGACTGGATAAAGAAACTGTGGTACATCTACACAAATGGAATACTACACAGCCGTTAGGAAAAACGGAGTTATGAAATTTGCCTAATAAATGGATAGACAACGAGAGGAACATGCTGAGTGAAATTAGTAAGAGTAAAAGGAAAGTTATAGAATGTATCACTTCACTTGTCTTCCCATTGTTCATCCATTTGCTCAAGGGGGCACCAGTAACATCTCCATATGTCCTGTCACATGATAGTATAGCCCAAGGGCATCTGCTCACTCCAGAAGCATAAGGAGTCTCAAACCATTCCATCAGATCATGGGAATGAGGTCTGTAATTGTTACTGGTATTTGGCATGTCAAATTCAACATGGGTAGCTACATGAAAACATTTATAAGTACTAGCTACTTATTCAACTTGTCAGGCTCTTCCGAGATATAGAATGAATGTATTTATTTGTGGGATATAAAAAAAATAGCATGATACCAATATCCAAGGCCAGACCAAACATGGATCAGGAGGTTTTGTCAGTGGGTAAAACCTACTGCAAATGTGTGGGAGTCAGAGGTTAGGCAATACAGAGAAAGGAACAGTGTAATAATAACTATTGTAAATGATAATACCAGCGTAGAACTGAGCAATGAAAGTACCACTGTCTGTCTTCCCGTTCATCATCGATTTGCTCGAGCGGGCACCAGTAACATCTCCATATGTCCTGTCTCATGCAAGTACAGCCCAAGGGCACCTGCTTGCTCCAGGAACATAAAGAGCCTCAAACCATTCCATCAGGTCATGGGAATGAGGTCTATAATTATTACTCGTGTTTGGCATATCAAATACGACACGGGTAGCTTGCCAGGCTCTGCCGTGCGGGGAAGCATATTATTGTAGTCATCTCTAATCAGCATGACACGCAAATGAAAGTCGGCAAAAGGATATACATGATAACCTCTAACTGTGTGCATTGCAAGCCACAGTGTGTAAAAGAAAGGAGAGAGTGAGTGAGTGAGTGAGTGAGTGAGTGAGTGAGTGAGTGAGTGAGTGAGTGAGGAGAGAGAGAGATATGAAAATTGCCTGCCATAGACGCAGGCTGGGGGATGGTGAGAAATCATGGGACATTGGAGGGAAATGGGCACTGGTGGAGGATGGGTGCTGGAACACTGTATGATTTAAACCCAAATATGAACACTTTTGTTACTGTATATCTCACAGTGCTATAATGATTTTTAATGACTTGTTTGAAACCACAATGCAGTATGATTTTTGTTCATTAAGATAAATAAAGATGACATATTTTAAGTACTAAATTTGAATCCGTCGTAAGAGAAAAGAATCCACTAAGATTGATTTAAGATATCTATTATTAAGACATCAGTGTTAATAAATATATACATATAAGTGAAAAAATCAACAAAAGCGGGCAATTAAAACATTTATAAGTACTAGTTATATTGTATTAAAAGTATATATTATATGTGGGTTTTCTCACTCCAATCTAAAAATATATGAAATACATAAATTTTTACATAAGTAAACAGCAGTTTCAGAAACTGCACTGACACATAAGATATGTATATAGAGGTAAATAATTTTCCAGCTAGCGAAAAGTATAAATAGAACTCAAATGCAGCGAGAATAACTCCAGAACTTCTATTTCTAACCAATATTAGATGCTGGTTGTTTAGCCTAGATATATAAAGTTTACTTATAGGTATATACACTTTCATCAGTTGGAACCTGACTAGAATTGTATACAGTTCTAGACAGAAAAATCCACACATCATGAGGTCAGTCATTCTCAACATTCAGACTCCATAGTTCCTCACAGCTCCATCCAAGTGAAAACCTGATCTTTCCCCTATAAGTTTCATCAGTAAATGCTCAAGATGAGAGCTTTCTACTGATAGTATAGCACCTACATGGCAGAGCCTGGCAAGCTACCTGTGTTTTATTTGTTATGCCAAAAACTAGTAACAATTATGGACCTCAATTCCATAACCTGAAGAATGGTTTGAGGCTCTTCCTTTCCCTGGAGCAAGCAAATGCCCTTGAGCTACACTTGCTTGCCACAGGACGTATGGAGATGTTACTGGTGCCAGTTGGAGCAATTCAATGAACAATGGGAAGACAGTGACAGTGATATATACTTTAAATTTTATGTTTAAACTATCAGGGTAGTGAGTTATTAACAGAGATATCAATAAATGTTAATTTGGGAGAAACATCAAATTAAGATAGAGCCAGCTCTCTTTTATGAAAGGGCCATCTAGAATAGTCAAGTGGTTACCTAAAATTGTTAGTAAAGTATATGTTTAAATAATCTAAGAATAACATCACTTCAAAATCTCTAAATATATATTCTTATATATGTATTCATATATATGTATACATATTCTTATATATATGTGATATATAAGAAAATACATATTCCGGGAGCTCAATCTAGGGCTCACACGGAAGACAAGTATTCTACTCCCACGCCACATTCCTAACCCATGAAACAATTTTTTGAAGATTAAACTTTTAGAAGAAAAGGTCAAGCTGCTCCTATCTCTAAAAAATTCTGTGTATTTCAGTGTATGCCATTCTGGACAAAGTACTCTCAATTAGTATAGTATATAAAATAATCACCAATGTGAAATCACCATAGGAAATAGTGTTCAAATTTCACTGCAAGATAGTTTTAGATAGGGCAAGATGTCAGACTTCAGATGTGAAATACATAAACCTTAATGCTAGTCTCAATTCATTGTTCTTCCTGAATGGACTATCATGCTAATTGCATAACTCTGTTCGCCCATCAGCTTTGGTGAGTCAAACAGTAACATGCTCAGATTAAATGTCTGTGTGGTTACCCAAGGAGATAAAATGACATAACTTTGATTCTTTGCTTGTCTCTTTTGTCATCATCATTCTCAATCAAATCCTGTCAAGCTTTGAACATATGATTATGGTTTTCAAAGCTACAACAGAGTCAAAGAAGCTGAGCTAATGTGCCTTGTCACTTGTCACTTGATCCTTTATTCACTGATTTGCTCGAGCGGGCACCAGTAGTTTCTCTAGTTGTTAGGAATCACTGTCTGCCACTGTCTTCCCATTGTTCATCGATTTGCTCAGTGGGCACTAGTAACATCTCCATTAGTCCTGTCACGAGCAAGCGCAACCCAAGGGCATCTACTTGCTACAGGGACAGGAGGAGCCTGAAACCATTCTTCAGGTTATGGAACTGAGGTCCATAATAGTTACTAGTCTTTGGCATAAAAAGTAAATAAAACACGGTAGCTTGCCATGCTTTACCGTGTAGGTGGTATAGTCTCAGTAGAAGGCTCTCAACCCGAGCATTTACTGATGAAACTTAAAGGGGGAAGATCAGGTTTTCTCTTGGATGGAGCTCTGAGGAACTATGGAGTCTGGATGTTGAGACCGACTAACTGAATGATGTATGGTTTGCTCTGGCTTCTTGCCAGGCTTACTGGTATCAGTTAAAACATGTCTATAACTGTTTACAATGTATAAATGTGAAAGATATTGGGAAGAAACTTATGAAAAATTCAGTATCCTTTAAAAAAATATCACACAGCCGCTTTGCGGCCACGCTAAGGGACATGTGGGTCTGGCATGGGTGGATCTCTCTCTCCGGGGCAACTGGCAGAGAGGCGAAGGAAAGGGCAGGGCCCAAAACTCCACTCCGAGTCCTGCCAGCATGGTCTCTCACCGCTCATGAGAGCAAATCCTTGGAGCAATGTTGGACTCGGCCAGGGGATGGCCAAACCCCCTTACTGGGAGGTCAGCTCCATGGGTTGCTTCCACATGAGGCTGGCCGAGCAGCACAGCTGTGGGTCTGAAGTGGATGGGTCTGGATCTCTTCCGGGTTGCAAATTAGCTGAGTCTGGAGTGGGTGGGTCTCTCTTCTTCGGGGCAACTGGCATGGAGGCAGAGGAAAGAGCAGGGCCCAAAACTACATTCCAGTCCTGCCAGCATGGTCTCTACCCTGCTCATGAGAGCAAACCCTTATTGTTACTGTTTTTGGCATATTGAATACACCACGGGTAGCTTGCCAGGCTCTGTTGTGGCTCTGGGTTCATCCCAGGGGACCCAGTCTTTTCCATATCAGACCACCAACCATCCACAGCGCACAGGCAAATGCCCTGGGTATAGAACACATGGGATTTAGAAAAAGTCCCTTACTTCCAAAGGCAGAAACACATAGCCGTGAGCATATCTGTGCTGAGACATCTATACATATCCATACATGTTGTACAAGCAATTTCTCAGATATCAACATCATACCCAAGTTGCAGTTGACATCACTCAAAAGATATTTATTATGAGCAGCAGGAGAAAGGGAAAGATATGATTCACAAAAATGATAAATTTGAAATCAGTTTTTGCCATGAAGGTAAACTTAGCAACAGCACCCAGAATGATTCTTAACATCTCAAATAAAAGTTGCAGCGCTTCCTTGAAAAATGGTGTCAAATCAAAGAGCAAATATTTATCAAATGCCCAAAACTGTGGGACAGTCACTAATATGTTCAATCCCCAATGCTAGGTGAGGAAGGAATTTTCAGATACCCCAAAAATATTATACTTTTAGGTGTAATCATGCTAATTCCTGTTAAGTTTATGGGCTAAACTTCGTTCAAATAATCCTGTTTCCTTTTCTTCTCATACTCAAGATCATTCCAATACCAAATTCTGTTTAAAAATAGAAAGAACTGGGAATATTTGCATCATTTCCTTTTTTAATTCAAACCACATCAGCTATTTATTTAACTATGGCAAAAGTCTTCTAATGGACCTTACTAACTAAATGCCAGCCATTTATGATCTACTCTGCACAAAACAACCAGTGAACCTTTGAAAGGCCTCACAATTCTACTCAGATCCTGTGGCTTCCCATTTGATCAGAGTACATTCTAATGTACTTAACAGGTTTCATTATGTAGTAAATGTGTTTAATGATGTAAAGCTTTTATGATAGATCCTTCATTACAGTCTTCTATTTCTTTCTCCAGTTCTCTGGAGTTCCGTGTTATTACTTGGATGAGGAAGGCATATTCTCATATGAGGGATTTTGTAATCAGAGTTACCCCATCATGGAATACTCTGTTCTAGCTTCCTCTTAGGGTTCTGATGAGTGGAACCAAAGGAAATGTTCCCCTAAAGATCAACCACCAGTCATTTCTACTGATTATATCACCTTTATATTCTTAAAGTATTATTATTACGTGTTTGAATGTATATGTAAATAAACATGTGTATAGCTAGCTATAAATATAAATGTGCTATTTAACCCCTAGCCCCTCTAAATGTAAGCATCATGGCAAAAGTTATTTTTGCCTTTTCAGAAGGACAATTAAAAATTTGATGAACAAGCATTTGATTATGCCCTGCTTAAGAGTCTGTTCGGAGAAAAGTGACCTCAAGTGATTTCTCTTGTTGAGTGATGACATTGGGAGTTCTGATGGAGTCTACTAAACTATATAGGCTGTTATAGGGTCTATCAATTTATCACTGTCTTCCCGTGGTTCATCGATTTGCTTGAGCGAGCATCAGTAACATCTCCATAAGTTCTATCGTAAGCAAGTGTGGCTCAATGGCATCTGCTTGCTCCAGGGACAGGAAGAGCCTCAAACCATATTTCTGGTCATGGAATTGAGGTTCATAATTGTTACTAGTTTTGGCATAACAAATAAAACACGGGTATCTTGCCAGGCTTTGCCATGTACGTGGTATACAATCAGTAGTAAGCTCTCATCTCAAGCATTTACTGATGAAATGTATAGGGGAAGGATCAGGTTTTCAGTTGGATGGAGCTCTGAGGAACTACGGAGTCTGAATGTTGAGAATGACTAGCCGCATGATGTGTGGGTTGCTCTGGCTTCCTGCTAGGCAAATGGGATAACAGACATCAGTTAGAACCTGTCTAGAACTGTATCACTGTATCACTGTGTTCCAGTTCATCATCGATTTGCTTCGAGCAGGCACCAGCAAAATCTCCATATGTCCTGTCTCATGCTAGGAGAGGCCCAAGGACACCTGCTTGCTCCAGGAATATAAAGAGCCTCAAACCATTCCATCAGGTCATGGGAATGAGGTCTATAATTGTTACTGGTATTTGGCATATCAAATAAGACATGGGTAGCTTGCCAGACTCTGCCGTGCAGGTGGCATACAGTGTATAAATGTGAAAGATCATGGGAAGGACCTTATCCTAAAGTCAGTATTATCTAAGAATGTCGGCGCAAAGTGGCCGCACGCCAAGGGAGCTGTGTGTCTGGTGTGGGTGTGTCTATCTTCCAGGGAAGTTAGCATGGAGGTGGAGGAAAGGGCAGAGCCCAAATCTCCACTCCGAGTCCAGCGAGTGAGGTCCCTCGCCCGCATGTGTGAGCGAACCCTTGGAGCAATGTTGGACTCAGCCAGGGGCTGGCCGAGCCCCTTACCGGGAGGTCAGCTCCATGAATTGCTTCCACGTGGGGCCAGCCGAGCAGCGCAGCTGTAGATCTGGAGTGGATGGGTCTGGGACTCTTCTGGGGCAGCAGAGGAGCTGTGTGTCTGGCGTGGGTGTATATGGGTATATATAGGGTCTATATGGAAAGAAAACTGGAACTGCCAAGTATCTTCAATTTAACATAAATTAAACTATCATTGAACAGCTGCATGACTCTCTTTGTTAGACACAATTACCACCATCACCATGAACTCTAATCTGTTCTGGATTAGACACAGATAAATCCCTTTTTTCTCTCTTCTTTGTGGGAATGATGGGGGAAATCTCACAGGATTGACTCTGGTACTCACTGGAGGCCACACATCTTGTTGTGGCTTTCACACTTACTGGGTCTCACATTTTGTTTAGCTGCAGTGCATGCACAGCTGCTCATCAGAGGTCACACTCAGCTATGGCACTTACAGCGTTCAAACATGTGCTTACTGGTAGTCATGAACGTGTCTGATCATGGTGCTCATAAATCTTTTAGTTGCCTGCTTCCCAATAGTACTGCCCTGTAGCTGCAGTGCTTGTACGCCTTGTGAGAGCACACTCTGTTGTGCGTCTCCAGGGATTTCAAAGGCAGAGTTCAATCCCTCAGGACCCCTAAACTCATGGGTTTAGGCTTGCAGTTACAATACTGAGCCAGATCCCATGGGTAAATACTTTGTGTTTCTCCTTCTTCCCCTGTGAATATAATAAAGACAGCAATAATTTCTAAAGATTGCTTTCAAAATAATTAAGTTTCTTTCACAATCAATTCATGATCACTCTATCTCAACTTCACATTTTTTTATTAAACACCATAAATTGACTCTACTCATAACTTCACTGAGACTTCTATCATTAGGAGGATTTTTAATATTAGACATAAAATTAGCATTTTTATTCCACTCTTTTATGGAGCTGGAGAAATATTTCAGCAGTCAGGTGTGTCTATGGCAGCTTCCCAGTTGAAACCCTAGAAAAACACACAGCCTCTGAGCACTTCTGGATGTAGCTTTGGAGCCCTGACGCACCACCAGGAGGGCTTTTGTGTCCTAATAACTGTAAGGCCCAAGCAGCTCTGCAACCTCTGACCCTATCTGCTGGTCTCAGTTAGCTGAACAGCAGGGACTGGTCCCCCATCCTGTCCCAGGTCCACTGATGATTGCTTAGAAGTCTTACCTAAATATTAAATTTTTAGAGCATTTCACAATGTATATTGCTCTTTTTTATGTTGTTCCAGGTTCAACTCTTATCACTCTGACTTCTCAGTTCTACTCATTCAAAAGCCTCTTGAGACAACATCACCAATTCATCAAAGGTTAGTGCTACCTAAAATGCCACGTGATTGTTTCTCTATCAGAAGAAACTATCTCGAATATCTACTTAGTTCTGATTCAAAAATATGCATTACTGACTAGTATACTCTGATACTCAGAGATCCTTGAGATAAGGGGCCTTAGAGTTCCCATTACTGAACCTCCAGGTTTAATCACAGTACTTGGCTCAGAAAGATGGTAATGGATGAGAGGATTCCCCAAACTATTATAGAGCTCTAATCTGGAACTCTGCCTGGTTGTCAGGGATATAGCTTCACACACCTATTAGTTATGCTCACCTGAACATTTAAGACTTCACATGTTTAAAAATAAGTCATGTCCTCTTTTGACTCTTAACCCTTAAATTTAATTTCAACTAGTCCTCTTATTTGTATTCTACATCTTTAGAAACAAAATTCACACACACTAAGCATTTAAGAACCATTTCTCCTCTCTAACCATGCATATCCAGTTTTCAACTTCTAAAGACACTTTCTTCTAATTGCCACTTCAGTGAGTCCTCCCTCATTTAACACTGACATGATTATGTCAATTCATGCCCTTAATAATAATTATCAGGTTTACTGCAATGACTAAGTATCCCCCGTGCCTCTAGCTAGACCTCTTTAGTCTTTCACATTGCTGCCTTTTTGCAGTAGTGGTTGATATTGCGTATTAACGTTAAACTATGTGTCTTGTATTACTTGTGGTAAAAGGCTCCTTATTTTACTTTAAAGTGCTTATGAAGAATATTTTAGAATATCATATAAATCCACATATCATAGGAGCCCAGTTTAATCTTTAGCTGTCTTCCCTGCATCTTTTCTTGTCTCTTACCCACACAATCCAAACTATTCTCCTGTAGTTTTTCTCTTATAATAAGCTAAGGCCAAGTTGTTGCATATATAGGTGCCTCAGCATGAAAACACTCTCCCCATCAATATTATTAATGCTTACAGAAAGACTCACCAAAACATCATTTCTTCTAAAAGGCTTTCTTTTTGTGTGTTACCAAGTCCCATGTGCATTTTTCTCATTGAATATATCAAACAGCATCACAGTCTACATTCCCAAACTGTATGACCATCATTTCTTTGATTTACAACTACAGACATATGCCTTAGTGTGATTTGCATTCAGTTAAGTGCATATTAACATTTCTTAAGTAAACAATCTTGGAAATATTTCTCTAATTTTGTATCTTAAGTAATCAAGTGTCTCCCAATGGTCATAAGTGATTTTCATCTCAATCACTTTGAATCAATCAGTGAAATAAAAAAGGCAAATATTTTTTGGTCTTATTAAATTAAGAAAGTGAAGAATATTAACTCCTTATGCATATTATATATAAATCTTTATTTTAGAGATGTGTTAATAAGCCATTACTGAAACAGATTTTTTGTAGCTCTTAACCAGCTAGCAATTTAATCATACCACTGCTAATATTCAAGGTGTCCAACAATGGGATGCATCAATATTTGCTGCCCACAGATAGGGCTGTCCCTGAATAAATATGTCTCTATATGCTTGGAGTTGATACAAGAAGTACATATGCTCTCAGAAAATATAGATCATTATCTTGATGCCTGTATTAATGTAACTTGTCTAAGAATAATATTTGGCTTATCTCTGACAAAAATACATAACTCTGAATCCATCACATGATTTCTTCCTCACTTAGATTAACAACTGAGACCACTCTGAGTAGTTATAGCTCCCAATTGAGCAAATGCTTCTAGATATTTCTCACCATTTCTATTTGCTTATTATTTATAAGTGAAATATTTGGGTATAGAACATAGACTAATGAATATACTATGATGAATAACTATATGGAAAAGAAATATAAAAAACTCCATTGGAGGAAACTGACTCCAAAAGGAATAATGTCCAAATAGTGTTCAGTGATTACTAAGAGTTTAAAGAAGTCCAGATTATATCTAGTATAACATCAGTTTGAAGACTGATAGGCAGTGATAAACTCATTGAGTTGTTTATTGTCATCAAAAGGATTTATTTTATTAATAAACTGATATAACATGAATATAACTATACAAATTGACATAAAGTTAGAATAGTTTAATTGAAATTCACCATTTTAATACATATTTAGCAAAATAAAGACATATTTACATTCATCTTTTTATGATTACTTCATAAAAAATATTCTTAGATGCATATAAATTCATTTCAGTCCATTAGCATATTAATTACTTGTGAGAGGAGAGATAAGAATGAGAAGGGCTATAATTCATAGAACAAGCTACAACTCAAAGGTAAAAGGGTTGGGTAACATGTCTAATTAATCTTGATTATGATGAGATAATATGAAAAAGTATGAAATGGGCTGAAAACAGGAGGGGCAATGCATTCTTCCCAAATGGAACTTTCCTTACAGATCTGGACTATCTGTAAGTTATGAGCAACGCATGAACTTTAGAAATAGACTGCCTATATTTAAATCTTGGCTCTGCCACTAATTATCTCAATCTCCTTGGATAATTTCTCCCTGTCCGTATTTCCATTCATAAAATAGGGTTGTTGTAGTATTTATTTCAGTGTCTTTGTATGAGAAATAAACCTATGTTTTCAATTCACTTAGTAAAAGGTCTTGTACATGCTGAACACTTTACATCTGTTCAAATGAAAGAACTTAAGTATTTCAAGATAACAAACGTACTTCCAAAGTATGACATTCTAACACTTAAAAATATATGAAAATCTTCATTCAGTTTTCATTCCAAAGGAGTTTACAAGGAACTCTAACATAACTCATTCTCCACTGGATAAAACTGAATAAAATCATTTCTGAAATTTAATGTTCCTAGGCAAATAAAACTTCATCTTCTTGTGCCCAAACAAATTGTGCTAATAATTACTGATCTTACAAAAGTCCTAAAGCCTTTGATGATGCAGCACCTAAATAAATGCACTGCTTTATTACCACTGCAATTTCACACTGCAATCTGTTAACTAACTTTATCAACTCAAGCAGATTTCTATATGTGGTAAATTATTTGCATCTTCACCAGAAGTGCCATTTTACAGAATTTTTTTGGAGATGGGAGACTTGGACCCATACCCAGCTGTTCACAGAGACCAACTCTGGCAGAGTTTGAGGGACTAATCTAGTGAATGATGATGAAATCCAGGTCAGTCCTATGTAAGGCAAGTGCCTTACCTGTTATTTTATCACTCCAGTCGTAAAGTATTTAAATACAATAATTACTTCTTCTGTTACAAGTTTTGACTCTTGACACAGATAGACTGGATTAATCCCTAACTATTATTTACTAGCTGTTGAACCTAGACCAAACCTGATCCCCCAATACCACTTTAGTTTCCTCATACATCACTGGAGTATGTTAGAGAAAATGCCTTTATGTCATCACCATTCATGTATTTCACTGTCTCTTGACATTTTAGAAGAATCAATGTGGGGTCTGGGCATCACTTCCTCTACAGAGTGGGCTGCCTTAGCCAGAAAAATTCATGTCAAACAAAAGATTTTTCAAACTTTGGCAGTCATTTCTCCCATAAAACATAAGGACAAGATACTCAACTCTATTCCATAGGTCCACAAGTCTGTTTTTATTCCGATACCACACTGTTTTAATTACTACTGCTTTGTAGTGCAGTTTCAGTTGGGAAAGGTGATGCCTCCCATCTTCTTTTTCCCAAGGATTGCTTTAGCCATCTATGGGGGTTTTATTATTCCATATGAATTTCATGAGTATCCCACCCACAGGCAGAGCCTGGCAAACTACCGGTGTCATATTTGATATACCCAAAACCAGTAACAATTATAGACCTCATTTCCATGACCTGAAGGAATGATTTGAAGTTCTTGATGTTCTGGAGCAGGCAGTTGCCCTTGGGCTACACTAGCATGTGACAGGACATATGAATTGTTACAGGTGCCCACTCAAGCAATTCGATGAACAATGGGAAGACACGTGATACAAGTGTTAGGAATTTCAGGGGTGTTAGGACAATTTCTTGAAGAATGTCATGGGACTACATTGAACATATAGGGACTGCATTGAACTGTACAAAGCTCTAGGGAGTATTACCATTTTGACAACATGGATCAGGAGGTCTTGTCAAAGGTGGAAAATACCACAAACATGTGGGAGTCAGAGGTTAGATAAGACAGAGAAGGGAACAGTGTGCTAAAAATTGTCAGAAGTGCTTATACCAAACTAGAACTGAGCATTAAATGCAGGCAGAAAGATACACATTATAACTTCTAAGTGTATGTGTTATAATTCACAATATATCAGAGAAGGAAGAGACAAAAAGTGAGAGATAAAGAGAAAGATAGAAGGGAGATAAAGAACCTGCCATAGAGGCAGGCTAGGGGAGAGGGGGAATTGGGGACATTGGTGGTGGGAAATGGGCACTGGTGGAGGGATGGGTGTTGGAACACTGTAAGACCGAAACCCAAACATGAACATTTTTGCAATTGTATATCTCATGATGGTATAATAAAATATAAGAAAAAACATAGGACAGAAAACTCAACAAAGACTTGTGAATCTTATAGGTCACTATTCCTCAGTCTACCTTCTAAGAACTAGGCACTGAAGTGAGATCCCAGTCAAAGCATAGATGGACACCTAGTACCAGAAATCCATATTAAAAAATACTCTACATAATCGACATTTTAGCAGCTAGCTCCACTCACTGCCTTCACAAATATCTCTGGTTTCTGCACTTCGTGTTTGTGTTCCCTTTGGCTTGAAGAAATAAACCAGCTTTCCATAAGACCAGCTTTGATACATAATTTTATGCCAGAGAATAAAACCAATCTAGTTATCTAAACCTTCCCGCTAACAAGCAATGTAATACATATATGTATGTATTGTGTATGATTGTACACTCCGAAATGGCAAATAGTATGCACTTTGTAAGTTTAAATTATTATTATTATTGCTTTGCTATTGTTTTTCTGGGTGAAAGCACAATGACTATGCTAGCTCCTATACTGATGAAAAATCACATTCTATTCATAAAGGAATAGCAAAATATATAATAGTGTTGGTGCATGTTCATCTACTTCAAAATCTGTTCCAAAAGCAGTGGGAAAATATTTTTAAAGTACTACATTATACCATTTTTAAAAAGCCTATCAAAAGTTGAAAAGATATTTAATGAGGAGACTGTTTTAGCATCTCTAGTACTTCTTGTCAATCATTATAAAACTGATGCAGAAATCACTAACATTCTCCATTTTGGGACATGAATATGCAAATCACTGATTTCTGTAAGCCCATCAAGTATGATGTAGGGAGACTAATGATGTAAATATGAAATAGAAATTTCTTGTCAATAATTCTTCAATACTCAAGTCTTAGAAGTGCTTTAATATGCAAGGAATAGCATCATAGTTATTGAAATAAAACCTTGCATATTTTTATCACCAGTCATTCAAAATATGGGAAAGCACACAAGTTGCAACTGTTAGCACATCATATGGAAGCTTTCAATCTTTCCTTTAAAGTTCTTTTAGGACATAAGAATACCAAGAAATCATAATTTGACTGGAAAATTTTTATATACTCTTTCTTTCCTAGAATAACAAAAGTGTTTTTGGAATTTCATTTTGCCCACACGTAAACGGTTCATCAGCACTAGAATAAAAGTGGAAGAATGCATATTTTCCAAGCGTTTCCCTTTAAATGCAAAAAAAAAGTGAGGGAATCTGATTACATGAATCTTTTTTAAAATTCAGTAATAGCTAAAAGCTCATTACCAAAGCACTCTCCTTGTTGGGTATAATTTACATAGTGAAAATGGAGGAAATAAGCCATTAAAAGGTCGTTTGGTATATCAGAGTGTAGAGTAGGTGAGTTTTCTCACAACTAATTTTAAATTACATTATTAGAGCATCCATACACATATGGTAAGCTTGTGAATACATATTTTAAGTCCCCCAAAAAGATATTATTGTCTACTTGGTAAAATATTTCTCTGGTCGAATAATGTGCCACCTCCCAATCCCACACCTACCCAAAAATGTCTATGCCACCCTACTCAAAAGGAAGATGTGATTATTGTAAAGATCTTGAAACATGAACGCTTCTGATCATCTTCCAATGAGAAAGGTCACATGTAATCATATGTGAATGTTTTCCTGGATTATCTTCCAATGAGAAAGGTCACATGTAATCATATGTGAACATTTTCCTGGATCATCTTCCAATGAAAAGGTCACATGGATACACATTTCTATCTCTAGGACAAAATTCACAAGTTTCCCTAAAAGTAAAGAATATCAGTGTCAGAAATTTGAACTTGTTGGGTTTGAAGATGGAAAATGGAGCCATGAGCCAAAGAACACTAACAACCTCTAGAAGCTAGAGAACGAAAGGGAACAGATTATCCCTAAAACCTTCAGAATCGTAGTGCTGAAAATGCACTAATTTTAGCCATCTAAAATTTTTTGCACATTTCTGCTCTCCAAAAATATAAGGCAACAATTTTGAGATGCTTTAAAGCACTAATAGTCTTTTCTCAACAGCAAGAAGAGAAAACAAAAGAAGTGCACCTGCAAAAATGAAGTAGCCTTTTTTTTCTCTTTGTGTACCACACCTGACAGTATTTAGGGGTCCTGGCTCCGTACTCAGGACTTACTCTGATGGAGTGGGGGCAAAGAGATGCAGAGGATCAAACGAGGTCGGCGTATTTCAAGCCAAACGCCTTACCTGCTACATTGCTCCAGCCCAAAGCCTCCATTTTTATACACAGTTCTTGTATTTCTTTCACAGCTATGTCACTTTTGAAATGAACTTTCTTTTGTCTCTTTTTAAAAAATATCCTTAACAATTTTTGAATAATCCATTTTATTTTCTCTATAAATGAAGATTCCAAACAGGAAAAAACAAACACCTTCAAAAGCTTAATTCAAGGTAGGCAAGTTTGTTAATTATTATACAACCATTTAAATGTTTGTAAACAAAATAGCTCCCATAAGTGTGGTCATAAGCAAAATACAAACCAGCTAAAATTTAACTATTATTCCAAAACATACTAACACACAACAAAAAAGAAAAAATTCAATATGGACATGTTGAACACTGGAAGCTTCTATTTTTGAAATGTATGCAATATAAAATATCAAGATAAAAATACAAGCAACATACCAAGAGTTTTATTGTGTGCTAATTTATTTGGAATAAATTACTAAGCTACTTTAATTAAAGTGTATTTCAATGGTCTAGTCACTTTTATGTTTTATTTATTTAAATAAATGTTAAATGTTTTAAAACTCCTGATTTTCTTTATATGTAATCTTTAATTAATTTAATTACTTTATGTATATAAGCTTTAATTGTCCTCTCCCTTCGTCAACTCTTTTCTATCTTTTATCTTTTCTCTCTCTCAGAAAAGAATTAAAATGCTTCTCAAAAAAATGATGGGGAGGTGTTGGAGGACATGTTTAGCTAATCTGGGAGTTTTGTTGTTTTGCTCACTCCCAGCTTAATCTTATTTAAGCCAATGTTCATTCTAATGAGATCTCTCTTCTATGTAAACACTTCTAGAGGGTGTGGCAGTTACAGAAGTCACCTTGATTGAATAACTTCTGACTTATACATCTACTAAGACTTCTATGTTTTCTAGATTGGACACAGCTCCTCTTTATACCCACTGCACCCAACGTGGGACAGTTAGAATTTACCAGGAGACTACCACCCTGGCTACGCTGAGACTAAAGGAAGACTATAGGAAGGATCATACTAGTTTGCTCTAAGCAGGCGAGTATGACCCTTTCAGTGCATGAGAACAAGATACTCAGAATCACACTGGTGCAGATAATAATAAGGACCTTGTGGGTACCATCTAGATTACATGAAGCTCATGAAGTTAAGATGTATTACTTTATATCAGCCCCCTCTCTCTCCAGTGTTTTACATAAGAGATAATCTCGGGATTAGTCCTTGGTGTAACCTTTGTTTATACCTGCAATAGGGTGTAGCACTACACTCTTTTTTAGGGTTCTTTGTTGGCATGACAACCTCCCGATTGGATTACTTTGGTGTATGTAAGGGGCTGACTTGAGGCCCCCTTCACCTTTTACCTTTGCCTTTTGGTTCCTCAACCTTCAGCTTTTTGGCTCCTGCGGCTTTTGGCTTTTGGCCTTTTGCTCTTTGGCCTTTGCTCCTTCTTCTGGGTAGGACTCAGCTCGGGTGAGATCCTCTCTCTTTGGTGGGAGACTTAGGCTCTTTTGTATGGTCTAAGTTAAGTTCGGACCAGAGCTAGAGTTTGTTCATTATATTGGATTGCTGTGGAAGAGCTTTTGTACTATTAAAAGCCATTTTTGGAACTGCACCAGACTCGTGAGTTTTCATCTTTCTCCCGGCGTCCTTGGAGGTAGAAGACAACCTCTGTCCGGACACTGTCGGGGGGACCCCGGCGTTCCCGACAGGGAGGTTTATTTTATGCCTTAAAAATGATAATAGGTCATGTCTGAGGTCCATTTCTAAGTGGGAAATTATATTTAGTCAAGTATACCTTGTTATCTCCTTTCCTATTAAAACTGAAAGATGCCAAGTCTGATATGTTAGCAATCTCAGAGTTCTGGGTACAGAGCAGGATGCTCGTCTGGATGGTTCTAGAAAACCATCAACAAATCTCCCTCACCCACCGCCTCATTATTGCTCGTTCTCAGTTTAATGTAAATTTAACTCAATTATTTAATAGAAATCTGTGACTGATATAAATAACTAAGAAATGGGTTAATAATAAAATTTTGCCGTGTTGACATTTGCCTGTCTACATTAAATACTATCTGGGATTCTTCTCTACTGCTAGTATCATGTGCGATGCTAGTATATCAAATGAATATGTAAAGGTTTTACTCAGTAGCAAAAATGCATGCTACTCATAAGTAAGGCAGGTTCAAAAACACTAAAACTTTAATCATTCAAGCAGAGCCTGGCAAGCTACCCGTGTCGTATTTGATATGCCAAATACCAGTAACAATTATAGACCTCATTCCCATGACCTGATGGAACGGTTTGAGGCTCTTTATGTTCCTGGAGCAAGCAGGTGCCCTTGGGGTCCACTTACGTGAGACAGGTCATATGGAGATGTTACTGGTGCCTGCTCGAGCAAAACGATGATGAACGGGAAGACAGTGATACAGTGATATTTTTATTTTGTAAAAAGTTGATTATTCATCTTATAAAATCTATTTGAAAGTATCTTCTAAATTTTAGCACTAGGGGCCAGAGCAATAGCACAGAGCTGAGGGCATTTGCTTTGCATGCAGTCAACCTGGGTTTGATCCCTGGCATCCCATATGGTATCTTGAGTACCATCAAGAGTAATTCCTGAGTGCAGATCTAGGAGTAACACTGAGCATCACTGGGTCTGATTCCCAGAAAGGAAAAAATATTTTAGCACTAATTTTAGTCCAGAGGTTCCCAAACCTTATTTGATTTACCAACACATTGACAGGAAAGAAAGCAAGGAAAGCAAGGAAAGCAAACAAGCAAGCAAGCAAGCAAGCAAGCAAGCAAGCAAGCAAGGAAGCAAACACTCAAGTGATTTTCATGCGGAAATCTCCACCTTTTAAGTGGACAAGCAGAAAACAGCCCCCGATTTCACTCAAGGCTACTTTTAACCTCCTTGGAATGTATCATCATCCTCAAGGGACATTATCACCCACTTTGGGAAAGACTATTAAATAATCAGATGTATTACATATGTACTGCTTTTAACTGAATTGTTTTATTTTTGAAAATATCTGTAAGATGGATTTTTTCTTTTAATAGCATTTAATCACCATCAGGCACATTTTAATAAGGTCAAAAACAAATTCATCATTCATTTGAAACATAATTGCAATTCATTCTTAGTCTTAACGACTGGGTGTCATAAGACTTCTGATCTAGGATGATTAAAATAAAGCTGGCAAAACAAGCTGTTAATTTTCATAAATTCTCCAGAGATTATGAAGCTGTAGTCACACTACCCATTTTGGCACTCAACTTCTACTACTCCATACATTAGAGTAATATTAGGATAGAGGCTTGATCGCCACTTTTCTCCTACAGCAAAAAATAATATAACTATAATTATCAGAAATCCAAAATGTGTTTATAGTCTCTTTAGAAGGTCAAGAACATCAACCAAAAAATATTGAAAAGATAATAGTTGTATTCATCACTGCCATCATTTTATTTTCTCCTTAGCCATACAAAATAACCTTAATTTATGTAAGAACATTGGGGTCTCTTTGGTTGGCATTCTTTTGGTAGACACCTGAATGTGTGTAGAGCTTACTGCTGACTCCATGCTTGGTTTTGCTTAGGAAACCATGTATGGTTCTTAGTATCAAACCAGGGTTAATTGCGTGCAAGGCAGGAACATCACCCTCTGTACTCCAGCCCTATAGATACATTATTAAGTCTACAAAGCACTGCAACTATCACTTTAAATATCCACTCATATGCACAAAATATCAAACTATGTTTGAAGAAATATGTACCCACCCATGTTTACTCAAGCATTACTTACAATAGCCAATGCTGGAACAATCAGAGATACCATCTACAGATGACTATATGAAATTATAGTTGACAAACAGAATAGACTACTTACTACTTATAAAACAAGATGAAATCCTGCTACCATTTGTCCAAATAGGAATTGCACATAGAAATAGTGAAATAAGACCAAAAAAGACAAACACCATAAAATTGAACTCATGTGCCCCAGAGAGAAAACAAACAAATAAAGTAAATAAAACGAAAATGAACTTGTAGACTGTAAGACAATTAGTGGGAATGGAGAAAGTAAATGGAGGAAGTGGGTGAGGAAATAAAGTACAAATGTACAACTTCATCATTTAAAGCTAGGAACTGGACTTTGAGTAGTAAATTTAATGTAGTGTGTAAATATGTTGATATTTCAATGAAATTCACATACAAAAATAATACAATTATATTTCAATAAAAATAAGATGAATAGCCACAGACAGAAAATAAGCCAAAATAATAATAAAACTATAAAGTATGACTTGATTTGTACCCACACACATACATTCATAGCCACATACCAAAGTTCATTTTACACAAATTCCCCAATCTTTTGCTCAGATCATGGTGTATTATTTTATATTTTAAGAGACAGTAATAAATATTGTGGAATTAGACATCTTTTTGCTTCCAATATGGGAGCTGGAATGTATTATCTATATAACTTTATACAAGCTATATAATATATCTGAATTTAAATCATCTGATTTCTGGGTTATTATTACAGTAGTATTTTGAGAATTTATAAAATAAAGTTTCTACCACATGGTTCATTCTCAATAAAATGTATTACTATGGGTATGATTAAAGATGTCTTTGTATCTTCAATGGCAAAAGTGTATGCTGAGGTCAAAGGTCATTCTCATAGTACATTTATCTTCCTCAATGCCTAAAAACTAACATGCTATGTTCTAATAATATTATTTGCACAATGATAAAATATAACTGAAAATAGAGAACAATTAACTACTAAACCATGAGGCACTAAAATATAAGTGCAAGAAAATCTCATCATCCAAGTGTAAGATTGAGTGGGTTGCTGGAGTCAGAAAAGATCAATGGAAGACAGAGAGCCAAAAATGGAAAGTAAAAGCACTTGTAGATCGCACGATATTAAACAAATAATAGACAAAGATGTTCAAAGAAGAATATGTTTCAGTAATATACTTTGTTTTATATAAACATTTCAAAAAGTAAACTACTTAATTTTCTAGTTTCTTCATCTGCATTAAAACATCATTAGATACATCTTATTTATAAAGTTAAGATAAATGGAGAAAATATAATGCACTTTACATAAATTTATATCTATATAAACTATACATAAATAACCAAGTTAGTACTTTTAAGATGATGGTTTAATTATATATTTAGATATAATATATTCCATCAAGAATTTACTTTCTAAAAACAGCAGTAAATTAAACATTATAAGAAATAAAATTATGAGATTAACAATTTTATACTCCTTGTGATAAAAAACTTGAATTTACACCAATATTACCTATAGAACAATTTATTCTTCTTAAGGAAGGGAAATGATAACTAATGTCTTATTAAAAAACTGTGCTACTGTTCTATTATTCTAAGATTTCAAGGACTGCTTCTACAACAAACTTGAAAAGAGCCCATTCACATAGCCACCTATTCATTTCCAAAATTATTCTTGCATCATGCAATTTGAAAATTGCTCTATGTCTAAATGGTGAATAAGTCAGAGTGTACCTGTCCTACTGGGTTATCCACAATAGTGAGGAAGATGCATGTGAAATAAATTATTTCGCAAACAAATATGAAATAATAAGTCATGTTAAGCACCTGATGAAATTATAGTGCTATCATAAGAAACTTAATAGACTATTTTTTATTTTTGCTTTTTTGGGTCACACCTGGTGATGCTCAGATGCTCAGGGATTTCTCCTGGGTCTGCTCTCAGGAATTACTCCTGGCGGTGTTCGGGGAACCATATGGGATGCCGGGGATTGAACCCCCGGCCTATGTGCAAGGCAAACGCCCTACCTCCTGGACTATTGCTCCAGCCCCTAATAGATTAAAATTTAAATTGAGGAGGTTATTATGAAAGTTGCTCTATTTTTTAAAATGAGAGTTTAAAATCAGGATGGATTAGGCAAAAATGACTGGCAGGATTCATTTTTCTTCTATAAATTGACTGGTCATACTGAGCTATTTAAACAAACACTATAAATGGTATGTCTATGAAAAAATTTTCCATAACTTAACCAGAATTTACCCAGTAAGCTTGGGTAAAGCAGAATCCCTCTTCATATTAGAAGACCTCATCTAATCAGTGGTAAAACCTCATCTAATCAGTGGTAAAACCACTAATCTTAGAGTAAAACCAAAAGAGTAGCTTTTATCCAAATTACAAGGAATTTCTGCTAGACAACCTTTAAGATGAAAGACTATTTTTCTCTTCTGTCTTGGTCTCAGATGAAAACGTTATCTGTGCTCTGCTCTCATGCCTGCAGGTCTCGTCTAGAGCCATACCTACTGCGCTTCTAGGTCTCCAGTTTTCTCACTGCCAGTCTCTCGACTTATCAACTTCTGTAACACATAAGCCCACCAATACAAAAAAAAATAAAATCTATATCCAGAAAACATTTAAAATAAACCAACTTTCAAGTATTTGCCTTAACAATAGGGTAAAAATGATACACAGCAGAAATTGTCCTTTGAATTTGGATATTTTTTTCACGTAATTATTCAATGAATTACATGAGTTGTTCACTGCTATAAAATAGGCTTTACACTAAATCATTTTTCTGGACTGTAGATGAACATAAGTTTTAGGAGCATAATTAAAGTGGGAAAAGCTAACTTATGATATTTGATAAGTATTTAAGTATTGTATCTTTTTTCCTTTAATTTTTTATTAATACATGATCAGCTCAGTACATCAGGATCCTCCGTGAGCTGTATTAAGGATCCACTACCAGGATCTCACCATTCTACAAGGAAGTGATCATCAATGTACGGAGAGGGGTTCGACAAGGAGATACCATTTTACCAAAACTCTTCAGTGCCACCCTCAAGAATGTCAAGCAACGACTGAAATGAGAAAAATGGGAGTGAAGATAGATGGTTGGTAACTACACCACCTCTGCTTCGCTTATGACATCCTGTTAATAACACCAAATATCAGCCAAACAGCATGAATGCTGGCCAACATCGACCCTGAGTGTGGAAAGGACGGACTGCAGCTAAATTTCAAGAAGACAATGTTCATGAGAAATGGACTAGATCCTAAAGTTCCATTTGCTCTCAACAGAGTGAACATCTCCGAATGCGGCAGTTATATGTACCTAGGTGAGAACTCAACAGGACAAATGACCTAAAACCTGAGCTGTACAGGAGGAAGAGAGTGGCGTGGAACGCCTTCAAGAGCATTGAGGAACTGGTTAAGAAGGCGAAGAACCTCTGGCTCCAGGCACAACTTTTCTTTTTCTTTTTTTTTTTTTGCTTTTTTGGGTCACACCCGGCAATGCTCAGGGGTTTCTCCTGGCTCTGCACTCAGGAATTACTCCTGGCAGTGCTCGGGGGACCATATGGGATGCTGGGGATCGAACTGGGCGACATGGGCAGGCCGCGTGCAAGGCAAAAGCCCTACCCGCTGGGCTATCGCTCCGGCCCCTCCAGGCACAACTTGTCAACTCCACCATTATTCCTGCACTAACATATGTCTCAGTGACCTGAGCCCTACAAAAGCAGGATGAGAAGGCTATTCAGGTCTTCTAAAAGGAACTGAAAGAGTCATGCTTGGAGTATCACGCTTCACCCAAGTGAGAGAAGGGACCCAGAATTCCGACCTCCATCGACGATCAAGAATCAAGCATGTTGTCCCATTTGCCAAGATTATGAAAATCAGGTGGGCAGGACACATAATGTGATTTAGGGAAGGCCAATGGACTAGAGCTGTTACTGACTGGATTCCACAGGATGGCAAAAGAACGTGTGGCCACCCACCTACAAGATGGTCGGACTTCTTCGTCAACAACCTTAGCATTAAATACAGGCAAAAAAAATGCACATGATGACCTCTAAGTGTATGTATTACAATCCACAATATGTAAGAGAAGGGAGGGAAGGAGAGAGAGAGAGAGGAGAGAGAGAGAGAGAGAGAGATATGGAGAAAGAGAGAAAAGAGATAGAGAACCTGCCATAGGGGCTGACTAGGGGAGGGGGGGAATTGGCAACATTGGTGGTGGAAAACGGGTACTGGTGGAGGGAGGGGTGCTGGGCGCTGTGTAACCGAAACCCTCAAACATGAACAACTTTGTAATTGTATATCTCATGGTGGCATAATAAAATATTCATTAAAATTTTTTTTTTAAAAACCTGAATGAACAGTTTGAGGCTCTTCGTGTTCCTGGAGTGAGCAGATGTCATTGGACTACACTTCATGACAGGGACGAATGGAAACATTACTGGTGCCTGCTCGAGCAAATCGATGAACAACAGGAAGATATGTGATAAGTAATCTACTTTATTACTACTTTAGTAATGCATACTTATACATAAAATAATGATTTACAAAGTAGTTCATAATAGAGATATTTCAAGTATAAAATGTTCCAGTCCCAATCACAATACCAATGTTTCCAGTTTCCCTCCCACTTCCAGCCTGCCCCTTTGGCAGGCATGCAACAAACTTTTTCACTATTACCTGCTAAGCAAAACTTAAGGGAATGGGAAATGGAATAATTAGAAAATAAATCAACTTGTGATGGCTGGCTGCTATATTTTAGCCTATGTAATAAAATAAATTTAAATCATTTAATACAATAGAGTATACTGCCTATTCTCATGCAAATAAGTTTTCAACTCTGACATCTAAAATACAGTTTATTACATTTTGTTCTTGAATCTTATTGTGGTAATTATCATGTTTTTCCTGTCATAAATAAATATTTACTTAAATTATGAGAATATATTTTAGAATTTCCATTAAATAGGCAAAACTTACAAACATAAAATTTACTAAGAATAAAGAGAATTAAGAAAATTTAAATGGGATAATCCGAATAATGTTTATCATGTTTGATAAAATGTTTCATCCTAAGAAAGGAATACTGGGTTTATATCTGAAAAACCTAAGTGTCTGCATGCAATAAAATATTGGTATATAAAAATCTCTGATTGTTGAAAAACTGACCATGTATAGAACAATAAATATAAATGAGATCTTAATTCATTACTGAAAATGAATAAAAAAGCCTTGGCAAGCTAAAGTAAATTTTAAAGTAAATTTGACTTTCTTAATCAAGTAGAGGACAACCATATGCACCATTCGTGAATGCTAAACTCAGTGCTACATATAGGAAAATTATTCTGTTCTTTAAAAACTCTTTGAATGCTTTTTGAAAAACTGGTTTCAAAGCTATTAATTCCCTTGGCTGTAGTTCATTCTTTCAAATATGAATGATAATTTAGCTAGACTGAGTATTCTTGGTGGCATGTTCATTTCATAGAGTTTTTGTACTCTAGCCCTCTATTTTCTTCTGGCTCATGGTGTCATTTCAGAGAGCTGCTGCAAATCATATGTGCTTTCTTGGTATATAAATTCCTTTTTTGATCTTGCTTTCAATATTCTTTGTCTTTGGAGTTTGTCATTTTGAGTCAATGTGACTTGGAGTTTTCTACTTGAACCTCTTGTCATGTATTTTTATATTTTAAAGGCATTTTAAAGATGTCATTTTCAACTTAATGATGGGTTTATTGAGATATAACTTCACTGTAAATTGAGAAAGTAAGACATAGAGACAGATGCATATAGATGCTATTCTTGAGAACTGTGGGAGAAAGTCCAAATAAAGGGATAAATGAGCTCAACTAGTTATCCAATGACATCTGTCAAAAGTACAGGTAATTTCATTACAATATTGCTGGGAAAAAATCCAATTACTGACCAGGGCCAGGTGTGTATGGAGCTTAAATGTTCTCCCCTAGTTACTCCGGATTCTCCAGGTTCCACCCACATCCCAACAGGAGACATGCTGACTTCACTGGTGTGCCACAACATCTGGTATATGTGAACATGTGTGTGAGGGTGTGAGTACACTTTGTGACAGAAGCACTTCCTCTCCAGGTTCAGCTTCTATCTTGTGCACTGATCTGCCAGGAAAGCCTCTGAACACTTGCAAACCTAAACTGAATAAATAGATTGAAAAATTAATGAATAATTAAATATAAACTATAGTTTAATACTAGAAATGTCTATGTTTTTATTTAGGAGTTGGTCATGTTTTTGTGGTTAGAAGTATGCTCTTGGAAACTGGATGTGGTTGGTATCAATTAGCCTTTGGCAAATTTGGTTTTAAGTGGTTTCACTACAAGTCTGTTTCCTTGGATCTATTAATGATGCTAAGTGAGGATTTACTTTGATGCAGAAAGATCTAGAGTTTTGAAAGGATGAAATAAAAAGCACAGGTGGTCACCACAGGCTTACTTTTTTTTTTGGCATATAGGAAGGGGTGGTAGATGTCCAGCAGCATTCAGGATCTACTCTGCTCTGGGGGTCAGCCGTATGCAATGCGATTTTCAACTTTATACTGTTTGCCCAGCCCCTCTAACACACTGTTTAAATAGAAGCAATCTGATTTGAACCTGCAGAAGTATATATCAACCATAACTTGATGTCTAATGACAGCAGCATAATCTTGAGCCTAATTTTAGAAGAATGGGAAACTACTTAATGGCTTTAAAATTAGAAGACTGATGTGATTAATTCTTTTTTAAAATCATGAAAAATTGCTCTAAGAAAGCAAAACACAGTAAGCACACACACCCAGTACAGAAGCCCATACCCTGTTTTAATCCCCTTTCATACCCTACTTGATTAGGATTAAGCTCACACTCTATTTTAATACCTCTACCTGACTGGCTGAGAGAGTTCACACCCACTTTCCCCCAGGTTTAATATCCCTGTTCCACCTAATAAAGCGAAGCTATTCCTCCAAAATGGATCATAGAGGCTTCTTTGTGGGTGTGCTACTCAACCTTCTTTGTGGGTCTTTAGCTTGCTAAGGATCCGACATCACAAGCAACATCAACAGAGGTGTATGGAATTTGCTGCACTCCTGTATGGGGGAGCTGTTTCTAAAAGAGATAAGAACACAAATACAAAGACTACTACATCTATAGAGACAAATTATGAAAATGGAAAGCAGGCTAGTGTAGGCAGCATATTTGAGATATTTGCAGGCCTAATCCGCAATACAGATGACAGACAGGTTAACGAGGAAGGCAAGTTTAAGTATGGCTTTCTGGTAAATTACCTAACTGTATACTTACGGGCAATTTTTAATGAGAAGAGAATACTTAGATTCTGAGGTTAATTTAGGTAAGGATCAGACCCTAATTTTTACAAATAACCTACATGAAAATATGAAAGATGCAATTACATATAGTGGTCTGGAGTTCAGAGCAACAAAATTATATGGAGTATAAGTTTGAAAGTCATCAAAGAAAAATAATATTTATCCACTTAAGGCAAAAGGTGAGGGACAGAAGGGCGACAGGA
The DNA here is from genome assembly GCA_021461705.1 of Cryptotis parvus. Taxonomy (NCBI): domain Eukaryota; kingdom Metazoa; phylum Chordata; class Mammalia; order Eulipotyphla; family Soricidae; genus Cryptotis; species Cryptotis parvus. The sequence goes on along the minus strand of JAJIBD010030436.1, from coordinate 183,120 downwards.
CAGAACTAAAAGATCTAATCTCTGATGATAAACGATAGGAAGAACTATGAAAAGTACAGAGGAGATATCTATAAAACATATTTCCTAGCTCAAAAGTATTATTTTTCTTTATATTATATTTGAACGTCTTAAATTATTTTTCATAAGAAAGGTTATTTACAGAAAATTTAAATATGGCCAATATTCCTCTCATCTATTATTCCTGAGAACAAAGGTTCTACAGAGACATAATAAATTATTCAGAGAAGCCTGAAATTTCATTATATGCATATACATAGCAACCAATGAAAGTATCAGATAACTTTTAAATGTCTGCAAACTTATATAAACAAGAATAATTCAAATTGTGGACAATTCCTGAGGCAATTTTACCTTATCTGCTAACTTTAATTTATTGAAATTAGACTTATAGTTTTTGAGATAGTATTGTTTTTCAGGTTTTACATTTATTGACAGAAAAGAGTGTTAAAAAACATCAACACATCAGAGCTGGAGAGATAATACAGCAGGAAGGCCATTTGTCTTGCATGCAGGAGACACAGATTTGATCCCTGGCACCACACATCACCCAGGAATGATGACTGAGCACAGAGCCAAAAAATGTTCACCCGGACCCTCAGCAAAAATAGAAAATGAAAGTCAAGAGAATAGTACCATTTAATTGTTTTTTTAATCGGACCTCTCTAACATCAAACTCACATTGATTTGATAGTTTTAATTGACCAATAAAAAAGAATATATGTTAACCTTTAAAAGAGAAGATGCATAAACTATAACTCTGCCTCTGAAATTAGGATCTCAAAATCTCTAAAGGGGGGGCATGGGTGGACAAGATGCTAGGTATACCACACAGTACACCTGGAGTCAGAAACATATTTGAACTGAAAATAAGCAAGTACTGACAGAGCCTCTTTTCTCCATTTCTATCATCTGATTTTCCAACAATGATTTGTGGAGCCACAGACACAGATGTACAACAGGAAATTATTAGCACTAGCCTAGTATCTCCATATATCCAGTAACATAAGATAGGCAAGGGAATATTTGCAGCATAACATCTAAAATTGTGAGAAATAGGGACTTAAATATTTTAAATAAATTTCTATAGTACACAGAAAAAAATAGACAATAACAACAAGTTTCCCAACAGAGTACATTTATCTGGGGGTACAGGGGAAGCAGTTCTTTGCTGATCAATGCTGGAGAATGTCTTGAGTTTCTGGAATGTTACCTTCTAAGTGCACTGACGTGATATCTATCAAATGAAGAGCACACAATGTCTCAGGTTGGGTTAAGCAATAATTGCAAGAATTAATACTCAGAGGATTACTGCTAGGGAGTCCCCCTGCATTTGAAGAAAATTTAAAAAACTAATTTATTAATGGAGTTAACAGAATATTGCCTCCTTCCAAAAGAAGTTTGTCATAATCTCCAGAAAATGTGAGTATATTAGATTATCTGACAAAAACGTGAGTATATTAGATTTTTGTGCAACTATGTAATAAAAGTTGCTAAGCAGTTTGATCTTAAAACAAAGAGAACATACCGCATTGTCGGGGTGGGGGTGGGCTATGGTAAACAGAAACTAACTAAAGAAGGAACATATAAAGATATGTGACACTGCTAGTCTTAAAGATAGAAAATGAGCCCTGAGTCAAGACACATGTGTGTCCTTTAAGGAAGGGAAGAACAAAAAAAATATAATCTCCCTTGGAGTCCCTAAAATTTAGTACAGTTCATCAATTTAACTCAGTGAGATATATGTTAGGCTCTGACCTACAGATGAGTAAGAATTTTTACTGCCATAACCAACTAACTGAGGAAATTTTTTACAAGAGTGATATAAAATTAATACAGTGATAAATTTAAGATGAGGTATCACAGAATGGGAAAGAATATTTACCACATACCCATCCAAGGGGTTAATATCCAGGATATATCAGGCACTGGTAGAACTTTACAAGAAGAAAATGCCCAACCCCATCAAAAAATGGGGAAAAGAAATGAACAGGAACTTCGACAAGGAAGAAATTGAATGGCCAAAAGGCATATGAAAAAAATGCTCTTCATCACTAATCAGAGAGATGCAAGTCAAAACAACAATGAGATCATCATCTTACACCACAGAGACTGGCACATATCCAAAAGAGCAAGAACACGTGCTGTTGTGGATGCGGGGAGAATCCATTGTTGGTGGGAATGTCTTCCTGTTGGTGGGAATGTCTACTGGTACAGCCTCTTGGAAAAAATATGAACATTCCTCCAAAGACTAGAAATTGACCTCCCTGTTGTCCCACCCATAGCACACCTGGGTCTATACCCTGGGAAGCAAAAAGCAAAGAGCAGAAACACCATCTGCACTTTTATTTTCATAGCAGCACTATTCACAATAGCCAGAATCTGAAAACAACCAGTGTGCCTGAGAACTGATGATTGGATAAAGAAACTTTGGTACATCTACACAATGGAATATTATGTAGTTGTTAGGAAAAATGAAATTATGAAATTTGCCTATGAATAATGGATATGGAGAGGGAGAGGATCATGTTGAGTGAAGTTAGCCAGAAGGAAAAAAGACAGATATAGAATGACTGCATTTATTTGCATGATATAAATATATGTATGTATATATATATATATATATATATACATAAAATGATACCAATATCCAAAGTCAGGCAAAACATGGATCAGGAGGTCTTGTCAACAGGTGGAATCTACCACAAATGTGTGGGAGTCAGAGGTTAGGTAAGACAGAAAAGGACATTGTGCTAATAATATCGAAAATGATAATACCAGCCTAGAACTGAGCATTGAATATAGGCAAAAAATATACACATGATAGCCTCTAAATGTATGTATTTCAATACACAATGTGTAAGAGAAGGAATAGAGAGAAAGAGAGCGAGAGAAATAGAGAGAAAAGAGATAAAGAACCTACCATAGAGGCAGGCTAGGGGAGGGGAGAAACTGGGGACATTGGAGGTGGAAAATGGGCACTGGTGGGGGGGATGGGTGCTGGAACACTGTATAAACGAAACCCAAACATGAATATCTTGTAATTGTGTATCTCACGGTGGTATAATAAAATATATTTTAAAAAATAAAATAAAACAGCAATGGAAATGGTTAAAAAGATGATGAGGTGTTAAAGCCAGTAAATTAGAACAAGCTCATCTCCTAAAAACATAAGGTTAAAAATTCCCAAGGATCCAGCCAGTAGCTCAATCATAAGTTTTGGAGTTCTGAATTTATCTGCAGTCTGCTGTATCAAATTAGACGCCCAATTGAGAATATGTGCAGATTTAATATAAACACTTAGTTTCATGCACTCAACCAACTTGATTATCAGATTATTCTGTGCTTATACAGTATGCACAACCATTCTGTTAGAAACTTCTCTCATTTCTTCCTAAAGTGAAGACCACTGAGGTGAAACCTATCTGCGAAGCTATAAGAGCCCCTTTCAAGATTTGCTTCTACCTCCACTACGAGAACCTGTGAAGGTAGGAAAGGGACAATGGTTCATAGCCGTCACAGAATCTAGTGCACACTGTCAGTAGCATGAGCATTTACGGTGGGACACATCAGAGAGTATAATTCAAGAGGGGATGGAACATAAAGTTAGAGTATTCTTGATGCAGAGGTCTCCGACAAAGGAAGTTTATCCCTCCCAAATAATCTATTCCTCACCCATATAGGTAATCCAAATACAAGGATTATATATAGACTATCTTAGCCAACGAAACTCATCAATGAAGGAAGGACTTACCTCCTGAAGGAAGTGGATTTGTCCAATAAGTACTATCAGGAGTGAAAGTGTAAGGAAAGAAATATTTCCTTACTCTGAAGATGCCACATTATGATGGGGAAAATAGAAAAGTTGGGCAAAAGAGAGACTTTTTATAATTCAGCACCCTCCAGGTATAAAGGGTTTGATCATATCATGTTGATGATCCCAGGATGTGGTACAATAACAACATTGCTAGGCAAGCCCTACGTACTTGACTTGCAAGCAACACCCCTTAGTTATACCAGGAAGAACATAAATGTAGCACATGGTGGAAACAGAATCAAAAGCAGTGTATTCTGTTCCTAAAGGGGTGCATTTGCGCTCTTGTAATTGCTGTCACGCCCCTCCCCGCCGATCCTTGTTTTAGTCAACCAGAGTTGTTACACCAAAACACCACAGATTTGGTGATTTAAACAATGGAATTTTACTTTTTCACAGTTCTAGATGCTAGATCTTCCATACCATGATACTGGCAGGGTTGAGACACACATGAAACAACAGGGACTCATCCTTATTTTAATTAACACATTCTAGGTAGAGGTTTAACTTTATTCCCTATAGAATCCGAGGAAAGAGGATGTATCTCAAACAGGTTTTCCATGTATTCAACCCACTCAAACAGTAGCACTTATAATACTGCATTGAACACAGGGCTCTACTGAAGAAAAAAAAAAAACAGCAAAAATTCCTATTGGAATCTTCCAGTTTTTTTTTTTTGGCCACACCCAGCAATGCTCAGGGATTACTCCTGGCTCTTTCCTAAGGAATTACTCCTAGTAGTGCTTGGGGGACCATATGAGATGCCAGGGATCAAACCCGGGTCAACAGCGTACAAAGCAAATGCCCTACCCGCTGTGCTATCGCTCCAGCCCCGCAATCTTCCAGTTCTACCACTTTCTAACCCTCAAAAGCAACTGGTATATAATTGCAGAATGACCTGTTGAAGCAGCAGCTAATATATATAATATATAGAGTATGTATGTACACATACATATATACACTATATATGTATAGATAGATAGATGATAGATAGACAGACAGACAGATAGATAGTATCTTGGATACAATACACATAACGGATTAGGCACTACAGTCCCAGGATTATAGGATCACCAAATAGTCATTTTGTAGAGTGGGTCTCTAGAAAGTAGTGTCTCAGTGAAACTCATTTTATTTTATTCCTAATAATTCACGCTGAATATCTGTGCTTACTACCTCCATAAATTTATCCTTGGGTCTAATATACTATGGTAGCTAAAGAGGAGCATTTCCTCCAGGGGGAACAGGACGGGACTCAAACTCCTCTGATGATGATCTCCTTAGTTACCCGGGGCTCCTAACACAGAACTAGCAGGCCAGGAAGGTGAGTGTGAGGATCCCCTGAGCTGTCCAATCTCTTCTTCCTATTTTCACTGCACAGTAGCAGTCTTACCTTCCTCAGCATTCTGTGTAATTATCGCCCAACTATTCTACTGGCAGATGATGACTGTACTACCTGTGTCCAGAGGAAGACAAGCTACAAGGATTTTAGACCTGTGGGGTCACTTCGTGAGGCTCACTATATAGTCCATTAGTGTTATGAGCTAGCATTTGGAGACATAGAGGAGTGGTGGAAAGGAGGGTGATAGGTATCAGACATGTTTTTGAGATCTGGAGGAACATTAGGGGCTGAAGTTTGTCCCGTTTCCTTCTTATATGACTATTTTTCCTTATGGAAAAAAGGCCTTCTCCTGAAAGACCATTTCCCAAATGTGCTGCTTATCACGTAAGCACCAGGCTTGATATCTAAAGGAAGAGCATCTTCCAGAACTTGTTCAGCCTAAAGACATTCAATCTCCCAATTGGCCCTTGTTTGGATGAGCCTTCAACCGAAGATATATATCCTGTCCCCAAGACAATCATACCCACCAAAGGGAGGAATAATTGATTTGAAAATGTTTCAAATCTATCACAAAGTTTCAAATCAATCAAAATCTTCAAATCAATCAAAAATTTTCTAAATTTTCTTCCATTTGAAAAAGTTTTTCCAACTTCACAATAAGGCAACTTCACATTGCCTTCTCAGCTTAAAATTGTATAGCAACTTTTTGTTCAGAGAAAAGTTCAGCTTTTCTTTGCTTAATCCAGGATTCCTTCTACCCTCTCGCTGGTATTGCCAAATGCTTTTGAAATAAACTATATGCACATAAATCGTTTTCATGAGAAAGTCAATCTGGAGCAGAAGTAGGGAGCATTTAGCTGCCAAAGGGTCATATGGAAACTTATAACATCATTCTAGGGTCTAACAATAAAGGCTGATGGGGTACAAATAGCAGACAAGAAGCATTCGTGTCTGGCCTGCCATGTACCATTATCAGACACACAATTTTTAGCCTTCTAGGGACAGCAGACTAGATATTCCCCACATCTACTGTATGACATATAGATATTTCATCCTGACTTAATCCATTCTACTAATACAATAACTTTAACCAACAATCATTCTGCAATAACAAAAAATATTTCATCTGATTGCACCTATTTCTAGATCAATATGTGAGCAGGCTAATACCTGGTCCTACTCATTCAACTTAAAATTTTGTCCCCCTGAAGAGAGTGCAATACTACATTGGAATTTTGCTTTACTAGTTTTATATTACATGCTTTATCAATAACTTTCCTTCTGTAAAGATGCTGAGCATGATATTAATAATGAGAAAAGGTCTGTAGGGTTATAATATTTGGGCAAGGATAAATTTATATCAGTATCTGTATCTGTCTTCCCATTGTTCATTGATTTGCTCGGGCGGGCACCAGTAACATCTCCATACATCCTGTTACAAGCAAGTGTAGCCCAGGGGTAACTGCTTGCTCCAGGGACAGGAAGAGCCTCAAACCATTCTTCAGGTCATGGACTTGAGGTTGTTATGTTGTTGTTAAATTTATATATGGTGAATAAAAAGCAATGATCTCAGATACATTTTAGAATAATCTTTAAGTATATCTTTACTTTAACTTTTATTAAAAGAAAAGATATTTAAATAGAATTTTCATATTTGTAAAATATTCTTCACTTATTTTGTTCATCAATATTCCAAGTTTCCTTAACATTTAATGGAATTATTAACTGATAACATGTAATATTCAATGTGATGATAGTTAGATATATGTAAACTTTAGGTATATAATTTTTATATACCTAATTTTTATATACCCACATGAGCAACCCATGGAGGGTGGTGAATGGCTCAGCCAGCCCTTGGCCGAGTCCAACATAGCTCCTAGGGTTCACTCACATGTGCGGGGGCCACGCTGGCTGGACTTGGAGGGGGATTTGGGCTCCTCCTCCCATTCCTTCACCTCCATGTTGGTGGGTGTCGCTGCACTCCCAGTCGCCACAGCCAGCAACAGTAGAAGAGAGACACTCCAGATCCACAGCTGTGCCAGCACATGGCCGCAGAGTGGCCGCGCAACAGTCTTAGACAAAAACGGAAGTTAGGACCATGTCCTTCCCAGGATCTTTCACATTTATACACTGTATACAATTGAAGGCGGATTCTAGCACTGGCCCACCATTCCATGATTCTAGAAAGAATCCAGAGGAACCCCACACCATGAGGGCAGTCATTCTGAACATCTGAACTCCACAGCTCCTCCAAGATGCACACAAGAGAAAAGCCGATCTCTCCCCATTTTGGTTCATCAGTAAATGCATGAGATGAGAACTTATTACTAAAACTGTACCACCACACAGCAGAGCCTGGCAAGCTACCCATGTTGTATTTGGTATGCCAAAACCAGTAACAATTATAGACCTCATTCCCATGACCTGAAGGAATGACTTGAGGCTCTTCATGCTCCTGGAGTGAACAGATGCTCTTGGGTTACATTATCTCGCTACAGGATGTATGAAGATATTACCAGTGCTGGCTAAAGCAAACTGATGAACAACAGGAAGACGAGTGATACAAGTGATACACTAAACTTTAGATATATAATTTTTACCTCAGATATTAAATAACACCAACAACTTTCAACAAAACAGAGCACTTATCTAAAGTATCATAAAATACAAAAGCTAAAAGTAGTTACAAACATAAAAGTAGTGAATATTTCATTTTTGATATGATTAAATATGAGACAAAATATAATATCCATGGCTAAATGCTTTTGAATTTACTCCTCTTTACTCTATTCCTTTACAAAGACTTAAAGTTCGATCTGATACTTTTAGATTACAAAATACATGATTTATGCAATTTAATAATTTAATCACAATGTTCAGTATAAGTCATATCTTACTAGCTCATTAATAATAAGTCATATCTATTCGCTCAAATGTATAGATTGTGTATGTAAACATCAATGTTACATTATTTTTTAAAAAAAATTGCTGTTTAAGGTCTGTAGGAATAGTAGAGTAGGCGGTGCACTTGCCTTGCATGTAGTCAACTTGGGTTTGTTATCTGGCACTGCACGTGGTCCTCAAAGCACTGCCAGGAGTGATCCCGAACCATGAGTAAGCAATGACCACCACCAGGTGGGGGTACAACAACAACAATAACAATAACAAACCCGCAAATGATTTATCTGCATGCTCTTAAAATGAGGTCTGATTTTAAAGTCAGCATTACCAAACGTAGTTTACTGGGCAGAAAGAAAGATTCCTTTTTTATAAAATGTGAATGTATAAGAAACTTTGGGACACTACTCTTGCAACCAGACTGAATTAAGAGTTAAAGTTCCAAAGGCTCAACTGCCTCTGAAAATTTGGGGGGGTTGGTTATCAGTTAAAGAAAACATCAGCTGCTTAGAAATGCATGGCACTACAGCAGAATATAATACCTTTCCTGTTCTCTCTTGAAATGGTTTCCTATCGCAGCGGTTTCTGTATCAATCATTCAATAGCTGGGATGGTACAGTGTTATACTATATGACACAATAACAGCATTCAAAAAGCATAGGAAAATGACTTTTATGGTAGCAAATGCTTTACTTAAAAGCCTAAAATAAATCACTAAACGCACTAATTTGTAAGCTTTGAGGTTTGAGGAACGCACTGGCAGCAAGGAGAAAGGCTGAGCTTGCAATCAACTGTCCTCTTGAGCACAACAAGATTTTCAAGAAAAGAAACCTGCTGATATAGTCTCTTCAATTAGCTTTGTACAAAAAAAAAAAAAGTCCCAGCAATACACATAAGAAGCACCATGCAAAAATAAGGCCAAATATAACATTTAATTATCAATCTTACAAGCCCTGTGAATGTTAGTCAGTCTGGGGGAGAGGGAATTAATATACTTGACAGCCATTATTTTTTGTAAGCATAAGGCTACCTATTTACATAGTGAGCTAAAATTATTTTTACAGAATATTTCTTATCATTTTTACAATTCACCAATTATTAATAAGCTTTAAATATTTTATCAGTAACAAAAATTATACTAGAAATAGTCCTCTTTAGAGGTATAAAATTTAAGGAAGAAAATACGTCATATCATTTTTTTCCAAAAACAAGCCTGTATCTGTAATTCTGACATTACCTGAGTGTGTTTGTCTGTTCATATATTATATATGTGTGTGTGTGTGTGTGTGTGTGTGTGTGGTGGCAGATGGCTAAAATTTATCATTTTGACTTTCAAAAATATACTGCTTGAAAAGCTTCATAGTGGTACAACTTGAGCTTGCTAACTTGCATGTTTTAGTATTAAAAGTATTAAACAAATGTGTATGCTTATAACTTAAGTGATATGTGTAAGAACATACAAGTGTGTATTTTTTACATGCATTTCACACTGACACCTGATTCAGCCATGAGCAACTAACTACATGGTAGTTACATAAACTTTGTGAATTTTAATTTTTGCCGAGACACATATGATTAGACTATAACATAATGTACATAAACCTCCTGGTAGAAGGTTAAATAAAGCAGACATTTGATAAAGAACAATTGATTTGTGAAAAATGACTATAACCAGAACTTGGATATTTTTTCAATAATAGGTGAAGAATATGACAGATAACTCAGATGACAAAGTTGGTTGGTGGGTATCTATTTGTTTATTTTTGTCTGGTTGATCACACCCAGCAGTACTCAGGGCTTACTACTGGCTCTGTCCTCATGATTCACTCCTGGTGAGCTCGGAAGACCATATGATATGCTGCAGATCGAACCCAGGTCAGCTTCATGCAAGTTTAACACCTTATAGGCTGTATTTTTGCTCAGACACAATGGGTGTATTTTTAGTACCCACACTCAATATACACTCTTAATGCTATAAAATCTCACTTTATAAATAAAGATATATCTTCGTTGTCTACGCACCAACATCCACATACAAGGAAGAAGAAATTGAGAAATTCTACATGGAAATGGAGGAGTTCTATAAAGAAGATCACATCTTCCACAAGAACATAGTCAGTGATTTTAATGCCATGATAGGACCGAGAAGATTGGCGAAGAACTCCACATCGGGACCCATGGCCTAGAATGGAACAAACAGGGTGAGAGACTATCTGAGTTCATCATGTCCACCAAGACCATTCATGGGAACTCACAGTTCCAGAAGGCTGAATCTAAACGTTGGACATGGGAATCTCCTGGTGGACAGTACAACAATGAAATTGACCACATCATATTCAATCAAAGGTTTGCCTGACAGATGTCGCCGTCATCCCACAATTCCAATCAGGATCGGACCGCCATCTACTTTGTGCAAAATTCTACTTCACGCAATGGGGAGAAAAGGCTGCAAAGTGTAAGAAGAGAACTCCCAGAATGACTACCAACTGGGAACTCTTTGGCACCATTGCGGCAACATGGGAAGGTGCCATCATTGACAACATCAATGAAGAATACAACTGACAGGTTCAGCACCTCGATGATTGTGTGAATGCTGAGAAAGTCACAAAAAGAACACCTGTCTTCAAAAACTCTCAAGCTCATCCGACAAGGTGGCAAGGCACAAATGCTAATGTCCAAGCTCGCAAAGCAGTGTAGAGAAGTGGTAAAGGAAGACCTCAAAGAGAGAAGAGAAGAATACTGGCAATACCAATTCACATCGGTAAAGAAGTGAATCATTCTAATAACACCAAAAAATATCCAAGTTCTGGTTATAGTCATTTTGTAAAAGTATTCACAATGCCCGCCTGTCCTTCCCCCAACTATAAGACCAAGATGACTGCCCTCCAATGTCCTGATAGATCTCTCATATCTTCCAGAAAGGCAAGGAGAAGATTATACATGACTTCTACTTGGATCTCTTTGACAACCTCATGCAACTGCCCACATACCAAATTCTGCAGGATGGATATGTCATTCCCAACATTCTCCCTTCTGAAACCCGACATGCCATTTCATCGGTAAAGAAGTGAATCATTCTAATAACACCAAACATTAGCCAATCGGCACAAATCCTGGCTGGCGTCGACCGAGAATGTGGAAAGATAGGTCTACAGCTGAATTGAAACAAAATAATGTTCATGAAAAATGAACTAGATCCAGAGGCCCTATTCACTCTCAATGGAACAAACATCTCTGAATGCAGCAGTTATGTGTACCTAGGTCAAGATATCAACATGATGAACAACCTAAAACCTGAGCTGTGCAGGAGGAGGAGAGCGGCATGGAATGCCTTCAAGAGCATCGAAGAAATAGCTAAAAAGGACAAAGAACCTCCAGCTCTGGGCACATCTCTTTGACTCCACTGTTCTCCCTGCATTAACATATGCCTCCAAGACCTGGGCCCTACGAAAGCAGGATGAGAATGCTACTTGGGTCTCCCAAAGAGGAATCGAAAGAGCTATGCTTGGAATATCACACCTCACTCCAAGTGAGAGATGAAATCCAGAGTTCCGACCTCCGTATCTATTCCAGAATCAGGGACGCTTTCTCGTTTGCCAAGGCATCAAAAATCAGATGGGCTGGACATTTAATGCGATTTGGAAATGACCGCTGGACTAGAGCAGTTACCGACTGGATCCCACGGGATGTCAAAAGATCACATGGCCGCCCACCTACAAGATGGTCAGACTTCTTCGTCAAGACCCTGAACAAACAATTTGAGGCTCTTCGTATTCCTGAAGTAACCAAATGCCATTGGGCTACACTGGCACATGATAGGGTCAAATGGAAATGTTACTGGCACCGCTCCAGCAAATCGATTAATAACAGGATGTCAAATGATCAATTAATCAAAAAACAAAGAAAAGACCACTATAAAAAGAGCTGATCAATTAAAAAAATAGCCTTCAAATTATGCATCTGATGCTGAACTTCAGGTATATACATCAACATAACAGAGGTAAAATAAACTACCACATGGATAATTGCTATGCACGTAAAACATTTCCCTTTTTACCTACTGCAAAGAAGAACAAAAGAGACAAATGGAAATAATATAAGTTTCTCAGAGTAATGAAACTGGTGAGTACTGCATAAATAAACACATCACAAACATTAATTTAAAACTGAATGAGGGGCCAGAGAGATAGTACAATAGGCAGAGTATTTTCCTTGCATATAGCTACCCTAGTACCCCAATGATTTCGTGAGCAAAATCAGGAGTGATCCATGTGCACTGAGCTAGGAGTTAGCCCTGAGTAGCACCAGTTGTGTACCAAAATAAAAGATTAAAAAACAAAATAAATGGATTATGGTGCAAATTTACAAGTCCCACTGTCAATAGTGAGTCAGAATCAGCTTCACCAAAAAGGAAAAATCATGCAATTCCCTCAACCTTAACATCAGTTACTACACACGAGATCCACTCAAAATCCATATACACATGTATTAAATATATGACTATGAAACTACATACAAATATATTGGAAGTTTTTAGAATATAGGTCATTTATTACTTATAAGGTGTTCATAAATTTGCTAGAGCAGGCACCAGTAATATCTCCATTTGCCCCTGTTGTATGCAAATGTAGCCCAATGGCATCTGCTCACTCCAGGAACACAAAGAGCCTCAAACCGTTCATTCAGATTTTTTGTCGAAGAAGTCTGACCATCTCAGAGGTGGGTGGTCACACGTTCTTTTGCCATCCCATGGAATGCAGTCAGTAACAGCTCTACTCCAGCAGTCCTAAATCTCATTACGTGTCTGGACCATCTGATTTTCATCATCTTGGCAAACGAGACAACATCCTTGATTCTTGATCATTGACGGAGGTTGGAACTCCGGTTCCTTCTCTCACTTGAGTAAACCGTGATACTCAAGCATGACTCTATCAATTCTCGTCCTGTTTTCATAGGGTCCAGTCTCTGAGGTGTATGTTAGTACAGGAAGAATGGTAGAGTCTAAAAGTTGTGGCCGGAGCTGGAGGTTCCTCCTCTTCTCTACCACTTCCTCAATGCTCTTGAAGGCTTTCCACGCTGCTCTCTTCCTCCTGCGTAGTTCAGGTGCTAGGTTGTCCGTTACGTTCAGTTTTCAACCTAGGTACACATAACTGCTGCATTCAGAGATGTTCATTCCGTAAAGAATATAGGTAGATATAAACTGCTATCTCTTAAAGGAGACAGATTAAGCAAGATGTTTTCAAATACTTCTTTGCATAAACTTAGTTAACTGTCATAATAAGTTTTTATTGATGACATAAAATTAAATGCTCCTTTAAATACTAACCAAGTGTGTATAATTTTCATAGATTTAAAGAGCGAAATCATGAAATCATAGTGAGCAGAAGGCCATTTTAACCTCCAACCACAGTTAGAGGGATGTTTGGCAGTGAGGAAAGGAAATAATCAGAGATCATTTAGCCTCTGAGGAAAAGTTACAAATGAGTTCAGGCAATAGCCCTTGGAAATTATTCTTGTCCAAGGTAAAGAATGGGAAGTCTAGAAAACCTAACCTCCACACATCACTGTGTCACTTGCAAGAATCCTTAGATATGAGAGCTGCATCTCCTCAGACAACAGCTCTTCCTATGATGATATAAACAAAATTAGCCAAAGTTTAAGTTGTGATTAATTGTGAAGAAAAAAGTGCTAAAAGTCAATATAGAAGTTCTAGTAAATGAAGGGACCAGGGATAGACCAATATGAAACATGTGACTAAAACAAAGGGTGAGGAAAAAATAGAATTATAGTAAGCAACAAGAAACAAGCTAAGAATCAGAATAAAAATACTACCAATAAACTTCTTGATAATAATACAACCAATTCCTGAGATTCTGAAGTAAAGCTGACAACGCCCCCTGGGGCTGGAGATATATAGTATATGGGATAAGGTTCTTGCCTTGCACACTGCTGACCCGGGACTATCCAGGGCAACACATATTTGTACTGATTTTTTTAAACATTACTAACTGTGCAAAACAGCAATTCTGATCACTTAAGGATCAAAAATACAGGTATGGGGGCTGGAGAGAAAGCACAGTGGGTAGGGCATTTGCCTTGCATGCAGCCGATCTGGGTTAGATCTCCGGCATCCCATATGGTCCCCCAAGCACCACCAGGAGTAATTCCTGAGCAAAGAGCCAGGAGCAACCCCTGAGCATCACCGGGTGTGACACAAAAAAAAAAAAAAGTACAGGTATGGAATAACCTTTGATGATTTATCCTCATTATTTCCACATTTACTTAGCATTCTGAGAAAGTTAAACCCTAATTTGTCCAAGTGGGTGACTTATGTTCATGCTTTTTATTTTTCATTTAGTTTCAACAAGGCAGAATATTGGGAATATTTTTATTCTTGATACAAAAACAAGATTTATAAGCATTATTCCCCCATATATACTTAGGTAAGCATATATTTTATCATGACTGTAAGCTTAGATTACACCAATATTCTTGAAGTTATTAAATGACCGACTGAATTCCCTACTACTAATATTTCTCCACTAGGAGACAGAAAAAGAAACTCTAAGATGACATGGTTTGAAAGAAAGAATCTAGCAAAAGAAACAGTATCGACTGCATCAGAGTCAAGATACAATATCAAATAGCATAACCACACTGTTTTAAAATACACAGCATCAGGGATGTGGTGCTAGAATAAATACCTGACACAAAAACTAGATTTAATTCCAACACCCCAAAAATATCCTGACCCTCAAGGTGTCACAGGTGTGGCTGTAGTGCCTGGCTGTGTCGACAGGTGACAGACAGGAGACAGGCTGTCTACACTCAGAGCTCTACCCTGTGGGCCCTGGTTGTTTGATGGTCTGACATAGAAAAAGACTGGGCCCCCTGAGAAGAACCCAGAGCCATGGCAAAGCCTGGTGAGCTACCCATGGTAGCTTGCCAAAAACAGTAACAATATGCCCGAAACAGTAACAATATGCCAAAAACAGTAACAATAATGGACCCCATTCCCAACGTATGGAGACGTTACTGGCAACTGCTCAAACAAACTGATGATCAATGGGAAGACAAGTGATACAAGTGATACCCCAAAATAAGGGCTGAAAAATAGTACTGTGAGTAAGGCGCTTGCTTTGCATGAAGCCAACATGAATACAATCCTTGGACCACATATGGTGCGTGCCCTAAGTCCCACAAGAAGTTACCCATAAGTACAGTCAAAAGTAAGTAATGAGTACCATAAAATGTGGCCAAAGCACCTCCCAAAATATTAAAATACAATATTTCTGTTACAATAACAGACTGGAAGTTTTTCCAGAAAAAAAGAACAACAACATAGTTTCCATCCGTATTTCTTATCCCTAGAATGAAATGGCAGTGTAGTGAAGGTCAATTCTTGAGCTGAAGTGTGCTTTTTCGATATAAGAAAAAAACTGCTCCTCTACCCCAGGTATATTGATACTACAATTTTTTTAAAGTTTTGGTGCTAATTACATCTCTCCTGTATATCATCACACTTTCTTAAGAGGTCAAATGTATTAATGAAACAGGTTAAAGAAATTAATGAATGTCCTGTAGTCACAAGATAAAGTACAGATGAACAAGAGAAAAATAAACAGTTTTCAATTACATCATACTGTCTTGTACTAGAATAAAAACAATACTAAAACCATAAACATCTCTTTTCATGAAGGCAAAGCATTCATTTGAGTAGCTATACATTTGTAAAGAACAACACATAATACTTTACATAATTCTGATGCTATAATCCCACTTGCTACATAGTAGGCACACTACATAGTAGATTTTGACACATCTTTAACTCCAAAAGTAACTGTTTTGTAGAGTGAAAATTTTTCAAGCTTCCCTTAAAAGGTGAAACCTCCGTGTTCCACAGAAACCTTAGAGACAGCTCAGTTGGCTTCCAACTCTATACACACAAACTCAGAGTCTTTATGAACACACATATCTGAGCATAGTCTAGCATGTCACAACATAAATTTTAGTTAGCACACCAAAAGACTCAGGCTTAGGTATGCAGGAAGGGGGTATTGGAACGGGTTAAAAAATAGACACATATTTCCAGCTGGGGTAAACTTTGAAGAAATTTCACACTCCATTAGACACAAATGCAACATTCTATATTTCTGCACTGCTATCCATTCCTAGAATGAGGGGGCATTCTCCAGCCAGGCTCTTTCCGCCCTCTTCATCTTATGTCAGTCCATTTCAAGCATCGCCTCAGTATGTATGAGGTGATGACATAGACAACTATGGCTAGACAAGTAGCCTTACTTTTCTAGGTAAAAACATTTGCTCATGGGCTGGAGCGAAAGTTCAGCGGGTAGGGTGTTTGCCTTGCACGAGACCGGCCCATGCCGGCCCGTGTTCGATCCCTGGCGTCCCATACGGTCCCCAGAGCACTGCCAGGAGTAATTCCTGAGTGCAGAGCCAGGAGAAACCCCTGAGCATTGCCGGGTGTGACCCAAAAAACAAAACAAAAAAATTGATCATGTCTTATAGCCTTATTATATTTGTTTTCCTATTTGGCTTTCTTGCCTCAATTAACTTGTAAGTTCTTTGAGTGTATTACTGTCTTTACTCTACACACAACTACAAGTATTATCCATAGCAATTATACATAATTTGTTGAAATTACCAGAAATTATACTAATTCTTCCCAGAAGCTGTACAATTCCCACTGGTTACAATTTATAAAAAGTATCATATATTCTTCAGATTTTTTTTTCTATTTTTAGGGTATGCATGGTAGTCTTTTCATCTTCATCAGGAACTGTACCTGAGCTAATGAATATAAAGAGAACACCAAAACACTCAGGAGTAAATGACAGCATGCCCTGATGCTGAGATTGTCTCTCCCCGCACCAGACCACAAAACTAATTAGCAGGAGGTGTAATCTGACTCTCAAGAACAACCAGTTATGTTTAAAATGTTCTATATCTCTTCATCTTTCTTACAAACAGCTAGGGAAGAAATATCTCCAAAGGTGTTTCCAAAGGCCAAATAGCAGGCATATCCCTATTTTTCTTTATTTATTGAACAAAGTTCTATTAACTTCAGAAAAATATATTTTTATATTTTTCATTAAAGGGCAGGCATATCTTTCTAATAGCCTTTTCAAAAGAAAAATCTTTCTGAAACGTCTTTGAGAGTTCAGCTGCTTTTCATCTATCTTGGAGACTTAGCTATGAACAAACTCTTCATCTTTCTCAAAGAGATATGTCTTTTCCCACAAAATCATTTTTGTCATATTCCTGTTATTTTTATCTTTCCCATTGTCATCACAATGAAAGAAGATAAATACACTGCTTGTCAACCACACCATAGTCATTGGTATACATTTTATTGGGAATAGTAGGAATTCTTTATGCAAAATTGGAGAGGTGGAATACACAACGACAAGAGGAGTTAAGTTACATTACAATACTGATTCTACAATAATATACCCTTGACACAATAAATTTGTAATAAAAAATATAACAGTTATAATATATTCATAATATTTAGAATGTTTTCTACTAACAAAGATTCTTGCATGATTTGGGTTATAACATGGAAGTCACGTTTCTTACTGAATTCAATAAATGCACTGATAATAAATGAAATAATATGCTTTAATGCCAAAACTAGGAATGGCATAACACTTCAGAAAAGAATAGGATACTAATAGAAAAATAGCTTACCTAGGATCCATGAAAACTAGTCTAGTAGGAAGAATACTGTTGTGGCTAGAGAGATAATACAGCTGGTACAGTATTTGCCTTTCATGCTGCTGTCCCAGTTTTGATTCCCAGAACTACATATGGTCTCCCAAACCCTATCAGGAGTAGTCACTGAGCCCAGATGAGTGTGCTACCCATCCACCCCGGGGAAACAGTATATAAAGTTCAAGCGCTAATTAAGAATCCTTAACAAGTCTAGTAACTTGGCAAAAGAACAAAAAACAATTCAATGAAACTGCTTTGACAGTGGAAAAAAATTATTTGTGAAATTTCTGTCTGTATGGAAATTGCATAGACAATACAGGACCAATATCTGACTCAAATAAATATAAAGCCATTGTTTATCTCTTTTGGAAAAAAAAAGTTCTCCTTTCCACATTTTTATTAAAGCACTGTTATTTACAAAGTTATTCACAGTTGAGTTTTAAATATACAATGTTACAGCACTGATTCTACCTCTAGTGTTCAACTTTCAACTTCCCTCCACCAAGTCCCCAGTTTCCCTCCCATATCCTGAAGTTTCATACTCTTGATTTCAGTGTTGTTGACACTGTTTAGGATTTCTAAACCACTGTAGTATCTCATTGGTGAGATAGTTTAATGACAACTGAAAGTCTATTATAACTTAAAAGTATATAATTTTGTAGGGTAACAAATTTAACAATTGGATTTCTAGAATGCAATCATTCTATCTGTTCTGGAATTGTATTTATAATTATAACCACCTAAAGCAAAGAAAATTCATTTTGTGGCGGCTATTCAGTTAATGACAATTATAATGGAACCAAATACTGAGGTGTTTTGCTTATCTTTCCAAGGTGGCCAAAAAATGAGACTAAGATAATCCCCAATGTAAATCTGAGCTCTCACATCCCCTTAATTAGCTGCAGTTAGCCAAGAGCAAAGGCTAAAACTCATTTAAAGAACTAGGTGGGCATATCCAGCTGTTTGTGCTTGCCTTTCTGGGTAACTAGTTAACTCTTGAAAGACTCTTCAAAACATCAGTACCAAGCCAATGAACATAGTGACAAATCAATATAATAGCTGCAACAGCAATATACTCCATGATCTTAATACTGTCTTAAGACATAAACAGAACCCATGTGGCTCATGCAAATTGAAAGCCCTTCTCCAATCACAACTAAATAGCAAGTTGTATAATATTAAGAAGTATTCTCCAAGTATTCTTTTATCTATGTTTGCTTGTATCCTGATCATTTTTTAAATGATTTAAGGTAATGTGCCTTATAATGTAAAAACAAACTTTGATCTCCATCAATAACCCCCTCCTTGTCCCACAAAAAAAAAGGAAGAGTAAAGTTTACTTTGACCAAAAAAAATTTTTTCATGTATGCCATGACATCTTTGCTGTTAGAATGACAATGGGACTGTAATGATCAAACCCTTTTTGTCACATCCTTTTCTTTTGAAGTCAATCTCTCCATCCAAATTCAACCCACTGGCAGCCTAAATGTCTTCTAAATCCAACCTGTTGCAGGACTAAGAGCCTCTACATCTGCCCTGGACTGCCTCCTGCAAATCACTTCATAGATAAGGGGGTAGTTTAAATGTGGCAGTTTATCTGACCATGTATTCTGTACTGTCTGGTATAAATATTCTCTCATGCTACCACAATCATCGTGGGACTAGCTAGATCTTACCAGCATATTTGCCTGGCCACGTTGGATCTCTAAGTAATTAGACCAGAAAGAAATGTTGTTGCCTCCAAGCAAGCAAGCATGGCTCCCTGATAACTCAAAGGCAACTAAAATACAAAACTACCGTGAAGTAGACGAGGCTCTTGTGAAAGCTTGGAGAAATATTTAACTGGCATTAGTATAGTCTTTGGTACAGATACATGCCATCTCAGAAACCCCCTTCTCTACCCTGTAAAGGCATTTCCAAGCAGATCTTGGCTCGTGACATTAGCATCTAAAAGGCCTAGGTGAGGGGCTGGAGGCGATAGCCCAGCGGGTAGGGCGTTGCCTTGCAAGAGGCCAGCCTAGGCGGTTCGATCCCGGGATCCCATATGGTCCCCCGAGCACTGCCAGGAGTGATTCCTGGCCTGTGCCAGTCTGGGTTCGATCCCGGCATCCCATATGGTCCCCTGAGCACCGCCAGGAGTAATTCCTGAGTGCAGAGCCAGGAGTAACCTCTGAGCGTCGCCGGGTATGACCCCAAAAAATAAAAAAAAAAAAAAAAAGGCCCTAGGTGAGGGGCCTGAGGATAGCCCAGCGGGTAGGGCGTTTGCCTTGCAAGAGGCCAGCCTAGGCCGGTTCGATCCTCGGGATCCCATATGGTCCCCGAGCACTGCCAGGATTCCTGAGTGCAGAGTCAGGAGAAACCCTGAGCATTGCTGGGTGTGACCCCAAAAAGAAAAAAAAAAGGCCTAGTAGAGGTGCTGGGAGAAATTACCTGCGGGCATTTGACCCTACCTGCTTCCCATAATAGTGGGAGGTCTGAGTTGCAGGGGATATCACTAGCCTGCTTCCTCTCTTGCTCTCTTATTTGGGCTCTCTCTTTGTGGGCTCGCACTCTTCTTGGGAGTCTTGTCTTTGTCTCCTCTCTACAGGGCCTTAACACACGTGGTGTCCACCATCTTGGCCCACTCGTGGCTGGGGTTCTAGCCAGGAATCCTAAGCACAGGGTTTTTCCTATTTCTGATTTGTATGCCTGAACCTATGGTAAATAAAGCATTTTAAAACCTTGCCGGATTCCTGAGTTTTCATCCATTCCCCGCCCGGCTTCGGAGGTAGAAGGGAATTCGCTTCCCAGTACTGTCGGGGACCCTGGAGGCTTCCCTGACACCAACCTTTCCTTTGCTTTTTGTTCTCAATTCCACCAAATACTGAAATTTATTAGAGTAATATACTCTATTAAATACTGTATAGAATACTATTTCCATGTTGTATAAAATTAATTTATATTCCTAGACTAGAATTAAATGGCTCATTATTTTGTCATACACACGCGTTGGATAAAACGACTATTTATTTATTACAATTCATTATGGAAGCTAGTTATGGATTAAACTTGACTACTTCAGGACACATTTTTGGTTGATATGCCTACTATTAAAAACTAATCAGGCATGCACCCTTTTAATTTATGTATGTGTCTATGTGTATGGGGGCTATCATGTGTTAAAGCAGTTACATTTGTTGGAGTCCTAGAAATGTTAAACATTATGGAACAGTAGCAAAAACTATGTTTTAATGTATCAAATTTTAATGTTTTAGCAAGTTAATGAAGTTGAAATACAAGTCTCAAAATTATATCGTCATGTAGATGTCTAGAAAACAGAGAAACAGGTCAATCAGTTTATTGCCACAAACACTTTCAGAGAAATTTTGAAAACTAGGATAGCATTTTGCAACACTAACCTATTATTTCAGTAAGTACACATATACTAGAATTTACATTATGGCCCTTCATATTATGTTTAATCAGTTATTCTAAACCTAGTATTACTGAAATGCAACAAAATTTAAAATGTCAAAACTGCATACAAATACATTTATAACTAGTCATCTTAAGTAATGTTTAAGTAAAAATCATATTAAATGAAAATTTCAAGAGTGCTTTGAAGAGAAAATACAAATAAAATTTTGACCGAAGAGGGAATAGTGTATAAATTTAAAAGTGGCTTTTAAAATTATATCAAATGTGTACAATCCGTTAGCTAAAATGGTTGCCTTAGGAATCTATATCATTATTTTTTCTGATGCCTTTTTGTTATGGCAATTTTTTCCTCAGAGGTGATTTTCTTTACTATTATTTTTATGGCGCTGTTATTTACAGTTATTCATATTTACGATAATATCACTAGTATCACTTTTATCACTTGTCTTCCCATTGTTCATCAATTTGCTCGAGCAGGCGCCAGTAAGGTCTCCATTCATTGGAAATGAGGTCCATTATTGTTACTGTTTTTGGCATACCGAATACACCACAGGTAGCTTGCCAGGCTCTGCCATGGCTCTGGGTTTATCCTAGAGGGCCCAGTTATATACGACAATATATATTTCTATAATACCATCTTTGACAGAGTATAGTGTGGAAAATCATCTGCCAGCTAAAACCTCATAGTCGAGACTGTTCCCTGGGCAAAAACAACTTAGGTTTTAGAAAAGAAATGGGCAGCAAAAAATGCACTCAGGAAAGAACAGAGTAGTTTAGGGTATTCTGAAATAAAGAGCAACATAAGAAAAAATATAACAGGAAACTGTCACGAACATACTCCAAACTTTAAGGGAGCTTGCTAATGGTGGTGAAATGCCCCTCCCCTTCTGTTCTTAATGTACCCATTCCATTTTGCTGAGCTTACTAACTGCTCTCTGGCAACTTAAACAATTACTCAAGTGCTAGGAAAAATAGTCAGGGAGCAATTTGGGATAAATGGATTAAGAATGTACTAAAATACTGGGATAAATGGGAAAGGAATAAATGGCCAAGCTGTGCACTCACTCATGGCTGCTCACGTGTCCCTAAAGCTTGGACAGTCATGTGTATTTGCTTAGTCTCCATATGTGTTTGTCCTATTCTCCGCAGGAGACCTCCCATTGGATAGAGGCTGAAGGTGGTGATGAAATTGGCTTTAGACAGAATAGGAAATGATTATAAAGAAAAAGTGTTCTATTTTTTAATTTTCTTAATATGGCATCAGAATTACTGGAAGTAGGGAGAAAGGCATAAATTAAATGAACAGTCCATAAATAACAGTCAGTTATACACAAGTCTCAGTTACTTTGTTGTTCTTTTTGGTAAACAATAGCCCAAGATAAATGACAGAATGTATCAATAAATAGAGGAGAAATATTTATACCTATGTAGCGAACATGGGGGCTAAAATAATTGAGCATAATTGAAGACTGCAATATCCTCAAAAATATAGTAATCTGAGTATTTCAACAAATATTCTTGAATTGCAAGGTATGTTAAATAAAGTAAGCCATAAAAAGTGAGACCACAGGATGGTCTCACTTATATGTGGTATCAAGAAGAACTGGGCCAAAGGAATGCAATGTTTGAAAGCAGGGATGTTTAGATAAACTTTGAGACCCTGTACAGTAGGAGGGAGGAGGGCACAGAAGAAAAGAAATTGGGGGGTGTTGATAGATAGATGGGAAATTACAGGGAGCAGAGGTCCTGAGGATCTCGGTACTTTCTCGGCGTTAAGGATTGGTGTATCTAATATCCAAACCACAGAGTCAACCAGCTGAAAACAGAAGACCCAAACTTCAACAATCAAAATCTAAACTGTGCCTGTCAAGGTGGCAGGCTGGGGCAGCGCAAGGGAACCTGGGAACCCCATTGGGGGGAGAAGACCCTGGTGGTATGATTGGTACTAGAACATAGTATGTCTAAAACCCAAATATGAATAAAGTTGTAAATCATTGTACTTTAATTTAAAAAAGTATTTTCTCAATTTACTGAAAAATACTAGAATTTCATGATTAGAGCAAAGCATTAAAAAAAAAGCCTCTAAAGGGCCTGACTAGGAACTTTAGAGAATAAGTTACAATGTACATGTCTAAATTATTTAAAATTTTGGCAACAATAAAGTTATTTTATCTGGATAGAAAATAATTTTTTAAGTTTTTCTTGGATGTCTGTTCTAAGGTAACATAATATTAAGAAATCATACTGAAAATGTAGAATGGGAGTTTTATGTTTGCCAAATATAGTCAAATAGGAGAATACAGAGATAGACTTTTATGCTAGCAAAATTCTATGCATGGATTTGAAGTTTCTATAATTACATTGCTTTTTAAATTGATAATTTTCAAATCTTTTCATGAACTGTTTGAAACACACTTAATAAACTCACATCAACTCATGTCAGTTCTTTAAAAGTGATCAATATTTTTAAATAAAATTAAACTACCTGTCACTATAATTGCTTCTACAAATAAAAACACTTTAGGCTATGAAAGACAATGATTTAAGAACTCATAAGCAAAGAAAGTTGGAAGTCAGTGGTTCTCAGATCTTACCATACAACAGAATCACGACCTGAGATTGCACATCATCATGCCATTAACCTGAAGTGTTAAATACAGATTGATGAGGGGAGGCATGTAGGGGTGTAGGTGTGCAATTCTGATCTACAGGGTGTGATCCATAGTGAGGCTGAAGATTAGTTTAGTCTCTCCACTTACATATCACAACCATGATATGTAAGACATACAGGCATAATACTTGTGGCATCTATAATTTCCAGAGATGTTAACTAACTTTCACAAAAGCAAATTCTGTTTCTAGCTGTGACTAATAATCATGCCTATATTACAGCAAAACAAAAAGACCACTGTCTCCATCCCATGATCAGTTTAGTTTAATGCCTTCACTTCTATCATTAAGCAGGATTGTTTCAATGCAATTGTTTCCTACAAGACTCCACTCCTAAATTCTATTTTCCACTGCCCAACATAGACTTGTGAGGGCACGTAACCTGAATTGTAAAAAGTGTCAGAATAGAATCTTGGCTTGCTAGTGCTACGACTTCACCTGCTCAGCCCCAGCCCCTCCCCATTTTTCTCTTCCTTATCCCTTATCTCCATAAATATTTTTGAAAATCCCTTGTTAGCTGGAATGACCAAATCCAAGGGGAGAAAAGAAAGTCTTGTCCAAGGGATAAAAAAAGAGTTCAAATGCTCCCACACTAATAACCTACTCCCTGAGAAGGCTCCTGCTATATGTCACTCCCGCTCCAGAATCCGGGTCACATGCCCCTGCTCGGGACACCGGGAGTCCAGCAAAAGCCAGAAGAGCAGGAGCTGAATTCCCTCTCATCTCAGGCTCCTCCTCCTCCTGTCAACAAGCAGTGAAATCTGCTCCCTGCACCCACTAGCACCCAACCACCACCAGGCGCGCTGCATGCTGGCTGGAACCTAGGGAGTCAGGAGAGAGCGCTGTAAAGATGCTTAAAGGTAGGAAAAAGTAAAAATTCTTGAGTTGCCTTGGAGGCAACTGGGAACACAGAAGGAACACAGAAAAGGGGAGTGGCAGCTGGGGCTGGAGCGCCAAAGCTCGCGGCTCTCTAAAGCTCGAATCCCCACCCACCACAGCTCCTCATGGTTCAGCCCCGACACAAAAAGTACAGGCATAGAAAGAAAGTACAGTCTGGACTCGGGTTCTCCTGCCTGCCAAGTCCAAACCCCTGCCCACTACAGCCGCCACCTTTTCAGGGAGCCTGAGGGCACCAGATGCCCCTGGCACTCACGCCCACTCCGCAGTCAGTTCTACTGTCTTCAGTAAAAGCTCACACCTAAGAGCAGAGGTTTTGGGGTGGGTAGGCACTGTCCTAGGCACCGACCTAGAACTGCAGCAGTGGGGTCCAAACCCCCAGTGAGATTAAACGTGGCGGGCAGGATCTCCAAGACAGTCTCAGACCAAACTAGCCCAACAATCTGGGCCTGTTCTCCCACCAACTGAAGTACACAAAAGTTTTCCTTTGTGCCACCTCCTGCCAGTCCCAGAAGACACATTTCAGCCAGTTCCTGTGTGTCCCGAAAGGCCAAGGGTGCCAACTGCTGACAAGTAAAGGAACCCGGATTTGCTCTCGAGGACTTATAATCTTCAGTCTAATCTAGTGTTTCTCCCCTGAGCGCTCAGCAGCCCAGACCTGGGTTGTGCGAAGAGCTGAGATGAAGGATGCAGGTGCCCCTGTTGCAGCGAGTCCTGCCCGGAACCCAGACACGCTTACTCGGTGGCCCGTTCATTCAAGCAACGGCTCATTCATTCACATAAACATGTCCCTTAATTGTGTCTGGCACCGAGAATCTTGCCTGCTAGTTCCCCTCCCCAAGTCAGTGCTCATGGCAACGGCTGGTGCAGAGCGCAACTCAACTGTCACCCCACTTCCTGAGCCGGAAAACCAAGTCATGGAGGCATCCACACACAGAAAGGAAAAGGTGGCGAGGAGGAGTCGGTGGTGGCGAGAGGGCGGAGAGGACCAAGGAGGGGGCACTCATGGGGGTCACATTTGAGGCTGTCCTTGGTGGTTGTGGTGGGGGAGGCAGGGCGGGGAAGGGGGGTGAAACAACATCTCTGCACGCACACCGCGGCAGGCCAGGAGTCAAATCATTATTCAAAGACGGCATGAGCATGGGGTCCCCAAGCGCCTGCAAAAAAAAAAAAAAAAAAAACAGAGCCAGGCCAGCCTCGGGTCGCTCCTGTGACAGGCGGTCGGGTCTGCTCGCCCCAAGTCCGAGCTGGAGCTCGGCTCAGGGGTGCGGCTGGAAGCCCCATCCGCAGCGCGCTCGCCGACTCCCCGCCGCTCCGGAGAACGTGAGCAAGTGTAAAGCGGATGCCACGCCAGGAGGGGCCCCGGGGCGCCACCGGGCGTGCACCCCTACCCGAGCGGCGTGCCCAAGAACCACAAGGTCACAACGGCGCGGCGCTGGCACTTACCGTACACTCCTTGTCCGGAGATCCCTCCAGGAGCACCGTCAGCAGCCACACGAGCCCGTACACTAAATCCATCTTCGCGTGAGCAGGAACATATCCAGCCCGGGGGCACACGGCGGGACCTTCCGGAGGCCGGCGGAGAGCGCTGCCCGCGTGCCGGGGCCGAGCCGAGGTGCCCCGGCACCGCTGACCCAAGAAGGAAGCGCCGTCCGTCCGTCTGTCCTTCTCCAGCGGCGGCCGCGAGAGGAGCGCTCGAGCCCCCGCACGCCCCCTCGCCGCGCGCACACACACACACACACACACACGCACACACACACGCACACTCGCACACACTTCCACGACACAATGCCCCGACACACACTCACACGCACGCCGCACTCACACCGGGCGCCGGGAGCCTCGCACCCGGGGAGGAGGGGGCGTGCTGGGGACGCGGAGCCGAGCGTGGAAATGTTCTTCCCCGGAGCCGGCTCGAGGCTCCGCAGCTGCAGAGGCGGCGGCGGCGCGCTGGGCAGGCGGCGGGCACAGGCAAGGGGGCCGGGGGTGCCGAGCGCTGCGAGCCTGGCACGGGCAGTCCAGAGGCAGGAAGTGGCCCCTGACTTGGGGGGGTTGGGGGGGCTCCGAGTCGGGGTTTCCTCGCCGAGGTTCGCCTTTTACAAAGTAACTCGGGAAGGTCCCCGGAGGAGCGTCAAGCGGTGGCAGCGGCCCTGGCGCCCGCAGTCCGGAGCCCCCAGCCCTGCTGTCTTGCCTTCCCCCATTCCATCAGTTGCCATTGCAACGCCAATCCCGTTACCCGTTACAGGCTCGCATCGCCGAGCAGGGAGAGGAGGAAGAGGAGGAGGGAGGAGGAAGAGGAGGAGGAGGAGGGGGAGGAGGAGGAGGAAAAAGAGGAGGCGGCTGGGGGAGTTGGGGGGGGAGAAATGGGGGGACGGGAAGGGAGGCGGAGGGAGCCGGAGGAGAGGGACCCACAGGGAGCAGAGAGCGCGTAAGGAGCTCGCCCGACACCAGCCTCCGCTGCAGCCGCCGCCGCCGCCGCCGCGGCTCTCCGGAACAGCCTTTAGCGCCCCTCCAGCGAGAGCAGGCTCGGGCTGGCCCCGCACCAATCCCGGGAGCCGAAAGCCAGAGTCCAGGCACCGCCACTTGCCAGACACATAGAAAGAGGGAGGCAAAAAAAAAAAAAAGCGGCTGCCCAGTAGAGACGAGAGATCCTCACTGCCGTCTCCGCGCGTCCGCGGGCACCGCGCGCGTCCTCTTCGTCAGCCGCGCCGCCCCCCCCCGCCTGTTGGAGGCGGGGGCGGTGGGGACCGGCGGGAGTTTAGAGGCGGGAGCCGGGGAAGGGGTTCCCCGCCGGGGCTAACGCAGTGCTGGCATTCCGAGGTGAACCCGGGAGCGGGTGCCTGGCGAGGAGCTCGGGCTGCGTGGAGCCGCCGCTCGCGCCGCAGCTGAAGCGGTGGTGGCCAGCCCCGGGAGCGTGCGGGCTTCGCCGCGGCCGGAATCCCTGGGTGGTGCGCGGGGCTGGGCGCGCCCGCCAAGCCGAAGAGGCGGCGGAGGCGCAGGGCGAAGCGGAGCGGCGGCGGCCGGGCGGCCCGGCGTGCGGGAGAGGAAGGCTGTGTGTGGTCACGTTGTGCGCTACGTGCGGAGAGCGCGAGCTGCTAGCCGCAGCCCGGCGACGTCAAAGCTGGGTGCGCGGCTCAGCCGCCTGCTTCCGCGCCTTCACTGCCTGCTCGGCGCCTCCTGCGCGCCGCCGGCCTGGGTCAGCGCCGGAGCTCATCAGTATGGACAGCGTCGAGGGGCTCGGCCAGGCCAGCGGCATCCGGCCTCCAAGCGGCCGGACCGAGGCCCTCCCCAGCTCCCCGGAGCTCCGCAGCAGCCGCAGGTTGTGATTTCTGATGCGGCGGTGGGCGTTTGCACGCCAGCTGCCCATCTGAAAACCCGGGGTAATTACGGGGCACGCTCTCAGCCCCCGCAGCCCAAGGTCTTCCAGGAGCCGTTTCGCTTGACTACAGGGTAGAACAGGCCACAGCTCTAGCAAGCGGCAGCAGCGTTTCTTCCCCACCCCACCCCCTCTTTTTTCCTCCTTTTAAATGGAAATCTGGGCATCTCAGCAGTGAAGGCCCTAGAGGAAAACACTGGGAGTTCAGAGCTTAATTTATTTTATATGCTAGGTTTTCAACTAAAGTTAACTGCTTTGAAAATCTCTTCTGTGCAAGACTGAGTCTCTCTTTGGGTCAGAGCTGATGTTGGAGGAACTTAAATTCATAGCTACAATGGGATTGGAAACTACCGGACACCTTTAATTTGCACTAAAGCAAGTGTAGAAATGCTACCCCGAAAATTAATGGGAGGAAACTGGAAATAGGATGGTGGCTGGTGATTTGTTTCCATAATCACAATAATTAGTGACTCCCTGTGCGCGATACAGTTTGTTGACTATATACTGCACTATTAAACAACGTGTGGGAAGAGAAGTGATTAAAACAGCTAAAAACGTGCATTTCTACTTGAGTTACAAAAGTAATTGCTGTGGAAAACCTGGAGTATAGTACTCAAGTATCTTCTTCCAAAATAACTTGTATCACAGTGTAGGTCCTTCTCCCTGTTTCTGGTCTTCTGGAAGGAGGGACTCCTAGAGCACTAGAAAATTAATAGAAACCCCCTCCCCATCGTTTCCATCCAGGTCCATTCCCTCACTTAAGTGTATTATGGGTATTATTCTTGTAGGATTTGATCTCCTGCTTGCACTTTGGGTTTACAAAACGTGAGAAATAGAGGCGTTAAGAGGATCCCCAGGGATGCCTCATATCACGTTGAGAAGCCCTTTTTCATGAAATACCTTTTTGGAATAGATAGAATGGAGCATCGCCTTACAGACAAAACTCAACTCACAGTGTTTCTGTACATGCCGTTCATTCACTGGTCACCTGGGAGAGGTCTTATGTTTCTGGAGATCCGTTGTGTAAAAAAGTAGACCATTCCCGCAGACTGCAGTACAGCAGTCCAAAAAGGGCAGTAAACGGCCACTCCTGCAGCTCCCAGTTCAGAACCGAATCGTCAAGGAGGCAATTCCAGATTTTTGCTCTCCTAAATCAGAATTTCACCTCCATATTAGTGGGTGTTTTTTCTTTTAATTTTTAGATTTTGTAGCATTTTTGATAGTAATATTTCTTATGTTTCTTAGGCCAGAAATGTCAGCGAATCGCTTCAATAAATGAATCCAGAACAAACGAGTCTCCCTAATAAAGAGGGAGACACATTTAGAAAAAATACTTTTTCTTAGTTTTCAGTATTAGGACCTAAGGATCAATACTTTTCTTAGTTTTCAGTATTAGGACCTAAGGATCTTGCTTTTTCATCTGGTAATGCACATCTCTGCACAGCACCGAACACTCAGCTGTTCTGTCATGAGACATCTGGACTTCATTGAGATTTTAAAGAATTTGATCAATATAAAATGTATTTGGATTAAGGAATGTGTCAGGCAAATTGCTCTGGGTCATTTTAGCTTACATATAGAATATTCCAAGATATATTGACATAATCCCTTCCCTTAACAAGTATATGATTTAACTGATCATCATATCATTATGTCCCTTGATGCTCTAATCAAATGCCACATATTGGGAAGAGGGGTAAATTTTGGATACAACTATTGAGCTATATGACAGTAATGAAATTGCAATGAATTTACTATGACTGTTGAATAGATTGCTTATAGAAGCTATCATCCCATTCAAGTCAACCAAGGGTGCTTTTCTTTCTTTCTTCTTACAGTTCAACAAGACTTTCCTGTTCAAACAGATATGATGTATACAACCCTTACCTTACACTAGTTATTGGAGGCCCCAAGATGGCAAGGCCAAGGACAGGCAGGGAGAGGGAAAGTCAAGTAGGAACTTCTGGAAGACAGGTACGCAAATTCTGCAAGGAAAGCGGGGCCAGGGTCTTCTGCTTTAGCCAGTTCAAGAAGTCTCCTATAGGAACAGTGTAAGAAAACCTTGGGATATTTTGAGATTTTGTGTGGTAAACACAGATTTTATACAGAACCTGAAGAAACCCCACATTACCTTACCTCTGGGGTCAATTCAAGAGTATTCTGTCTTTAATGGGTGCAGCAAGAAATGTGAGCATTGTGCTGAAAGGGCCGTGACAATTTAGGGTCCCATTTCTGAGAGCTCCTAATTTATTTTATGGCATGTTGCAATAGCTTCATCCACTATAGTTTTATTTTAAGTTTCTATTTCCATGTACTTAAATGTTCAAGATGTTATACATCTTGGTATCATGAAGGAAGCAATGTTGTGGAGAGAGAGACGGCCAGTAAAGGAAGTGAGGCAGGAATGAGCAAAACTAATAACTCTGGAAATAAAGTCGAGGAGGGCAGAATTCACAGAGAATGACAGCTTGCTAGTCTATCTTGACTCTTCCCAAGAGCAAATAGTGAGTTCTATTAGGTATTATTTATTCGCTCATTTCCAAATTATTCTTCTCATTTGCAGGACTTTCAAACTATGCTGAATTCCACATAGTTTATAAAAATAAACAGTGATTTATAATTATCTCAGGACTCGTCTACCTGATCCATTACTCCACACTTTTCTGTGTTAGCCCTATTCTTTTAAGTTACAGATTCCTGGCTTATACCACAGCTTACTGGGACCGTAACAACTAGTTGACTGTATAACTGGGAATGTAGACTAAGGTCCACGTGTCCTTAAGTTAACTCTTCATGGGTATTTCCATATTTGCTAGGGAAATTGCATTTTCCTGTAGCTCAGATATGCACATGAAATCCCAAATTGTAGCTCAACGTCTTAAACATCTACCTAATGGACCAGGTCTCTTTAAAGTTTATCTATATTTCTAATAAGGTATGATTAAATCCTAAAATTATAGTATTCCATAATGAATAAAATATGACTCAGTAAAGTTTTTCTAGATATTAGTTGCCCATCAAAAAATTTCCTCCATGATTTTTCCCTATAGTACTTAGTCATATGTAGTAGGAAAATTTAGAAATATAAACAACTTCACATAATCTCAGCCAACGCTATGGAGAATACAACAGGGTTGGAGAGAGGTTCAAACGGTCAGCGTTGGCACACTCAAGGCCTGTGTTAAGTCCCAACACCAAAAGCTCTCCCCAGCACCATGGGATATGGGGGTAGGGCGATCCCACACTGCTAGAGCGATCCAAGAATAAAAGTAATCGCTTTTTTAAAAAACAGCATCACATAAAATTGGAAATAATTTTCTATCAGAGAAAATGAGCCTAACACTAGTAGTTACTGATGTTGGTCAGTTACAGGAGGTAGGCAGGGGGCAGCTGTTTTTAAACACAAGAACCTAGACCCTGGTGGTAAGTAAAAGACCAGGCTTTTTTTTTTTTTTAAGAAACAGGATTGTGGTTTGGAGAAATACGACTGCAAAGATACTGTGCTTGCTTTTACTGTTGTACAATGGAGTATTTATTGAGTACAGATCCAGCAGTAACCCCTGAGCATTTCTAGGTGTGGCCTCAAAACTAAAATAATAAAAATCAACTAAGAAACAGTATAGTCTCTCAATAGGGCTTAAGTGAGAACAGAAAAGAAGAGAACAGTAACTGTTAATATTAGAAATGAAGGTGTGCATCAAAGCCCCATGTATGGAGTGAGAAAAATCAAGGGATAATATATGACTTCAGGGAGCAACAACAAAAAACCCAAAGAATAATTTCTTGAGCAAGCAAACCAAGAGTCCAGATTGAAAAGCAGGTGCTCAAGTGAAGCTGAACATGTGAACACAGTTTGGAGAGGATGCCAAGGTAATTTGTTACCAGATGATGGGGCTAAGGTCTCAGATATGCTGTGACTGCCAATGAAAAGTTTGTGACAGAGGAAAAGAAAAGGTAGAGACAAAGTATAAGCAAGACTCTTGGTATTCTTGAGAATCTACCTTCAGCTTGGACATAGTAGATTTCTAAATGATTTTACTCATTGGGGAAAAAGCATAGCCTCTCCTAAGCCCTGTTTCTTTTAAGACAAGACAAGCTAGTCCAGACTTACAAGATTTTTATGAAAACTCATGTCATGTATAGTTTGTATCTTGAACCCATAATTATTTTTAAAAGCCTACCCTTACATACTCTTGTGATTTTAGTAGCCCTGCCCTAGATTTATTAATATTTTGGCTTCTGTCCCTTGAACTCTTATAATTCTGACACAATTTCAGGAAAAAAGCACTACTGATTTGTTCTAGAGTATAACATGTTCATTGCAGGGCAGTAAAATATAGTAGATTACAGTCAGAGCTTTAACTTCGGGATACATTGAGTTTGAATCTTTGATATCAATATGACCTTGACATTTTCATTATCTCATAAAATTAAGAGAAGGAGCAGTTCTAAGATGTAAAATAAAGATATATACCTAAGACACATAGCCTAGCACCTGACCTATAATGCTCAAGTTATTACATTGTTTTTATTTTTCATGATTTTATACTTTTTTTGATATTTGTTGTGGCATCTATCTAGATAGATAGTTAAAATAGCTTACTTCTATTTTGACCTTAGTTGACAACTGTTCTGAGAACCTTAAATTTTATAAATATGATGGGGTGGGGAGTCACTAAATGTGCTTGTTCCTAGTTCTGTCCCATTTCTCTCCAATCACATGAATTCTGAATTCTTTATTTAGTTTATCCATAATGGTTTTGCATTTACATACTTAAGTTATATCTTCTGAAAACATGAAAATTTGAGAGAACAATTCTGCTTCAAGTTTATTTTTGATACTGATGCATCCTGGCATGTCTCCTTGGAGGACTCCACCACTTAAATATTAACACAGTTTTTCTTATAACTGTGCTTGGTTTATTATCTGTCACAAACATATTCATATGAAGTGATGCTTATGCTTTCTAGGTCACCAAAGAACAGGTTAAAGATCAGCCTCCAAGTTGAATTAGAAATTTTGAGGTGGAAATATAAAAGGCCCACCACTGTTTCTAACAAAACTTTATTTTTATCATTCTTCAGATACATATAAAGGACTAGAATAGAGGTAAGCCACAAATGTTCTAAAGGCTCTACATGCCGGTTCAAAATAACAATGGGTAGGGCATTTGCCTTGCATATGAGTGAGCCTAGCTCAATCCCCAGCATCCATATGGTCTCCTGAGCACTGCCAGGAAGAATTCCTGAGTGCAGAGCCAGGAGTTCACTCCTGAACATTGCTAGGTATGACCCAAAAATTAAATACGTAAATAAACAAATAGAAGATTCTATGCATGCAGCAATTTAAAGATACATGGAATAGAAAATAGAAGAAGGGAATTTGGTGGCAAAACTGAATGGTGGTTCAAATTTTGTAAATATATGATCACAGTGTTAATATTTTAATACCTCAGTATTAATCACAGTTCTGGCATATCATCACAGTATTAAACATAGTAATACTGTATATGATATATGTACTATAAGTGAAATTTTTAACCTTTGTAATTTAACTCAACCCACAGTGGGATATGATTTCTTCCATTTAGCATTACTGTTCACTTTATCAACTTTGGGGTGTCTCCCTCTTACCCTCCTAAAGCATCATCACAATTCTTCACACATTGGTTTCAATTCAAAAATACTCAGTTCCTGTGTATTTCAATCCCCTGTTTCTTCTAAGCCACAGTCACTAGAGTACTTATTCATTCATTTGCTCTGACTCTGACACTGGCTGGAAAGTCTGGCCCTTCTATATGCCATGCACCTTGGGAAACCAAAGGCACTGTTTGCTTTTCTTTACATGTTGGCAATTCTATTACTTGTGGGTTCTGTGACTATGTACTCTATGGGGAATCTTTAATATAAATTATAAATATTCTAAACCAAATTTTTAAACCATAAATTTCTAAATATGAAAGCAAGTCACTGCCTCCACTGCAATTTGGGGACAGCTCAGATATGTGCCTTCCTATCCTCTACTGTTCGATCTCTCCCTCCCTCCCTTCCCTCCTCTCTCTTTCTCCCTTTCTCCACTCCTATCCCATTCCATACCCTCCTATCAAACTAGGGGGAGTTCTAATGAGAATATGTACTATTTAATATTAAATTCTTTATTTTACCTGATTTACAGAAAAAACTATTCTCTTCTAAATCCTCCAAAGTAGACTTAATAGCTCAGTACTTGGATATGGGAGCTTCCTTTAAAACCTTTTACCTCCCTCTCAAATGCCTGACACTTCTTTTTACCTCGGTTTATGCCTTTTCCTGAGGAGGCAGATTTAGCATGTGTAGAAACCAGGAGTAGTAACAATGACAGTACTCAGAAACAAACTGAATATAGGACAATATCTTAAAATCAGTTACTATGCAAATGGATGGTACAGGGACTAAGGTGTTTGCCTTGCGCACAACTGACCTCAGTTCTCTGTTCTTAATGTACATATTGACTTTTGATGTATTTACTCACTATTCTTAACATCTCTGTTAACTTTGTGACTTGCTGGCTGGAAACAAAGATGGGGAGTAACATTATATTGAATATAAACCACCCTTTATGCCCACTTACATCTACTCAAGTGACCCTAAAATTTGAACCATATATAGTTTCCTGGCACCACAAACAGTTTCCTGTCAGAAAAGATTCCTGAGCACAAAGGAGTAAGCCCAGAGAACATCTGAGTGTGGCCTGAAAACCCAAAACAAACACATCATAGAATAAAATTTACTTACAAACAATGATTTATAGCTAAAGTCTCGCAGTTTATAAAGTAAGAAGGAAGGACCAGAATTTGTCTATTTGAGGTTGCCCAAGAAAATATAGCATTATTTGTAAGTTCAAAGTCCAGAAAATCCAACGGAGTACTGAACTGGGTGATTAGGGAGAGATTTGGGGAAATTGGTTAGTGGTATCTCAAAGTGGCGGGAAAACTCTGTAGAGAAGGAATTGGTTACATGATAGTTGAATAGAAAAGTATTCCCTAAAGTCACCAAATTAGATGGGTCACTTGATCACTTGATCACTTGAATCCCAGTTATTCATCAGTTTGCTCCAGCGGTGCCAGTAACATTTCCATTGAACCCTATCACGTGCCAATGTAGCCCAATGGCATCTGGTTGATTCAGGAATATGAAGAGCCTCAAATCATTCCTTCAGGGTCTTGGCAAGGAAGTCTGACCATCTTGTAGGTGGGCAGCCACATGATCTTTTGACATCCAGTGGGATCCAGTCAGTAATGGCTCTAGTCCAGCGGTTGTCTCCAAATCGTATTATATGTCCAGCCCATCTGATTTTCGATGCCTTGGCAAAGGAGACATGGTCCCTGATTCTGGAATAGCGACGGAGGTCAGAACTCCGGATTCCTTCTCTCTCACTTGAGTGAGGCATGATATTCCAAGCATAGCTCTTTCGATTCCTCTCTGGGAGACCCAAATAGCATTCTCATCCTACTTTTGTAGGGCCCAGGTCTCTGAGGCGTATGTTAATGCAGGGAGAATGGTGGAGTCAAAGAGATGTGCCCAGAGCCGGAGGTTCTTTGTCCATTTAGCTATTTCTTCGATGCCTTTGAAGGCATTCCATGCAACTCTCTTCCTCCTGCGCAGCTCAGGTTTTAGGTCATTCATCATGTTGATTTCTCGACCTAGGTACACATAACTGCTGCATTCAGAGATTAGATGGGTCAAAAGGTAAAAAAAAGTAGCCCAGCAAAATAAGTAGCTAAATCACTGGATGTGAGTTAACAAACAAGAATGTAACAAAGCACACAAAGGAGAATATAAGGTGTTGGGTGATGCCCCACCTATTGCCCAGGAGCTTTGCATTTGGGATTCCTCTCCCCCTCTGCCTAATCCATTTGCATATCTTTAGGATGGACCTCAATACTGTTGGGGACCCGCATGGCCCGGACAATAAGGGACAGGTGGAAGAGTAGGTAGTTGGAATATTGATTGGATAGTGTACCCCACTCCTACCCATCCCTAATCCTACTGTTTCTAGAGTTCTGACCAGAAGGCTGGTCACAGAAAATGAGATAACACATATAAGGACTGTACAGCTTTAGAGTATCTATAAGTGGTCAAAACAGGGTGTCTTTAATATACTGTCACTCCCCATCCTCATTTCCAACAAGCAGAGAAGTTATTAAGTTGACAGAGATGCTAAGAACAATGAGTAAAGGTCAAAATTCAGTGTACACATTAAGATCAGATTGTGGACTATTTCACAGCCAATTAGCAGGCATGCTCAAAGCATAGCATAAGACTATGAAAATTTCTTAACTTTTTTTCCATGTTGCTCCTTATATCAAGACATTAAATGCTTTATTCTGTTCTTCCCTGGGTACAATTTTGTGTGTCTTGTAATCTTTTATTCTTTTCTGGATTCAATTTTATTGTATTTTTTTAAATTCAGAAACCTAAACTAGTTTTTGCCCAGGGGATTATCTCAACCTTGGGGTTGTGTTTTGTCGAGGAGTGCTACCTCACACCCTCTGCCTTATGTCCTTGTTAGAATGCAGATAATGAATCTTGGAAATATGGTTGTAGTTGATTTTATTTGATAAAATGAGAGTACACTGTCACTGTGTGCTCTCAGACCATACAGGGAATAGTCCTGTAAGCCAACATGACTGATATCCAATAGGAAAAGACACAGAAAGACACTCACAGCAAAGTATCTTGGGAGAGTAGAGCGAAGGATGGCATGCTTCATCAACAAATTAAAGATTACTGACTACACCAAGGTTAAGGAACAGCCTCACTAACACCCTCAGAGAGAGGATTACCTTGCTGACAACTTCCCTTTGGGCGAGTGGCCTCCTGAAGTGTTAAGAAATAATTTTATGTTGTATAAATCATCCCGTTTATGCTGAAGCAGTTCTAGGTAATTATAACAGGAAGTAACCCACATATTTTTCCTAATGCTACTGGCTGAGTCCTTTACAGTCTCCTGGTTTTTGAGTTCGGAAGTTCTTTTTTCCTAAATAAAATCATACTTCACTAGCTTAATTAAACCGCAGCTAACCTCAGCAGTGTGTGTTTCCCCCTCTTAATGCTGCTTGAACAGAAAATTGAACCAGAAAAATGGCTGTACAACACAAATGATCTTGATATTTCACAGTGAGTGTGGAAGAACTGGGTAATCTAGATTTGTAGGTCCCTTATTCCAAAATTTACTCAGCTGCAGTTACTCCTCTGTAGGGGCTGGGAAATCTAGGATTTCTCAGAGAAGAGTAGAAGCAGAAGTATTTTAGATTTAATATTTGTTGAATTTATTTCACTAACACTTCTTTATTTATCAAAAGCCTAGAAAGAGAAACCTCTCACTTCTCTTATTATTTATATGTTTACTGCGTTGAGTTCTGAGCATGACTTATCTTTTTTTTGAACATCCCCTCTACGTAAAACTCATAAGGCAGCAGTTCTCAAGCTGCTTCTGCATTGTTTTACCACGTTAATAGGTACATATTTCGTCATATGTCTCAGTATACATGTATAACACAGATACACATATTCATCTAAAGCACATCTTTTCTCCTAAAAAATAGCTGCATGACATGTGAAGTATTTTGATAATGTTCCTATATAATCAATTCCATTCTCTTTCATATTATTTTATATTTGATAAAATACTGTTTTGGCAATACTAAATTTATTTCTTAACTCCTTAAATCAGCTCTATGTTAAGCGCAAATGAGTGCTTAACACACGTTTGTGAGCACATCATTTGTGATGCTGAAGTATTACTTTAAAAAAATGAACTTGGTGGAAAGACAGCTCAAGGGGCTGTACCACCTGCTTTGCTTGCAGAGGCCTTAGTTTTGTCCTCAGTGTCATATAGTCCCTTGAGCACTGGCAGAAGTAACCCCCAAGCATCAGGCCAAGAATAACTCCTGATCAGTGCTGGATATGATTCTAAAACTTTCATATATTATCTGCATATATGTATATGCATAAATACAGATTATCTAAAAATTATATATTATATAAATAGATGATATTTGTCTATATGTATATACCTACATACAGGTTATAAATTAATTTAGATCTTTCAATCTAATAAATTTTTGTAGCATTGTATATGTTTTGTATATTTTTGTAAATTAGACCTATAATTATGAATGAGTAACTTTTAAATTATAATTTCTAAATTGCTATTGTTGGTATGTAGGAAAATTATTTAATTTTTGTATATTCATTTGATAACAAGCTGGAATTGCTTATTAGGTCTATTTTTCTTTTTTCTTTGATTGTCTTGGGTTTATCAGTTACTGAAACAATCAT
Organism: Cryptotis parvus; assembly: GCA_021461705.1. Lineage (NCBI taxonomy): Eukaryota > Metazoa > Chordata > Mammalia > Eulipotyphla > Soricidae > Cryptotis > Cryptotis parvus. The sequence goes on along the minus strand of JAJIBD010030436.1, from coordinate 144,627 downwards.
ATAATCTACTAATAATGATAATTTTGATTGCTTCTTTCCAGTAGTAATGAGTTTCCACTTCTTTTTTTTGTGAGATTCCATTGGCAGGAACTTCAGTTATAAAACTGAAAAATGTTTGTAATAATATGTTTCAAATTTTAACTGAACTGCTTCTAATGTTTCACAATTTAGAATACCCTAAGTGTTGGTTTCAGAGAGAAGTACAATCCCTGGTTTAACAAAAAGGTTTGTTTGTATTATTGTTTCTGGTTATTGATATTGTTTTTCCTTGTGATTATCCCACCTAACACTCAATCTACATGACTAAGGAATTTAGAAAAATGGATTTTTGGCATCATAATCACTTGATCACTTGATCAACTTGACATCCGATTATTCATCGATTTGCTCGAGTGGGCACCAGTAACATTTCCATTTGACCCTATCACATGCCAGTGTAGCCCAATGGCATCTGGTTGCTTCAGGAATACGAAGAGCCTCAAACCATTCATTCAGGGTCTTGATGAAGAAGTCTGACCATCTTGTAGGTGGGCGGCTTTGGGCGCTCTGCCGGGGTCCCCGACAGTGCTGGGAAGCGAGTTCCCTTCTACCTCCGGGCCGGCGAGGAATGGATGGACACTCAGGAGTCCTATGCGGTTTTAGAAGGCTTTACTTATCACAGGTTCAGGCATACAAATCAGCAAAAGGAAAAACCTGATGCTTAGGATTCCAGGCTAGAACCCCAGCCACGTGTAGGCCAAGATGGCGACCACCACGTGTAAAGCTTCCAAGGGAATAAACGCTCACAAGGCGAGATCCCACCGGGAAGAAGAAGACCGGGAGAGCGGGAACCGGCTAGTTTATACCCCCCGCAACTCAGACCTTCCTCCCATTGTTATAGAAAGCAGGAAGGGTCCAATGCCCTCAGGTAATCCCTCCCTGCATCTCACCTAGGGCCTTTACTGTGCTAATGTTTTGAGCCAGGAAGGCCTTTGAAATGTAGAGAAGGGGGTTTCTGAGATGGCATGTCACTGTACCAAAGATCAACACCAATGCCAGTTAAATATTTCTCCAAGCCTTCACAAGTCTCCTCTACTTCATTGTAGTTTTATATTTTATCAGGGAGCCATGCTTGTTTGTTTGGAAGCAAACAGCATTTCTCTCTGGTCTAATTACTTAGGTGTCCTTACGTGGCCAGGCTAATATGCTGGTAAGATCTAGCTAGTCCCACGATGATTGTGATAGCATGGGAGAATATTTATACCAGCTAGTACAGCATACATGGTCGGATAAACTGCCACATTTAGACTACCCCTTATCTACGGAGTGATTTGCGGGAGGCAATCCAGAGCAGATGCAGTGGCCCTTAGGAGTCCTGCAACAGGCGGCCACGTGATCTTTTGATGTCCATGGAACATAGTCGATAATGCCTCTAGTCCAGCGGTCATCTCCAAATTGCATTACATATCCAGCCCATCTGAGTTTTGATGGGCTGGCAAAAAAGACAGCGTCCCTGACTCTGGATCGTCGATGGACATTGGACTCCGGATTCCTCTCTCATTTGAGTGAGGCGTGTTATTCCAAGCATAGCACTTTTGATTCCTCTTTGGGAGGAAATCATTTTACAATAATTTTATACCTAGGTTTACTATGAAAATACTAGGATTCCCCTGAGATAGAAAATTATTAGAACTACATGAACATGCTTGTTTTTATTATTTAATAATTACATTTTTATGTATAATATAATATGTTAGGTTTTATGGGTTTTCAAGTTTTATCTTTTCTGCCTTTCATTTCTTTATATGTGTGTATTTGTGTTTTGTAGGATTTTAAATTTAATCTTTTCCCTCAACTACATATGTCAATTATGCCCTTTCATATTTTCTAATAATATATGCATTTTAAAAATATCCTCTCATTATCTCTTAACCCTGGAGCATTGCTGGGCGTGACCCAAAAAAGAAAAAGAAGCCAGAAACGATATCTTATCATCTCTTTGTATGGGGTAGTTTTGAACAGTTCAGCTCTAGCCATATAGTTATCCATACACTGTTGGGACTTTGCTGGAATTTCTCTCTGTGTTTGCTGCCATACCTGGTGGTGCTCAGGGACCACTTGGAGGACCATGTGTGGTGCTGGCGATTTGAACCCGGGTCAGCTGCATTAGGGCAAGCACCCACCCCCTCCATTGCACTATTGCTCCAGCCCCACGTTTCTTCTTGTCCTGGCCAAACTCATTCTAGAAGTAGCAGAAGGTGATGGTCCGCTGGGCCCGTGGTAAGGTCTATCGTTCATCAGGTGCCTGACCCAGGGGCTGTGCTTCAGACAGCGCTTGGGGCGAACTCCCCGACACTGCAGGCGGCTCTCTGAAGTGGATTCTCGATGCTGAGTACAGGGCCTGGGCTGTCTGCTGGGGCTTGGGGGGTGTCCCGGATGCCATCACCAGGGTGATGTGTGCGGCTGCGGACGAGCTGGTGGCAGTTCTTGCTCGGTCCGAATCCCACTGTTCCGCCCATGGCCCCCTTTTCAGGAAAAAAAAAATCACCCAGTGCCCTTCTGGAGACCCACATTTTTTAAGAGAACCAGCAGGGGTGGGGGTGCAGAAAGGGAAACTTGATCACTTGATCACTTGAATCCCGTTACTCATCGATTTGCTCGAGCGGGCGCCAGTAACATTTCCATTGGACCCTATCACGTGCCAATGTAGCCCAATGGCATCTGGTTGATTCAGGAATATGAAGAGCCTCAAACCGTTCCTTCAGGGTCTTAACAAGGAAAAAAGGGAAACACTGTGGATATTTTATCAATGTTTCAGGAAGTCCAGTAGCCAGTGGCGGAAGCCTTCTGTCCCCTGTTCTTTGCTCTAGCAGTTACATTGTTGCAGGGAAGGTTAGTGGATCCAGTGGTGGAAGCCTTCTGTCCCCTGTTCTTTGCTCTAGCAGTTATATTGTTGCAGGGAAGGTTAGTGGATCCAGTGGTGGAAGCCTTCTGTCCCCTGCGCACCGCGCCAGCAGTTACATTGTTGCAGGGAAGGTTAGTGGGTCCAATGTTTGGCGGTTTGGTGATTGAGTAATGCCTGAGTGCAGAGCCAGGTTGAGACCTGAGCATCACAGTGTGGCTCCAAAGCAAAACCAAAAGCCTTCGAGGATGTGGCTCTTGACTCCACAGTGCTTCGCTTGCCCTCTGATAATCTCTGCAAGGCCCCACCCGTTCATGCCGCTGTCCCCAGCAGATACACACAGCAGATACCCCAGCAGACTCCAGGCTCTGGTCTGGCTTCAAGAATGTCAGGAGCCCAGAAGGAAACGGACTTGGCTTCTGAGAAACTTCTCCCTTTAACCAGTAGCCGGAAAGCCTGTGGCCTTCAAGAATGAGCTGGAGGGGCCGGAACGACAGCATAGCAGGGAGGGTTTGCCTTGCAGCCGACCCGGGTTGGATCCCCGGCCTCCCATATGGTCCCTTGAGCACCGCCAGGAGTGATTCCTAAGTGCAGAGGCAGGAGTAACCCCTGAGCATCGCCGGGTGTGACCCAAAAAGACAAAAAAAAAAAAAAAAAAAAAAAAAAGAATGGGCCTGTGCACTGTGGCATGCTGTTTGGTGACCTTTAAGTTGGGGCATTCTTATGTTTCTTGGGAATTCAACACTTAGGTGCTATGTTGAATAAACAAAATCCTGACCACAGAGCAGTGGCGAACTCTGGTGAGGAACTTGCTGAGTGCCCGGCAGCCTTGGCACGGTGGTGCCTTCAGCCCTACAGCTCTACCAGCACGGTGGTGCCTTCAGCCCTACAGTTCTACCAGCACGGTGGTGCCTTCAGCCCTACAGCACTACCAGCACGGTGGTGCCTTCAGCCCTACAGCACTACCAGCACGGTGGTGCCTTCAGCCCTACAGCACTACCAGCACGGTGGTGCCTTCAGCCCTACAGCACTACCAGCACAGTGGTGCCTTCAGCCCTACAGCACTACCAGCACATGTGTTTATCAGCGCCGTCCTATTGAGTGTGTATCACAGTGTGTTTTGGTGTCCAGACTTAACGTTTGTACCCTCACCCTCTTCCTATCTCTGTAAATTAGTCTCAAATTTAAGTGGGCATCAGGACCACCTGGGGCGTCAGGCACAGCTACTGAACAGGCTGTCAGAGAAGGGCTGGGTTGGGCCCTGGAGCGGCTGCAGGTGACGCAGAGGTGCCGGGAGGGGCTGGACTGTCGCAGACCCTCCGATCCTGGGCCTTCTCTCTTCTGACATTCCTGAGTGTTACTTTGGTGAGCTGGAGGCCTGGACAGCTCGTTACAGGCTGTGAGGGCAACTCCCAGCTCGTGCCGGGGCCATCGTGCCCCTGTCCATAGCGCTTTCTCCTGAGACGGTGATGTCGCACCTGGGACCTGTTTGTTCTGTCTCCTCTCCCCTGCCCTGTGGTGCGGGCACCCGGTCCAGGGGCCACACATGCTGGACTGTGTTCTTGGGCGCTGGAGCTATAACCCTGGTTTTCGTCTTTTCTTTTTTTTTTCTTGGTAAATCATTTTGTTTTGCGGCCACGCGGTTCATCAATAAATGCTGGACTTAGAGATGACTGCAAGAGTATGCTACCTGCACGGCAGAGCCTGGCAAGCTACCCGTGTTGTATTTGATATGCCAAATACCAGTAACAATTATAGAACTCATTCCGGAATGGATTGAGGCTCTTTATGTTCCTGGAGCAAGCAGATGCCCTTGGGCTCTACTAGCATGAGACAGGACATATGGAGATGTTACTGGGGCCCGCTCGAGCAAATTGATGATGAACGGGAAGACAGTGATACAGTGATACAGTGATATCTCTTAATTTACTTGGGAAAATTTTGTTTTTTTTCTAGGTGCTTTTTAAATTTTTTATTATACTACCGTGAGACATCCAATTACAAAAGTGTTCATAATTGGTTCTTGGTAATACAGTATTCCAGCACCCATCCCTCCACCAGTGCCCCATTTCCACCACCAATGTACACCACCCCTCCCGCCCACCCCCAGGCTGCCTCAATAGCAGGTACCCTCGTTTCCTCTCTTTCTCTCTCTTTCTCTCTCTCTCTCTGTCTCTGCATCTCTCTCCCTCTTCTTTTACACATTGTGGCTAGCCCTGCAGATATTTAGAGTTTGTCACTTAAGTCTCTTTGTGTATATTCAATGGTGAGTTTTAGTCTGCCACTACCATTTACTTGGGAAAATTTTGACCTTTCATTTAAATACCACCTAGGTTGAATTATTTATTTATTTTGTCCTTATCTAATTACTGATGAAAATATTGGAAATAGAGAGATTTGTGCCTCTTGGCCTATTTCATTATATTTTTATATATGTTGCTATTTTTCCTGGTGTCACTGTATACTAAATACAATTTTTATATAAGTACTTAATAAAAGGAGCATCCAAAGATAATTACATATTTTTATTTTATTTTGGGGAGTTTGGATCACACATGACTTGCTCAGAGTTATTCTTGATTCTGTGCTCAGGAGAGAACCTGGAGGTGCTCAGGGAACCATAACAGTGCCAGGAATGGAATCCCTGTCGGCCAGGATGATCACATAAAGATATGTGTCTTACCTCATATACTATCTCTCTGAATGTTTTTTAAGAGATGTATATTTTTCTGGGGTGGGAGAATATTATAGGAGTTAGCTGTAGTTGAACCCTGAGCACTACATGCCACACCAAACATCACTGGAGTATCCCAAGTGTGATCACAAGCACCTCAGGACCCAAGCATCAAGCACATCTTTTGTTTTTTTTTTTTTTTTTTTTTTTTTGGGGGCGGGTCACACTCGGCAATGCTCAGGGATTTCTCCTGGCTCTGCACTCAGGAATTACTCCTGGCGGTGCTCGGGGGACCATATGGTATGCCGGCGATCAAACCCGGCTGGCACAGGCCTGGCAGCGTGCAAGGCAAATGCCCTACCCCTGGACTATCACTCCGGCCCTCTTTTGGTCCTCACAATGAACAGTTTATTGACCAGTAAGTCAAGTATTACTGGTAGAAGTCACTGAGGCCTCCAAATACTAGTTGGGAAATTTTTTTGTTGTTTTTTTGGGTCACACCAGGAAATGCTCATGGGTTACTCCTGACTCTTTGCTCAAGAATTAACACTGGTGGTGCTCAGAGGACCATATGGATGCTGGAGATCGAATTTAGGTTGGCAGCACGTAAGGCAAACACCCTACACCCTGTGCTATCGCTCCAGCCCTGGGAAAAATATTTTGAAGCCATATCTTTGCTCAGGGTTGCTCCTGGCTCTGTGCTCAGGGATCACTCCTAGTGTGAGTCGAGGGCGTCCCACAGGTGATACCCTTATAAAGGTAGCATACTACTTTACAAAGCTTATAGTAAGCTTTTTTACTACCTTTATAAAGGTATATAGTATACTACCTTTACAACACAGTTTGAAGTAGTTATACTTTCCAAAATTATGTCGATTTGTGTTTATAGAGATATATAGATAGATATAAATTTAAAGGATATAGATTAGAAATCAATGGATATAAATATGTGTATATATACATATAATACACATAGGATATATAGACAGACAGACAGACAGACAGACAGACAGACAGACAGACAGACAGACAGACAGACAGACAGACAGACAGACAGACAGACAGACAGATAGATAGATAGATAGATAGATAGATAGATAGATATACATAGAAATTTTCCCAGTGTATTTTAGGTTATTTTGAATACTGTTCAAAGTCTGTTGCTTTTGTTTTCTTTTTCGCACACTGGGTGATTCTCAGAAGAGGTCACTCCTGGCTCTGTACTGAGGAATTATCCCTAGTGGTGCTGAGGGAACCATAGGAGATGCTGCGGGATCGAACCCGGGTGTGCTGGGTGCAAGGTAAATGCTCTACCTGCTGTATTACCTAATTTGCCCCATCTATTGCTTTTAAGAGACCTATAAAGAGAATGACTGGATCACCAAAGTCTTTTGTAATACAAATCTGTCTCTAGAGCAACAGAAAATGAAACTGAGTAGGACTCAAATTGCAACAGCTTTGAAAGTAGGTAAATTCTTGTGTAAAATTTTTTGGAGAGAAAAATCTTAGAACTTGAGATCATGGAAAAGAGGATAAACAGACCATAAAGGTGCTTAGAGGAGCAAGCTTCAGATAAGTAAGGGGCACTGGTTAAGTCAATTAACGACTTCCAGTTCCTCTGCCTATAGTATTTAGTTAGCAGGCCTGGTCCCTAGTTGGCTAAAGCAGTGCTCACTTGTTAACACATGTTTTATTGCCTCCCTTCCTTCCCTTTATCACTTCCTAATAATGCTTTCAAAGATCTAGATCTTCCTTTAGAAAAATGCTCCATATGAAAGGAGAAATGTCTAGGAGGACTTTATGGTAGTAAATAAATATTGAGGGAAGACAATCAGTGCTTACAGAGAAAGTGATAATAATAAGAAATTGAGGGTTGCACTACATACACTTAAAGGCCATAAAATATTAAAAAATAAGAGATTTATTCTACCCAATTAACTGTTTCATGAAAATGTTTGTGCTACTCATTATTTTGTGCAATTATAATAGTACTAACTTTCCATTTCATAAAAGTTCATGTAAAAATACAACAATATGGTGCCAGAGCGATAGTCCAGTGGGTAGGTTGTTTGCCTTGCATGTAGCCGACCAGGGTTCGATCCTCAGTATCCCACATGGTCCCCTGAGCACTACCAGGAGTAATTCCTGAGTGCAGAGCCAGGAGTAACCCCTGAGCATTGCCGGTGTGGCCCAAAAAAGCAAAAAAAAAAAAGACAACAATGCATGTTGAACCTTGTGTCAGTTTACTTAATTTTGAAATATTTCATTTTAAAGTTTTTAAAATACTGAATTATTTTACTTCAGGATTTCAGAGTATAAATCCACATAGCCTGTCATCCATTGTTCAGTCTTTTCTATGTTTAACTGGATTTTGCATAATTAAAGGTGTATATAATGATTTATGTGCACATAATGAAATAACTGTAAGTTAAGTTTCATCAGTAAACGCTCGAGTTGAGAGCCTTCTATTGAGACTATACCACCTACACAGTATAGCCTGGCAAGCTACCTGTATTTTAATTACCAGTTATACCAAAAACTAGTGACAATTATGGACCTCAGTCCCATGACCCAAAGAATGGTTTCGGGCTCCTCCTGTCCCTGGACAAGTAGATGCCCTTGGGTTACACTTGCTTGTGATAGGACTAATGGATATGTTACTAGTGCCTACTCGAGCAAATCGATGAACAGTGGGAAGACAGTGATACAGTGAATGAAATAACTGTAGTCAAAATAGTTAACATATCATTTCCTCAGAGTTACTAGTTATATAAAAAATAGCACCTAAAATATATTCTTTGAAAAATTATAAATATTAATAATTATAATCTTCATGCTATATATTATATCTCTAGACCTATTCATCTTACACTTCTGTAACTTTAAATGCATTAACAAACATCGTTTATTTCTCCTACACTACTGATGAGTATAATTCTATTCTCTGCTTTTCAAATTAAACTTTTTTTTAAGTATTTTATTATACCACCGTGAGATATACAAATAAAAAGATATACAATTAAAAAGTTCATGTTTGGGTTTTGGTCATACAGTGTTCCAGCACCCGTCCCTCCACCAGTGCCCATCTCCCACCACCAACATCCCCGGTTCCCTCCCCCTTCCCCAGCCCACCTCCATGGCAGGTTCTTTATTTCTTTCCCTTTCTCTCTCTTTCTCTTTTCCTTCCCTTCCAGACTATGGATTACAGAACATACATTAAAAGGTTGTCATGTGTATCCTTTTGCCTCTATTTAATGCTCAATTCTAGGTTGGCATTAGTACCCTCGACAATTATTAGCACCCTGTTCCATTTTCTGTCTTACCTAACCTCTGACTCCCACACGTTTGTGATAATTTCCACCTTTGACAAGACCTCCTGATATATGTTTCACTTGACCTTGGATATTGGTATCATAATATGTACATATATATTTATGCCATGCAAATAAATGCAGTCATTCTGTATCTGTCTCTCTCCTTCTGGCTAATTTCGCTCAACATAATCTTCTCCATGTCCATCCATTTATAGGCAAATTTTATAACTTCATTTTTCCTAACAGCTGCATAGTATTCCATTGTGTAGATGTACCAAAGCTTCTTTATCCAGTCATTGATTTTCGGTCAAATTAAACTTTTAATAGGGTCCTTTAATTACACCCTTGTGTACTTAAAGTTTACTTAATTTTGCTTTTGGAAATGGCAGAATTTTCTTTTTAAGATGAATAACATTTTGTTTATATATATATTTATATAGGTATATATATATATTTTTTTTAAATGAAGTCATGCATGATGGACAGGTTGCTTTCCTCTCTTGGCTAGTATGAGCTATACCTGTCAATTTCTTTTTATTTTGCTTTCTGGGTCACACCCAGTGATGCTCAGGGGTTGATTATTCCTGGTTCTGCACTCAGGAATAACTCCTGGCGGTACTTGGGGACCATATGGGATGCCGGAGATCGAACCCAGGCCGGCATGGGCCGGCTGCGTGCAAAGCAAATGCCCTACCCGCTGGGCTATCTCTCCAGCCCCGTATACCTGTCAATTTCAGTGTTACCATATTTGCATTAGATATCTACACTTATTTTTAAGTCTTAGTGTGATTTCAATACTTGAATAGATCCACATATTGTAAATATTACATGATATTTTTAGACAGAGCATAATCATGTAATCAATATTCAAGATATGATAGAAGTTAAATATTACCAAAAATACTGCTTTTATATATACATGTTTCTTTTAGACAATTCTCACACCAACAACAATAAACACTATTTCCTGGTTCTTTTTTAACAAATGACAACCTGTCATTTCATTTTTATATCTCCTTTGATATATTACGCATTGTAAAATATAAAGACTAAGTTATTCCTGTATAAATATAAAGACTAAGTTACTCCAAGCTCTGGTCCTGGCCTGCCATCCCAATAGAGCCTTGGAAAAGCCAGAGGAAGGCAGCCACGTTCCACATCTGGACTCCACAGCTCGTCAGAACTCCACCCAAGAGAAAAGTCAATCTCAAGTTTAGCTCGTCACAGTCCCACCCCATAGAGACACTATTTCTAGCCCAGGTATGCTGAAACAGAGACACAGATACATGAGGCAGAGCTGCTACCAGCTCTCCCTGTTGTGCACAGCTGCTTTGCAGCCTTGCAGTTCATCAGTAAATGAGTGAACTGAGAACCTACCTACTACCAAGAGTGTCCACCCACATGGCAGAGCCTGGTAAGTTATCCATGTCGTATTCAATATGCCAAGAACAGTAACGCTAATGGACCTCATTACCATGCATGACCTGAACAAATGGTTTGAGGCTCATCATATTCCTGTAGTGAGCAGATGCCCTTGGGTTACGCTTAGCACACAACAGGGATGAATGGAGACATTACTGGTGCCTGCTCCAGTAAATCGATGAACAACAGAAAGACAAGAGATATGTGATACTCCTGTATGCTGTCTATACTTAAAAAACACCAACATTTTTTCTATAATTTCTGTTCAAAACACTTTCAATGAACAGAAATGAAAAATTCCAAAGTCGATAGTTTGAGGAGGAGATTTTAATAGGGAGCAAAAGGTATATTTTCACTATGGCTTTTGGACATTTAAAAAGAGACGTGAATTCAGACACATAAGCAAACAATGTCTATTACTCATTGATCGTATTAGAAACATATTTATTTGATCTCCCACCTTGATCAGGATTCTTTTGCTAACAGTACTCCAATTACATTAAAAACATCTTTATATTAAAGCATTATATCCTAACATTAAATCAGGTTTGAAACTAATTGTTTTATTTGAATTTAAGTCATAATCTATGCTGAAATTTTTATTTTAGGATGACTAGAGGCATTTTAGAATGATAATTTTCTTTTATTAGGATACATCTGTTGATTAAAAATGAGTTTTGAATTTATAAAGTGTTCTAAGTAATTAATTTTAATAATGACATATGCAATGTATTTCTGAAACAGTTTTCCTACAATACAAGCCATTCCATATTCATTAGATACTTCCTTATTTGACAGATAAATGCCCGAAGGAGACAATTACTGCAATGTCTGACTCAGTGCACTATCTTTCCAGCTAAAATGCAGTCCTTTCTTGTTAACATGGATATAAAGAGCATATGATGAAATTCCTCACCTGCATATTTGCATTTAATAATGTCTAGTTTTTATGTTTATATTTTCCATAGTAAATTAACAATTTCCTTAAAATAAAAATTAATTTTAAGTATGAAATCAGTTAAAAATATATCTGGTTAATCACCACAAAGTGACTATGGGATTAAGGACAGTTAGGATAGAGAAGAGACCAGTATAACAATGATAGCTAGGAGTTGTCATTTTTGACAGGAACTGAATGTTGCAAATAGTAAAGGGATATATATATGATAACCTTTTAAGTATGTCTATTGCAAACCAGAAATCCCCAAAAAAGAGAGACAGAGAGAGAAAGTGCCTACCATAGAGGCAGACATGGGGAGGGGAGAACCTGGGACATTGGTACTAGGATATGTACATTGGTGAAGGGGCATTGTATAACTGGAACCCAATCATTGTAACCCATTCACAGTTACAATAATTTTTAACTGTGTATCTCACTGATTTAATAATAAATAAATAAATAAATATTAGAATAAATAAAAGATATAAAGCATACCACTATTTAAAATAGTACTTAATATAAAAATTACATACAATATTAAGGTTATAATAGACTAAATTTTTTTTTGTTTTTAGTTGGTATTAATTAGTTTATGTTAATTATTTTCAAAACACCAAAAGAATTGTGTTATAAAACACTGACTTCCAGCATACAGAATTGAAAATTTTCTTTATGAATCTTGTTTATCTGCAGATAGTCTATCATTGTCACTGTCACTGTCTTCCCGTTCATCATCGATTTGCTCAAGCAGGCACCAGTAACATCTTCATATGACCTGTCTCATGCAAGTAGAGCCCAAGGGCACCTGCTTGCTCCAGGAATATAAAAAGCCTCAAACCATTCCAACAGGTCATGGGAAAGAGGTCTATAATTGTTACTGGTATTTGGCATATCAAATATGACACGGGTAGTTTGCCAGGCTCTGCCGTGCAGGTAGCATACTCTTGTAGTCATCTCTAAATCTAGCATATTGATGAACTGTGAGGCTGCTTGCGACTGCACGAGCTGGGCTTTGATAGGCTGTGGTAGGATGTGGAAAATGGAGGCCCTCGTGGAGTGGGGGGGTCGTCTGGCTTGTTGCAAGGCTTTGCTGGAGTGGCGGGCCAGGGCTAGAACCCGCCATCCCCCCCTCCCGGAGCCTTGTGAGCAGCTTGGCACAGGGAGAGCCGGTAGCAGCTCTTCCCCATGTCTGTGAGTCTCTGGATCAGCATACCTGGGCTGGATTTAAATAAAAAGACTGCTGAACTCTCACACCAGCCTGACTCCACCTCAGGCAGCCTCCCTGGGGTATGGCTGGCTGGCGGGGCGCCTGGGGTCGTGGTAGAGCCCCAGGTCTCGGCAGAAGGTGGAAATACAACCCCCAGAAGTCCGAGTGGAACTGGAAGTAAAGGGTCATTTTGAACTCTCACACTGGCCAGACTCCGCCTCAGGTAACCTCCCTGGGGTGTGTGGCTGGCGAGTTGGGCAGCCGCTCACGTGGCTGCTTATTAATAGAAAAACTAGGAAAGTCAACACCAAGGGAAGGTAATACCCTCAAGAAAAAAAAGAGGAATCTATGCCTGAACACCACAACACCATGGGGAAACAATGCAGATCCCCAGCTCAAAGAACAGATGAAGGAATCGACCCTGAAGACTCAAAAAAGAATACAGATGTGCATGATCTCTCTGACAATGAAATTAGAGAAGAAATTGGTAGGATGTTTAAGGAGCTCAACGAAAAAATCGAGCAGATGTCCAATAAAATACAGGAGAACATAAACGAAGCAGTTGAAAGGGCAGTCAATAAACTATGGGAGGAAATGAGAGCAGAAATGAGAACCATGCAAATAGAGATATCATCGCTTAAAAACTCAGTAGACGAAATGAAAAACACAATCGGGGCTCTCAACAGTAGGATGACAGCAGCGGAAGAGAGAATCAGTGAAACTGAAGATGAACTGCAGAAAGCAATCAGAGATCTACATAAGATGGAAAAAAGACCGGAAAATCTATCAGCAACGAAACAGAGAACAATGGGATGAAGCCAGGCAGAACAACATAAGAATCATCGGAGTCCCAGAGGGACAGGAAAGTAACCCCAAGGAAATTAAAACAGTTAAAAACGTCCTGACTGAAAAGTTCCCTGAGTTAAAGGACGAAGGCATCCAGATCCAAGAAGCCCTACGCGTACCAGCAATAAGAGACCCCAATAGAAAGACCCCAAGACACATCCTAGTCAAAGTAATGGATGCCATAGACAGAGACATAATTCTTCAGGCAGCAAGATCAAAGAAGGAAATTGTATACAAAGGAGCATCCATTCGACTTTCAGCCGACTTCTCAGAAGAGACCCAGCAAGCCCTAAGGCATTGGTGGGATATAGTAAAAAAACTTAATGAAATGAATGTCTCAGCAAGAATTCTTTATCCGGCTAAACTCTCACTCAGATTTGAAGGACAGATATACAACTTCTTGGATAAACAACAGCTTAGGAACTTTGTAAAATCAAAACCAACCTTAAAAAGAAGGACAAAAGATCTACTATAAGACAAGACATAACCCAAAAAGAACAACCAACCTATTCAGAAAGATGGCACAAAATCCCATGACAATAATCTCTTTCAATGTCAATGGTCTAAATGCACCAGTTAAGAGACACAGAGTGGCAAAATGGATCACAAAATTGAATCCGACATTCTGCTGCCTTCAAGAAACACACCTGAACAATCGGAGCAAAGGCAGGCTCAAAATAAAAGGCTGGAAAACAATCCTTCATTCAAACAACCCATCCAAAAAGGCTGGGGTTGCCATACTGGTATCTGACAACATAGACTTCAAGCTGAAGAAGGTCAGAAGGGACAGTGAAGGTCACTTCTTAATAGTCAAGGGATGCATATATCAGGAAGAAATCACGCTATTAAACATATATGCACCCAACAAGGGGCCAGCAAAATACCTAAAACAACTACTAATAGACTTCAAAGAAGACATTGACAGAAACACAATTGTAGTTGGAGACTTCAACACTGCTCTATCAACCCTGGATAGATCAACAAGATTGAAACTTATCAAGGAAATACTGGCTCTAAAAGAAGAGATGGAAGAAAGAGGGCTGGTAGACATATACAGGGCATTTCATCCCCAAAAAGCTGAATACACTTTCTTCTCCAGTGCACATGGAACATACTCCAAAATAGATCACATGCTGAGCCATAAATCATACCTCCATAAAATCAAGAAGATAGAAATTGTGCCAACTATTTTTTCAGACCATGAGGCACTGAAAATAGAAGTTAATTGTACACAAAAACGGAGACCAATACCAAGTACCTGGAAACTAAACAGCTCACTGCTCAACAACCAGCAAGTCATAAAAGAAATCAAAGAGGAAATCCAAAGATTCCTGGAAACAAATGAGACTGAAGACACGAATTACCAGAACTTGTGGGATACAGCGAAAGCAGTGTTAAGAGGCAAGTTCATAGCTTTTCAAGTATTCATCAGAAAAGAACAAAAGGCCATCATAAACAGTCTGACTTCACAACTTAAGATCTTAGAGAGTGATCAACAAAAGGAACCCAACCCAAGCAGAAAGAAGAAATAATAAAACTTAGAGCAAAAATCAATGAGATGGAATGTCAAAAACAATCCAGAGGAACAACGAAACCAAAAGCTGGTTCTTTGAAAAAATAAACAAGATTGACAAACCACTTGCAAGACTTGTAAGAAAAGGAAAAGAGAGACCCCAAATAAATAGAATCAGAAATGAAAACAGGGACATCACAACAGAAACCACAGAAATTCAAAAGATCATCAGAGTTTACTATGAGAGCCTGTATGCCACAAAACAAGAAAACCTAGAAGAAATGGACAAATTCCTGAATTCCTATAGCTTCCCAAGTCTGCAACAAGAAGATTTGGAATACCTCAACAAACCTATCTCCATCGAGGAAAAAGAATCAGTAATCAAAAGTCTCCCCAAACACAAAAAGCCCAGGTCCAGATGGATTCACCAGTGAATTCTACAAAATCATTAAAGAGGACCTACTCCCAATTCTTTTTTAAGCTCTTCAGGCAAACTGAAGTAACAGAAACACTCCCAAATAGCTTTTACGAGGCACATATCACCCTGACACCCAAAGCAGACAAAGATGCCACAAAAAAAGGAAAACTACAGACCAATCTCCCTGATGAATACAGATGCTAAGATCTTCAACAAAATACTAGCAAATAGAATCCAAAGAGTCATCAAAAATATTATACACCATGACCAAGTGGGATTCATCCCGGGAATGCAAGGATGGTTCAACATCCGCAAGTCAATCAACATAATACATCATATCAACAAAAAAGAAAAATAAAAACCATATGATCATATCAATAGATGCAAATTAGGCATTTGACAAGATTCAACACCCGTTCATGATGAAAGCTCTCTGTAAAATGGGGATTGAAGGAACCTTCCTCAAGATAATCCAGGCCATCTACTATAAGCCCACAGCGAGCATCATTCTCAATGGGGAAAAACTGAAAGCCTTCCCCTTAAGATCAGGGACAAGACAAGGCTGCCCACTCTCACCACTTCTATTCAATATAGTACTGGAAGTACTTGCCATAGCAATCAGGGAAGAAAAAGACATTAAGGGCATCCAGATAAAAAGGGAAGAAGCCAAGTTGTCACTACTTGCAGATGACATGATATTATACCTGGAAAACTCGAAACTCTCTACCAAGAGGCTCCTAGAAATAGTACATTCCTATAGCAGAGTAGCAGGGTACAAAATCAATACCCAAAAGTCAACAGCCTTCCTATATGCAAAGAGCGAAAGAGAAGAAAGGGACATTAAAGAAACTATCCCATTCACAATTGCTCCACAGAAAATCAAATACCTAGGAATCATTATGACAAAGAATGTAAAGGATCTCTACAAAGAAAACTACAAAACGTTACTTCATGAAATAAAAGAAGACCTGAGGAAATGGAGACATATTCCCTGCTCATGGATCGGAAGGATTAACATTATCAACATGGTAATACTCCCTAGAGCTTTATACAGATTCAATATGGTCCCTATAAAGATACCCATGATGTTCTTCAAAGAAATTGAACAAACACTCCTGAAATTTGTATGGAATAATAAAACTCCACGAATAGCTAAAGCAATCCTTGGGGAAAAGAAGATGGGAGGTATCACTTTCCCAACCTCAAGCTCTACTACAGAGCAGTTGTAATTAAGACAGTGTGGTATTGGTATAGAGACAGACCTGTAGACCTATGGAATAGAACTGAGTATCCTGAAACACATTCTCAAATATACAAGCACTTAATCTTCGATGAAGGAGCAAAAAATATTGAGCAGAGCAAAGAAAGCCTCTTCAACAAATGGTGCTGGGAAAACTGGGCAGCTACTTGTAAAAAAATTAACTTAGACCTCCTTCTAACGCCATGTACAAAAAGTCAGATCAAAATGGATTATAGATCTCAATATCAGACATGAATCTATAAGGTACATCGAAGAAAACATAGGAGAAACACTCTACGACATCAAAACGAAAAGTATCTTTAAAGACGACACACCACTGACCAAGCAAATGGAAGCAAAGATAAACAAATGGGATTATATAAAACTAAAAAGCTTCTGCACCTCAAAAGAAACGGTGACCAAGATACAAAGACAATCCACAGAGTGGGAAAGGATATTCACCCAATACCCATCTGACAAGGGGTTAATATCCAGGATATATCAGGCACTGGTAGCCCTTCACAAGAAAAAAACAGCCAACCCCATCAAAAAATGGGGAGAAGAAATGAACAGAAGCTTCCAAAAAAGAAGAAATTCGAATGGCCAAAAGGCATATGAAAAAGTGTTCTTCATCTTTAATCATCAGGGAGATGCAAATCAAAACAACAATGAGGTACCATCTCACACCACAGAGACTGGCACACATCCAAAACAGCAAGAACAACCAATGCTGGCGTGGATGTGGGGAAAAGGGACTCTGATCCACTGTTGGTGGGAGTGCGACTGGTCCAGCCCTTTTGGAAAACAATATGGGCATTCCTCAGAAAACTAGATATTGAGCTCTCATTTGATCCAGCAATAGCACTCCTGGGAATATACTCGAGAGACCGAAAAACACAGAGCAGAAACACTATCTGTACTTCTTTATTCATCTCTGCGCTATTCACTATAGCTAGAATCTGGAAACAACCTAAATGCCCAAGAACAGAGGACTGGCTAAAGAAACTGTGGTTCATCTACACTCTGGAATACTATGCGGCTGTCAGAAAAGATGAAATTACGAAATTTACCTGCAAATGGATGGACATGGAGACTATCATGCTGAGTAAAATTAGTCAGAAGGAAAAGGACAGATATAGAATGACTGCATTCATTAATACGACATAAATAAATACCAGTGTTTTACTAAATGTGGGAAATGGTAATGGCAGATTAAAACTCACCATTGAATATACAGAAAGAGACTTAAGTGATAAACTCTAAATATCTGCAGGGCTAGCCACAATGTGTCAAATAAGATGGAGAGAGAGATGCAGAGACAGAGAGAGAGAGAGAGAGAGAAAAAAGAGGAAACTGGGGTACCTGCTGTTAAGGCACCATGGGGGTGGGCAGGAGGGGGTGGGGTACATTGGTGGTGGAAATGGGGCACTGGTGGAGGGATGGGTGCTGGTATACTCTATTACCAAGAACCAATTATGAACACCTTTGTAATTGTATGTTTCACGGTGGTATAATAAAAAAATTTAAAAAAAAAGACTGCTGCAGGGGGATCTCGATGAGCTGGGCTGTGATAGGCTGGTCTGCTGGGTGGAGTTCTGATGAGGGGGAAGTCTGGATGTGGAAAATGGAGGCCCTAATGGAGTTGGGTGTCATCTGGCTTGTTTGCGAGGCTCGGTTGGGATGGCGGGCCAGGGCTACAACCCGCCATGCCCCCTTCTGGGCACCTCGTGAGCGGCTGGGCACAGAGAGAGCCAGTAGCAGCTCTACCCCATGTCTGTGAGTCTCTGTGTTGTATGAAAGGAGAGAGGGTTAGCAGATAGTCTATATTACTGCTATTTCTATAATTATTTAAGTGTGTATAAAGAGCTCCATCCAAGAGAAAACCTGATCTTTCCCCTATAAGTTTTATTAGTAAATGCTCGAGATGATAGCCTTCTACTAAGAGTGTACCACCTACAGGGCAGAACCTGCCTAACTACCCATGTTTTATTTGTTATGCAGAAAACTAGTAACAATTATGGACCTCAATTCCATGACCTGAAGAATGGTTTGAGGCTCTTCCTGTCCCTAAAGCAAGCAGATGCCCTTGAGCTACACTTGCTTGCTACAGGACATATAGAGGTGTTCTTGGTGCCCACTCGAGCAAATTGATGAAAAACAGGAAGACAGTGATACAGACAGTATATAATAGAACATTTATTTATCTAATTTAATAAATCAGAGATGGTCAATCTCTCCATCTAAGCTAATAGGTTTATTTAGTAAGGTATTGTGATTCACAATGAATCAGCTGAATACTATTCTATTGTGTGAATGTATCACCACAGTTGCCTTATACACTCATTTGTTGCTGTGCATTTGGCTTGTTTCTAGGTCTTGACTGTTATAAATATTGCTGCAATGACCATAGTGTGTAGATATCCTTAAAATTAGTATTTTTATGTTCTTGGGATAGATACCAAATGAGTGGAATTGCTGAATCAAATGGAAGTTTTTTTTTAATTTCTTAGAAGTCTCCATACAGTTTTTCATAGATGTTAGGCTATAGGACAATTCTAACAATAGTGACTGAAGCTTCCTTTTTCAGTGAATCTCGGCCATACTGGTATTTTTCTCACTTTATAGTTAACACCTTTCTTACTGGTGTAAGGTAATATCTTATTATTATTTTGACTTGCATTTGCATGATAATCCGTGAGATAAGCACATTTTCAAGCCATCTGTTGACTGTATGGCTTCTTTGAGAAAAATTTTCATCTTCTTTCTCCCTGTTTTCCTGGAGTTACTGGCTTTTTTTGTTGTTAAGCTCTGTAAGTGTTTTGTGTATCTTAGATATTAGCTCCTTGTTAGATGTGTGATGGATGAATACCTTTTCCCATTCAGTTAGCTCATTTTTCAAAATATCATTTATTGAGGTAAAGTTTGTTAACAAAGTGTATATATTTTAGAGGTAAAATTTCATGTCTCTTCAAAATCTATGCTAACAAGCCATACTAGAAAATATTTGAGAACTGGAGAGATTATACTTAGGTTATGGTTCTTGCTTTACATGTGATTCACACCTGATTCAATCCCAGCCACCATATTAGATTCTCTAAGCACCATTAGGGGTAACCTCTGACCAAAAAGTTATGAGGAAGCCATGAAGACCATCAGGTTTGACCCCAAAACTCCCTCACAAAAAATGAAATATTAGAGATCAAACTCTTTACAAGGTTAATAACAAAGTACCTAGCATTACTTTTCTGTTTCTCAAATAATAATTATAATCTCTTAAATTATATATAAATAAAAAGGTAACATGTTCTCATTAATCTGTATTTAGTTATTATTATAGTCATAACTAACATCGAGGCCTTTTAGGTAATGGGAGAGTAGATTTCAATAGGCCCATCTCCACAGCTCCTAAACTGCCCCTCCAGTAAGTTTTCTGAGTTCTTTAGGTGTGGATGGGAAGTTTCCTTGGGACACTCAGTGGTTTCACTGGTGGTAAATGTTGCATTGAAATGATTTAGCCATGAAAATTATGATTAACAGTACTGTAAACCCCAGTACTTTAGTAAAAATAGTCTTAAAAACTAAACATAGTCTTAAAAACTAAACAAAAATAAATATGTAGCACTCTGAGAAGGAAAATAAAGGAAAAACCAGGTGAAGATTTTCCCTCTATAGAAAATGGAAATGTAGGTAAATTCAGTATTTACACTGGAAGCAATCAGTGTGTGTGTGTGTGTGTGTGTGTACATATATATATATATATATATATATATATATATATATATATCTATATGTACATGTACATATATGTCTCTTATCTTCCCATTGTTCATTGATTTGCTTGAGCGGGCACCAGTAACGTCTCCATTCATTGGGAATGGGGTCCATTATTGTTACTGTTTATGGCATATGGAATACAACATGTGTAGCTTGCCAGGCTCTGCTGTGGCTCAGGGTTCATCCAAGGGGGGCCCAGTCTTTTTCTATGTCAGACCATCAACCATCCAGGTCCCACGGGCAGAGCCCTGGGGGGGTGTAGACAAGCATGTCTCCTGTCTGCCACCTGCCAATGCAGTCGGGCACCACAGCCACACCTGCAACACCTCAAGAGGCAGAATATATGTGTGTGTGTGTGTATATATATATATATATATATATATACTCACATATACATATATAATTTTATCAAATTATCCTTCTGTCACTGTGTATTCAATAGAAAACTATCAATGCATAGTGAAGTAGGAATTGAAGGCTAAGATTCAAAGATAAAATATCTTTGAGATATCTTTGAGATATATCCTCTGAGAAAAGCCAAGCTTTGTGATTATATATCCTTGGGAATAATTAGCATATTCCTGAGGAAGTAGCTGAGAAATTAAAATGGGAACAAGTTTCAACAAATTCAAGGACTTAGAGGGACAGATTTTTTTCTCACCCAAAACTGTCTTGTATAAAACTGAATTTGAAACCCCAAAAGACTGCACCTTAGGAATAGGACTAAAAATTAAAATTGGCTAGTCCTCATTGGGTACAAATCAGAGTTTTGAGCTTCAGTCCATACTATATTAAATCTCTTAGAATCATAAATACATTGCATGGTTGATGCAACTAAATTCCTCTCTAGTGAAAGAACTTTATCTCAAATAATACCTAAAATAATATAACTATATAAGATTAAGGGAGTTTTGTGTGAAGAATTGTTTCTCGGGCTAATCTGTATTTTGAATTTCCGAGTAATACTACCTCAAAATGTCATTCACTGTGTTGGAAATAAGGCATTCAATGAGATAAAATATGGTTATAGGGGTAAATCATAATTCAATATTATTTGTGTGTTTGTGAGAAGATATCAGGATATAAACACAAAAATATAGAATCTGAAATCACCAATGAAGATAGCTATCTAAGCAGTGGAGGTCTCAGAAGAAACTTACCGAGTTAATAACTTGATCTTACCCAGTTCATAATCTGTAGGCTCTATGACTATGAGATGATACATTTCTGTTCTTTAAGCCATCTAGTCTGTGATGCTTAGTTATGACAGCAATATTGATATAACACAATGATCAAAGCCCAAGATATACAATTAAAATAGAACTATCTATTGTTAGTCTCAATAGAAGAATATCATTCATTAGCTAAGAAAAAGATCATGCAGAATAAAGATATATATTCAGAGAAATAAAGTAGATGCTATAATAATAAGCCAAAATGAATTTGCTAACTAAGGAATTCAGAACCAGATACTAGGCATTCAAAAATTAATTATATATTTGATATAGACCAACAGAGATATTAAAGTAGATGAATAATCAAGTTTTCTATAAGAAAGGGTGCAAATTAGAAAAATGAAAGATACAGATTAAAATTTGAGATATAATATCTATTCAAATATAATTGAGTACAATGAAAAAGAAATTGTGGCTGGAGTGATAGTACAGTGGGTAGGACGTTTGCCTTGCAAGCGGCCGACCCAGGTTCAATCCCCGGCATCCATATGGTCCACAGAGTACTTCCAGGAATAATTCCTGAGTGCAGAGCCAGGAGTAACCCCCTGAGCATCGCCGGCTGTGACCCAAAAAAAGCAAAAAAAAAAAAAGAAGAAGAAGAAAAAGAAATACTAAAGATTTAAAGAAATTAAAACTGATAATTTTGAAATTATTACATAAAGTTCAAATTAAGAAGCAAGGTAAATATTCCTATTTAGCACAGTAAATATGCTTTAAACAATGATTTCAAACAAATAATAAAAACAAACAGAAAAGCAATACTTATCACTCAATCACTATAAATTGAAACCATTTTCCTCAAAAGAAAAACAAAATTTAAGCCATAGCACAAAACAATGTCTTCAATGTATTAAAAGGAGTCAAATGTTTTATATCCAAGAAAAACATTGTTCAAAAATGAACCAAAGAGGTTTTGACAGTAGTAAACAATACTTCCTCTGACAATAATAATGTAAAATAAAATTTTGCTGAAGTCCATTTCTTATCTATCAAAGGAGTAAACACTAAAGTTTGTGTACTGAGCCAGACTTGGAGAATGGGCACTTATATAATATAAAATCACTCAAATGTTATGATGGGAAATTAGATTTTTTAAAGCAAATCCCCACTGTTGTTGAGGTATCATGATTTATAATATCGCTCTACCCCAGGGAAGTTCAATCCTATAGATCATCTTTCCAGTTTGGTAGCCTTTGGGCTTTTGCTTTCTTACTATCTATGCTTTATATCCCACATGTGAAAGAGCTCATTCTGTATCTGAACCTCTCCTCTGACTGACTTCACTCAGCATGACACTCAATTCCATCTATGTAGTGTCAATTTGAATAATTTCATCTTATCTTAAAACAGAGTAGTATTCCATTCTATGTCTATATCATGATTTCCCCCTTTTTTTTCGGGGAGGGGGTGGGTGGGTGCAGCTTACTCCAAACTGTTCTCAGGATTTACTCCTGACTCTATGCTCAAGGTTCACCTTTATATATATATGCATATATATATATATATAAATTTTATTGTATCATCATGAGATATACATTTATAGAGCCATTCATGATTGAGTTTCAGTCATACAATGTTGCAGCATCCAACCTTCCACCAGTGCACATTTCCCACCACCAATGTCCCAGATTCCCTCCCCTACCCCACATCCTCCGGGCCTTTATGGCAGGCACTTTTCTTCTCTCTGTCTCTCTGTCTCTCAGTCTCTGTCTGTCTCTATCTCTTCACTTTTAATGGTGCTTAGGTAACCTTGTGTGGTACCTGAGATCGAACCAGGGTCTGAATGGGGATATATCATATGCAAGGTAACCTTAACCCCTCTACTATTTCTATAGCCCTAGTTTCTTCAATCATTGGTTTTAGGGTGCTTGGGCTATTTCCAGATCTTGACTATTGTGAATAATGCTGCACTGAGCATAGGGGTCTTTTCAAATAGTATTTTGAGTGGTTGTAGTAGTAGTGAGAAGTGGAATTTTCATATGAAAATACAGTTGTTAGGTTTTCAAGAAGTGTTCATAATGCTTTCCAAAGAGGTTGAACACTTTCCATTGTTGGTGGAAAACCCACCAACAGTGAATGAGAATTCCTTCCTCCCCCAATGTCAGCATTGATTGTTTTTATTATTTTTCTTTATATATATATTATTTGGGGGCCACTCCTGGCAGTTTTCAGGGCGTTCTCCTGGCTTTGTACTTAGAAATCACTCATGTCAGTTTGAGGACTCTATAAGGTGTGGGGTTAAACCCGGGTAGGCCGCGTCCAAGAAGGCAAAGTGCTCTGATCCCTGTTTGTTACTTTTTATTGTAGTTAGATTTTATTTACTTGATGATTAGCATTTTTCATATATTTAAGGATAATCTGTATGGTTTCTTTGAAAAATTGTCTGTAGAACCCATCATATTTTACATATTGTGAACATCTTGCCCTTTTTAGATAATAAATTTTTTTAGTCATTTATTCAATCATTATGATTTTGTACCAACCAGAGTAGAATGTGTACTCAACTTTTGTGGAGTGAATTTCCTTACACCTGACTGTTAGGTCTGTGTCTTCCATTTCTTCAAGATATCTCTTCAATAAAGTTTCTCTATTGAGTTTTGCTTCAGTGCACAAGTCTTGCACTTCTTTTGTTAATTTTTTCCCAAGCAAATTATTATATCTGAAGTTACTGATTAAATATAACTGTTCTGTTAATACAATTTTTGATTAGTCACTGAAATTCTATATAGAAAAATTAATTTTATACATAGATCTTATGTCATGCAATTTGCTAAACCTATTTTTATTTTTTTTCTATTAATTCTTTAAATTTTCGCCACACAACATTATGTTAATTGCAAATGTGGATAGCTTTCCATGTGACCTTTTAAAAATATTTGTTTTGTATGTTTAATATCTCAGTCTAGAATTTAGTACAATATTGGCTGACACTAATGAGAACAGAAATCTTGTCTTCTCATTTAAGTAATAAACTTTTCAATTTTTACTTTTGTGATGTTAAGATATTTTATATATTACATCTATCTGGTTAATTCTTATATATTATTTATCTCATTTCTATTTTATCATGCATGTCATTAAAACGCTCAGGGATCATAGGTTTACATCATTGTATATGTTTTAGGAGTACAGGGTATGTTCTCACACATTTGAAAAGGTGCCATCTGTGTGACATCAATAACGCTTCATCAAAGACAAGTGAATCCCTTTGTTTCTGCTATTTCTGCATTTTGGCTTTTCTTCTAATCATCAAAGAACTTCGGTATTTTGATCATATGTTTTCTGCATCAATTGAGATGGTCATGTTGATTTTTTCTTATTGGCATGGTTTGACACACTGATTGATTTTTATATGTTCAACTACCTCTCACATTCCTTGTTAGTTCTGTATTTTTCTTCTTTAAATATTTCTGTGCTTAATTTTACAGTATCTTTATAATAATTAGTGGTTGAATTTCTATTCTTTTATCATCTTTATCTGATTTTGTTATCAGTATAATACTGGTTACAGAGAGTGTTAGAAAAATATTACTTTCTCTTCTATTTTTGCTGCTAATAGATAAGTCTATATTTTCCATTCCTTTTGATTTGAGTTTAATTTCTTTCTAGTTATGGTACAAGCTAAGGTTCTTATTTTTTTTTAATGTGAACATATTCTTTATATTCTACAATAAGAACCTTAATGTTTATAAAATATAGTGTTAGCAGGAGGTCGAATGATATTCACTAAGAAATTTATTTCTTCCACTCCAGTTAACCTTATCACCTACCCATTATTTATAACCTAGCAACTCATAACCACTTTTCCTTTCCTTTCTTTGTAGTACTGGAGCAGAAACTTCTGGACATTCATCCTTTACCAGTTTGCTTGACATCAGATTTTGCCCAATAGAGGGCACTGGAAGGCTATTGCAACATTAGAGCAGGAAGGACTTATTTATTTATTTGTTTACTTATTTATTTATCTATTTATTTTATTTATTTATTTTTAAATTTACCCGTGTACTTTGTTCAACATGGCATCAGTTGAATGCACTGGACTACAGGGAACCTGATACTATCCACCATAGCACAGGCTCCATGCATTAGAGGCCCTTGCATTTGGAAAAGTTTCTTCATTCTATAGTATCAACAGTCTGGTTTCTCTTAAAGCCAGTAATTTCTCTAGGAAATTTCTTTTCCTGGTGAATGCAATTATGGTTTTTTATCAGTGCATTTAGAGGTAATACCGTATAGTTCAGTTCAGTCCTCTTCCCCATAACAATCACTTATGTCCAGGAATCAGGGTAGGAGGTGTTCCTCTCATTTTACACATGACCTAGTAACCATGAATATTTGTTTCACATTTTGAAAACTTTGAGATCTACTGATCTGATATCTTATATCCAAAGTAGAAAATTCTATCTGAAAACACAATAACTAATTCCATTCACTTCAAAGAGTTCAGCAGCACATTTTGGAATTTCTATTTCTCTTATTACTGAGTAGTGTATTTGAATTTAATCATTAAGGGAAAATTGGTGTTATTATACAATAGAACAAATAGGACCATGCTTAATACCTGTTATTATACAATAGAACAAATAGGACCATGCCTAGTACCAGGCAATTTTCATAGGTTTCTTTACGTATGTCCATAGCCACTTAATTGCTAATAGAAAATGAAAGCTGTTGGAAAAAAAAACAAAAACAAAATAAGGACTATTAAGAAAATTTAGAATATAAAACATTGAGACAATGAAATAAAAGATATTTCTTTATAACTAAGTGCATAAAAAAGCAATATTAATATATCTTAAAGATTTGTAAGGTTATGGACAGTGTAAAATTCCTGTTTGCACCCCTGTTGCTTTTTGACACACATAACTATTTTTACTATTTGATAGCAATATGAAATATATTGATGATGGAAATTTCCAGAGAATAAAATAATATCATGAGAATGATAATAGATTATTTCTGAGTACAAAGATTTCTTTAAAAAGAAATTGTATTATTTTTTAAAAAATAATAAGCCAGGATAAAAAAATTGTTCTATTGAATTGGCATGCAGTAATTCACTCCTAATACATTTTTCCTAGTCACTTTCAATGACCAACTACCCATTATAGTATTTAAGCTAGCATCTTTAAGATGTCTTTAAGATTTCTTTAAGAAAACTGTTGTAGTTTAGCTCTTCATCTGATCTTGACTTTATGAGACATAAACAGCGTTCTCCCATGTGCCCTCATTCAAATTGGAGCACTTCTAAATGCCATTGAGGTATTTGATCTGTTTATTGTCCCAAGAAATCACAGCCCTTTGAGGGACATAATCTCTAAATGGCTTTTCATTTAAAAAAGAATATGAGTTGGAGCTGGGGTGGGGGTGGGGGCAGGAGTAGAAGAACTTGACTAAGATTACGATTACCGGTTCTTCTGCTTGGGAAACCAAAAAGATTTTCGCTGTTTCTTTTGCTCCTCTGACCCAGCCCCTGCCATTCAAAGCCTGGAAAATCTAGACTTGTCCAGTTACGTAAGTAAAAAAAATCCTTCCTTACAGTTAGATCTTTCTTTTCTTAGCAGAATATGAGGGGGAAACAAAACGCATAAGGAACTTTTAATATTAAGTCCCCTTTAAATTCTGCAAGAATTCTGCCTGTGGAAGACGCTCAAGCCATGTGAAAGTTAGCTCCAGCGCCTCACACGTGCTGGGGGCGCCAGCAGTTTTCCAGATGAGCAGTGTGGTACAGCTGCAGTGCAGAACCCTTGGGGTTCTGCACGAGCACTAGCTCTCTGAGTTAGGGCTCAGAGAGCTAGTGCTAGTGCAGGGGTTAAGGTGCTTGTCTTGAATGCAGTGAACTCCAGCACTGCCTCCGCGAGCTTTCTGTTTTCTGGTTGAACAGAGTTCTCAGAGTGGCACCTGATAAGCCTGGAGAAGTTTCTGATGTGGAAGGTACCCTGAAGTTGGGGTTTAGAGGTTTGGGCTTCAAAGGGCAGGTAAGCTTAGGATGCTACTTAGGGTTCTTAAAAGAGTGCAGTTGAATTCAGGAGCTGAATGAAGAGAAGGAAGACAGGCAGAGGAGGGCCTTGTAGATGGAGTGGAGGAGGTGTTCTAAGTCTGGGCCCCGGGTTCACCCTAGGTCTCAAGAAACTGCATGTTGAGATTCTGCACAGGTTTCCCTCAATTGGATAATGAATGTTAAGGACATTGTTAGAATGTATCCTTTGTTGGGATGGTTATTTACTGAGAAGTTCGGTGCTGGAGGAAGTAATGGGGTGCCAGTTTTTAGTTTAACATATTTTAAAAAAATACCCGCAAAGGCAGAGCCTGGCAAGCTACCCATGTCATAGTTGATACGCCAAAACAGTAACAATAATAGACCTCATTTCCATGACCTGAAAGAATGAAAGAGACTCTTCCTGTTCCTGGAGTGAGCAGATACCCTTGGGCTACACTAGCACGTGACAGACAGGACATATGGAGATGTTACTGGTGCCTGCTCCAGCAAATCGATGAACAACCAGAAGACAAGTGATACAAAGATTTCTTATAAAGGTTTCTAACTACACTTTACTCTCTTTCATTTAATTTTCAGTATGGCAATTAATAAAACCTGGGTCAGAGAGATAATATAGTGGGTAGGGCATGGGGAGAGCACTTCTCTTACATGTGGTTGACCTAGTCAATTCCATATGGTTTCTGCATCTCACCAGGAATTATCCTTGAGCAAAGAGCAAGGAGTAAGCCCTGAGCAACATGAATGTGGCTCAAAAACCAAAAAGATAAACATTTGGAAATAAAATATGAAGAAAAGATGGACTTTCTAGAACAAAGGTCAGGCGGATAGGTAGATATATAGATAGGTAGATAGCTAGATAGCTAAATGTGCCTGCAGCTTGAGGTTCTTTGTCCTTTTAGTTATTTCTTACATGCTCTTGAAGGCGTTCCATGCTGTTCTCTTCCTCCTGCCCAGCTCAGGTTTTAGGCAGTTCATCATATTGAGTTATCAACCTAGGTACACATAACTGCTGCATTCAGAGATGTTTGATCCGTTGAGAGTGAATGGGGCCTCTGGAACTAGTTCATTTTTCATGAACGTTGTTTTGTTGGGATTCAGAAGAAAATATTAATAAAGCAAATGCAACTTTCCTCACATATAAGCAAACATGGAAGAAAATAAAATATATTAAATGGCATAGGAATGAAAACCACTCATGGAACCAATCAAGGATCAAATGAAGCCTTCTATGTAAGTATATTTTTCTTTTTATTTTGATTCTGATTATATATTGTGGAAATTCCCTGATCTAAGCATTTATGATTTATGATTTATTCTTTTAAACAAAAACTTAAAAGCAAATATTAAATATTAATGAAAATATTTTGACTTTTGAAAGGGTTTAATGCTTAATTTCATAAAAAAATTTTGCTGATTTGAATGATTAGTTTCATATACATACATATATATTCACATTTTCCCCAGAATTTATATAATATACCAAAGGATAGTTTTTCCTTTAAATTCTGTCATCAATTACTAGAGTTTTTTTTTCTTTTCCTTTTTTAGTGGTACTGGGATTTTGGGCCACTTGGTAATGTCATAATTATTCCTTGTCTGTGCTCAGACATCACTTTTGCCTGTGTAAGTGAACTAAGTGAACTGTATGTGGTACTGGAGATCAGTGCTATGAGACTCCTTGATTATTAGTTTATAGGATTTGATTTATTTTGTCCAAGATCATAGTAAAATAGGTAAAATCATTGAGATTTTCTGGCACTTATATTATTAATCATTCATGCTGCTCCTGAATTGTCACAATAATGTTCAGCTCTTACTAATGCCAACCTAAAACTGAGCATTAAATAGAGGCAAAAGGATACACATGACAACCTTTTAATGAATGTTCTGTAATCCATAGTCTGGAAGGGACGGAAAAGAGAAGAGAGAGAAAAAAAAAAAGAACCTGCTATGGAGGTGGGCTGGGGAAGGGGGAGGGAACCGGGACGTTGGTGGTGGGAGATGGGCACTGGTGGAGGGACGGGTGCTGGAACACTGTATGACCAAAACCCAAATATGAACTTTTTAATTGTATATCTTTTTTGTTTGTATATCTCACGGTGTTATAATAAAATACTTTAAAAAAAAAGAATTTATCTTTGCCATCCTTCAATCTTTGCTTTGTGGTTTTAAGATTCAAACTCCCACGTGTGAGCATCTGATTGGGTACAGGCCTTCTCTAAAAAATTCACTCAAAGTTGAAAGAGTATCCAGTATCTGCTATAGAGGCAAACTGGGGTGGGGAGGGAATCTGGTGACATCGGTGGACAGAAATGTGCACTGGTGAAGGGATGGGTGCTGCAATATTGTATGACTGAAACCCAACCATGAACAGCTTTGTAAATGTCTATCTCACGATGTTATAATAAAAACAATAATAAAGGAAGAGTATCCATATTTTGCTTAATTTAAAAAATAATAATGCCTCCTCCCTCCTCCCTCCCAGCAATAGCACAGAGGGTAGGATGTTTGCCTTCAGGCGTCTGACCTGGGTTCAATTGTCAACATCCCATATAGCCCCCTAGTACTATCAGGAGTAATTCCTGAGTGCAGAGCCAGGAGTAACTCCTGAGCTTTGCCAAGTATGATCTAAAAAGAAAATAATAATAATAATAATATAATAATAATAATAATAACAACAACAACAACAAACTCACATTAAGAAAATCAAATATCTGAAATTTGTTTTCAGCACGTGTGGCCTATGCACTCCAATATTCTAAATAAATAAAACATAATACTTGACAGCTATTGAAGTTATCATCTTAATCGATTATATAAAATGAGCATGATGACTATTTAAGGCTATCCTTAAAATGACTGATTACTTTTGGTGGACTGAATTTAAAGAGATTGGTTCTCACTTTTGTTTGTATTTCATATTTCTGTTCAAGGGACTAACCTAGAATTCTCTATATTACAGAACTTCTTTTTCATCTCACAAACAATTTATAAATAAAGCTGAACTATGTGAAAAGGAAAAATTCAGTTTACTGATAATAAGATGTGTAATTAGGGCAGAAACAAGTAGGGAATTAATATTGGATAGAAACACTAGGTTTCTTAGCTAGAAAGGAAGCTATATCATAAGCTACTTATCTAGAAAACAGTATTTCTAACTATACTAAGTCATGAGGTCATGAATTCCAAGAGTCTTAATTTCTGTAGAGCACTTCTTGAGTTCTGTTGTTTCTGGCTATTGGTTGTGCCATTACCATGTATGTTTATATGTCACATATGAGAGGAATCATTCTATATGTTTCTCCTTTACTGAATAACTTTTTTTTTTATTTTCATCCACCTCAAAGGATTTTCCTTTTTTTTTTCTTTTTTTCTCTTTTTTTTATTTTTGAATTTTTTTTTAAATTTTTTATTTTTTATTATACCACAGTGAAACATACAATTACAAAGGTGATCATAATTGGTTCTTGGTAATACAGTATACCAGCACCCATCCCTCCACCAGTGCCCCATTTCCACCACCAATGTACCCCCCCCTCCTGCCCACCCCCATGCTTCCTTAATAGCAGGTACCCCAGTTTCCTCTCTTTCTCTTTCTCTGTCTCTGCATCTCTCAGCCTCTTATTTTACACATTGTGGCTAGCCCTGCAGGTATTTAGAGTTTATCACTTAAGTCTCTTTGTGTATATTCAATGGTGAGTCTTAATCTGCCATTACCATTTCCCACATTTAGTAAAACACTGGTATCTATTTATGTCATATTAATGAATGCAGTCATTCTATATCTGTCCTTTTCCTTCTGACTAATTTCACTCAGCATGATAGTCTCCATGTCCCTCCATTTGCAGGTAAATTTCATAATGTCATCTTTTCTGACAGCCGCATAGTATTCCATAGTGTAGATGAACCACAGTTTCTTTAGCCAGTCCTCTGTTCTCGGGCATTTAGGTTGTTTCCAGATTCTAGCTATAGTGAATAGCGCAGAGATGAATAAAGAAGTACAGATAGTGTTTCTGCTATGTGTTTTTCGGTCTCGGGTATATTCCCAGGAGTGCTATTGCTGGATCAAATGGGAGCTCAATATCTACTTTTCGGAGGAATGCCCATATTGTTTTCCAAAAGGGCTGGACCAGTCGGCACTCCCACCAACAGTGGATCAGAGTCCCTTTTTCCCCACATCCACGCCAGCACTGGTTGTTCTTGCTGTTTTGGATGTGTGCCAGTCTCTGTGGTGTGAGATGGTACCTCATTGTTGTTTTGATTTGCATCTCCCTGATGATTAAAGATGAAGAACACTTTTTCATATGCCTTTTGGCCATTCGAATTTCTTCTTTTTGGAAGCTTCTGTTCATTTCTTCTCCCCATTTTTTGATGGGGTTGGCTGTTTTTTCTTGTGGAGTGCTACCAGTGCCTGATATATCCTGGATATTAACCCCTTGTCAGATGGGTATTGGGTGAATATCCTTTCCCACTCTGTGGATTGTCTTTGTATCTTGGTCACCGTTTCTTTTGAGGTGCAGAAGCTTTTTAGTTTTATATAATCCCATTTGTTTATCTTTGCTTCCATTTGCTTGGTCAGTGGTGTGTCTTTACTGAATAACTTTAATTAAATTCATTAATGTAATTATTAATGGGCACATCTCTTCATTTCTCCCAAAGAAGAAGCCGAAAGAGCTATGCTTGGAATATCACGCCTCACTCAAGTGAAAGAAGGAATCCGAGGCTCCGACCTCCATCACTGTTCCAGAGTCAGGGACGCTGTCTCGTTTGCCAAGGCATCGAAAATCAGATGGGCTGGACATGTAATGTGATTTGGAGAAGACAACTGGACTAGAGCTGTTACCAACTGGATCCCACGGGATGTCAAAAGATCCCATGGCCGCCCACCTAAAGGTGGTCAGACTTCTTCGTCAAGACCCTGAACAAATGGTTTGAGGCTCTTCGTATTCCTGAAGCAACCAGATGCCATTGGGCTACACTGGCATGTGATAGGGTCAAATGGAAATATTACTGTTGCCTGCTTGAGCAAATTGATGAATAATGGGATGTCAAGTGATCAAGTGATCAAGTGACATTCATTTAGCAGCAAACTGCATGATTTTCTCCTCTATTAAAACTACATAGTAGCCCACTGAATATATACAATATGTGTAATGTGTGTGTATCCCAAAACTTCTTGATCCATTCATCCATATTTGAACTTTGGGTTACTGCTAAGTCCTGGCTATTTATACCGTGCACCTGGCAGAGTATAATTTTGTGCCAGGTGCTGCAATGAACATATGGACATATCCTTTTGAATCAATGGTTTTGTGTTTTGTGGAATATATGCATCCGGATTTCCCTCTCATTAGAACTCCACCCAGCAGACCAGCCTATCACAGCCCTGCTCATGAGGGCTCATGAGAGATCCACACTCTAGCGTCTTTTTTAAATCCGGCCCAGGTATGCTGATCCAGCGACTCACAGACATGGGGTAGAACTGCTGCTGGCTCTCCCTGTGCCCAGCCACTCATGAGGCGCCAGGGAGGGATGGCGGGTTCTAGCCCTCGCCTGCCACCCCAGCAGAGCCTCGCAACAAACCAGAGCGACCCCCTACTCCATGAGGACTTCCATTTTCCACATCCAGACTTCTCTCTCATCAGAACTCCACCCAGCAGACCAGCCTATCACAGCCCAGCTTGCACAGCCACTTGCAGCAGCACGGTTCATCAATAAATGCTGGCTTTAGAGATGACTACAAGAGGCAGAGCCTGGCAAGCTACCCATGTCGTATTGATATTCCAAATACCAGTAACAATTATAGATCTCATTCCCATGACCTGATGTAATGGTTTGAGGCTCTTTATGTTCCTGGAGCAAGCAGATGCCCTTGGCTCTGCTAGCATGAGACAGGACATATGGAGATATTACTGGTGCCTGCTCGAGCAAATCGATGATGAACGGGAAGACAGTGATACATTGTGATACAGTGGAACATATGCATGAAACTATAATTAAAATACTATAAACAATAGTCACTATCACTATCTTCCCGTTAATCATCTATTTGCTAGAGCGGGCACCAGTAATATCTCCATATGTCCTGTCTCATGATAGTAGAACCCAAAGGCATCCGCATGCTCCAGGAACATAGAAGACCTCAAACCATTATATTAGGTCATGAGAATGACCTAATATAAATGTTACTGGTATTTGGCATATCAAATACTACACGAGCAGCTTGCCAGGCTAGCTGTGCGGGTGGCATACTGTTATAGTCACCTCTAAATAAAGCATTTATAGATGAACCGCATGGCGATAGTCTGGTCTGCTGGGTGGAGTTGTGACGAGAGGGAAGTCCGGATGTGGAAAATGGCGGGCCCCATACATAAACAATAGTACCTCAATATAATTGGGGGCCAGAGGGAATGAAATGAAGACCATCATTATGTGAAAGAGGTTAGGCTCATTAGAAGGTATATGAGAAAGAGAGAATATCTGTCAATTCCCAGCTATTTCCACATACAATATGATAAAGCATTCTGACTGAACACAGACTCTATTAAAAATATAAGATACTCTCATTAATATTTTATGTCATTCAATTTTAGTATACACTGCTGTTGCTTAATGCAAGTAAAGTTTGAGTTGGTTTGTTGTATAAAAATGGAAAACTGTAAGTTAATAAAATTATTATTATCTTTTAAAATTTCATAACTTTAGTACTAACAAAAAATCACGATCACGATCACGATTTTCCCGTTGATCATCTATGTGCTAGAGCGGGCACCAGTAATATCTCCATATGTCCTGTCTCATGCCAGTAGAGCCAGGGGCATCAGCTTGCTACAGGAACATAAAGAGCCTCAAACCATTATATTAGGTCATGGGAATGACCCAATATAATTGTTACTGGAATTTGGCATATCAAATACAGCACGAGAAGCTTGCCAGGCTTGCCGAGCGGGAGGCAAACTCTATTAAACACCTCCAAATAAATGGGCTGTGATGGGCTGGTCTGCTGGGTGGAGTTCTGATGAGAGGGAAGTCCGAATGTGGAAAATGGCGGCGCCCGTGGAGTGAGGGGGGCGTTCTCGCTTGTTGTGAGGGCTCTGCCGAGGTGGTGGGCCAGGGCTAGAACCCGCCATGCCTCCCAACTGCCTCATGAACGGCTGTGCACAGGGAGAGCAAGGAACAGCTCTGCCCCATGTCTGAGAGTCTCTGGACCAGCATACCTGGGCGGATTGAGGACAAAGCTGCTGCAGGGTGGGTGTCGATGATCCGGGCTGTGATGGGCTGGTCTGCTGGGTGGAGTTCTGATGAGAGGGAAGTCCGAATGTGGAAAATGGCGGCGCCCGTGGAGTGAGGGGGGCGTTCTGGCTTGTTGTGAGGTTCTGCCGAGGTGGTGGGCCAAGGCTAGAACCCGCCATGCCTCCCGACTGCCTCATGAACGGCTGTGCACAGGGAGAGCAAGGAACAGCTCTGCCCCATGTCTGAGAGTCTCTGGACCAGCAGAGACTCTGGCGCCGGCGGCTTATCAACAAAAAATAAAATGATAAATTTACAATGTCCAAAACGGGGAAGTTTTAATAAAATATGATTTGATTAAAGTGAATTATCTAACATTACAAAATCCCAATACAACTTGAGAGTAAATTATATTTTCTATCTTTTTAATGTTCACTTAGATTTTTTTCTGCCTTAGGTTATTTTAAAAAATATTTCTGTGCTTGATATGCTACATTTTCATTTTACTACAACATTATACCACCAAGTTATTCTATAATGAATACTGTCTAAATAGTAAATTATTTTTTTAAAAAATGAGTTAAACCTTGAGCACAGAATCTGTCATGAAACCAGAATTTGTCTTCTCTAGTTTTAAGAATTTTAACTGTTAATATTCATATAGATGATGGTTAATCTGAATACATAGATGGAAAATTACTCAGAATTTGGATAGTTAGGGGCTAGAGAGATAGAATCATGGACCCAGGTACTACATATGGTCCCCAAGCACTGCCAGGAGTGATCCCGGAGCACAAAACTAGGAGTAATCCCTGAGGAGTATGATCAAGAATCAAAACAAAAACAAAAAAAATACTAAATACATACTGTCGGGTGTGCCGCTGGGGTCCCCGACAGTGCCGGGAAGCGAGTTCCCTTCTACCTCTGAAGCCGACTGGGAATGGATGAAGAATCAGGAATCTGATACAGTTTTAAAAGGCTTTACTAATCATAGGTTCAGGCATACAAATCAACAATAGGAAAAGCCCAGTGCTTAGGATTCCCGGCTAGAACCCCAGCCACGTGTAGGCCAAGATGGAGGCCACCATGTGTAAAGGCCCTGTAAAGAGGAGACAAAGACAAGACTCCCAAGAAGAGTACAAGCCCCAAAAGAGAGCCCAAAAAGAGAGAGAGGGAGAGAGAGGAAGCAAGCTGGTTTTATACCCCTGCAACTCAGACCTCCCACTATTATGGGAAGCAGGAAGGGTCAAATGCCCTCAGGTAATTTCTCCCAGCACCTCACCTAGGTCCTATTATATGCTAATGTTTTGAGCTGAGATCTGCCTGGAAACGCCTTTATAGGGTAGAGAAGGGGGGTTTCTGAGATGGCATGTCTCTGTACCAAAGACTAATACTAATGCCAGTAAAATATTTCTCCAAGCCTTCACAAGAGTCTCCTCTACTTCATGGTAGTTTTGTATTTTAGTTGCCTTAGAGTTATCAGGGAGCCATGCTTGCTTGCTTGGAGACAAACAGCATTTCTCTCTGGTCCAATTACTTAGAGGTTCAATGTGGCCAGGCAAATATCCTGGTAAGATCTAGCTAGTCCCATGATGATTGTGGTAGCATGAGAGAATATTTATACCAGCCAGTACAGAATACATGGTCAGATACACTGCCACATTTAAACTACCCCCTTATCTACGAAGTGATTTGCAGGAGGCAATCCAGGGCAGATGCAGAGGCTTTTAGGCTTTTAGGTGTCCTGCAACAACATACTATAAGATGGATGAATATACGACTAATTTGTTGAACATACAGATATATAATGCCTTAAATTTTTTTTTGTTTGTTTTAGGACAGTGCCTGGTGGTGCTCAGGGCATTCTACTGTTTCAGTATTCAGGGATCATTACACATCTGGTTTAAATGTCAGGGATTAAACCCGAGTCAGTCATGTGCAAGGCAAGCACATTACTGACTTCTTCTGGTTCCCTTGTTAACTTTTGACTTTGTTATATGAAAATCAGAAGACTAGATTTATAATCATATAATCATCAAAGCTGATGGGGCATATACTCCATGGGGCCTCCATTTTCCACATACGGACTTCCCCCTCATCAGCACTCCACCCAGCAGACCAGCCTATCACAGCCTGGCTCAACAAGATCACCTGGCAGCAGTCATTTTTAATCCGGCCCAGAGCCTCACAAGAAGCCAGACAACCCGCCACTCCATGAGGGCCTCCATGTTCCACATCCGGACTTCCCCCTCATCAGCACTCCACCCAGCAAACCAGCCTATCACAGCCCTGCTCATTGAGATGCACCCTGCGGCAGTCTTTTTTTAATTCGGCCCAGAGCCTCACAACAAGCCAGAAGACCCTCGACTCCATGAGGGCCTCCATTTTCCACATCCGGACTTCCCTCTCTTCAGAACTCCACCCTGCAGACCAGCCTATCACAGCCTGGCTCGCGTGGCCTACTTGGCCGAGTGGTTCATCAATATATGCTAAATTTTGAGATGACTACAAGATTATGCTACCCGCACTGCAGAGCCTGGCAAGCTACCTGTGTCGTATTTGATATGCCAAATACCAGTAAAAATTATAGACCTCGTACCCACGACCTGATGAAATGGTTTGAGGCTCTTTATGTTCCTGGAGCAAGCAGGTGCCCTCGGACTCTACTTACATGAGACAGGACATATGGAGATGTTACTGGTGCCCGCGCGAGCAAATTGATGATGAACGGGAAGATAGTGATACAGTGAATCATCAAAGCTGAGGATTTAAATAAGCCCTTTCACTAATACTGATAAACATTGAATTGCAAAAATTGCAAAGTGAATTCTGCTATGGGTCTTCTAGTTCATTTTACATTTCATTTAACTATTCTAGAACCAGTTTTAGTTCAGTATGTATTCATAGGGATTATTATATATTTACAACAAATTTATCAAAATTTAGCATCTTCATGTATTTCTACTTAAGTTTTCTGAAGGATCAGTATCCTAGAGTATCTTGGATACTGACATCTCTGATAAGGTTATCAACATAAATCTCAAGGCCTGACTGGAGACTAATATTATTTATTTGCTTATTGATTTCATTTCATTTTGGGGACACACCCTGCAATACTCCAGGCTTACTCCTGAATTATTGCTTAGAGATAACTCCTGGTGAGGGTTGGAGAACCATATATGGTGCCAGGGATCAAATCCAGGTCAGTCCTGCCTGTTGGTTGTGCTGTGCTCTGACCTTGAATGATTATCTTTTAATCTCACTCATATAGATATAGGCAGTTCTCAATATCCCTGAGCTACTATGTTTATTGATATAATAAGCATATAAGACATTATCACTATCACTATCTTCCCGTTAATCATCTATTTGCTAGAGCGGGCACCAGTAATATCTCCATATGTCCTGTCTCATGCTAGTAGAACCCAAAGGCATCCGCTTGCTCCAGGAACATAAAGAGCCTCAAACCATTATATTAGGTCATGGAAATGATCTGATATAAATGTTACTGGTATTTGGCATATCAAATACTACACGAGCAGCTTGCCAGGCTAGCTGTGCGGGTGGCATACTGTTGTAGTCACCTCTAAATAAAGCATTTATTGATGAACCACGCGGCAGAGCCGGGCTGTGATAGTCTGTCTGCTGGGTGGAGTTGTGATGAGAGGGAAGTCCAGATGTGGAAAATGGCGGGCACCGTGGAGTAGGGGAGGGTGGTCTGGCTTGTTGTGAGGCTCTGCTGGGGTGGCAGGCCAGGGCTAGAACCCGCCATGCCTCCCGGGTGCGTCATGAGCAGCTGGGCACAGGGAGAGCAAGTAGCAGCTCTGCCCCATGTCTGAGAGTCTCTGGTTCAGCATACCTGGGCCGGATTGAAAAAAAACTGCTGCAGGGTGGCTGTCGATGATCTGGGCTGTGATAATCTGGTCTGCTGGGTGGAGTTGTGACGAGAGGGAAGTCGGATGTGGTAAATGGCGGGCCCCATGGAGTAGAGGAGGGTGGTCTGGCTTGTTGTGAGACTCTGCTGGGGTGGCAGGCCAGGGCTAGAACCCACCATGCCTCCTGGACACCTCATGAGCAGCTGGGCACAGGGAGAGCAAGTAGCAGCTCTGCCCCATGTCGAGGAGTCTCTGGTTCAGCATACCTGGGCCGGATTTTAAAAAAACTGCTGCAGGGTGACGGTTGATGATCCGGGCTGTGATAGTCTGGTCTGCTGGGTGGAGTTGTGATGAGAGGGAAGTCCGGATGTAAAAATCGCGGACCCCATGGAGTAGGGGAGGGTAGTCTGGCTTGTTGTGAGGCTCTGCTTGGGTGGCAGGCCAGGGCTAGAACCTACCATGCCTCCCAGGAGCCTCATGAACACCTGGGCACAGGGAGAGCAAGGAGCAGCTCTGCCCCATGTCTGAGAGTCTCTGGTTCAGCATAGCTGGGCAGGATTGAAAAAAAAAACTGCTGCAGGGTGGCTGTCAATGATCCGGGCTGTGATAGTCTGGTCCGCTGGACTAGAGCCATTACCGACTATATCCCACGGACATCAAAAGATCACGAGGCCGCCCACCTACAAGTTGGTCAGACTCCCTTGTCAAGATCCTGAAGGAACGGTTTGAGGCTCTTCATATTCCTGAATCAACCAGATGCCATTGGGCTACATTGGCACGTGATAGGGTCCAATGGAAATGTTACTGGCACCCGCTCGAGCAAATGGATGAATAATGGGATTCAAGTGATCAAGTGATCAAGTGATCCATAAGACATTATGTCTGAATATATGATAGCTAAATATAGTAAAATTAAGTAAAAAAATTTTGTGCAAAATTAAATAGATACCAAAAAGTTTTTCCTAAAAACTCGAATAAAGTAAGAGACGGTTTAGGAGACAGAGTCCTTGTCTTGAATGTGGCTAACCTGTATTTGATTCTTGGAACTCTTTATGGTCACTGAAGCATGCCAGAGTGGTCCCTGAGGGTAGAGTCTTGAGTACTGCCAGGTGTACCACCTCACAAATAAATAAATCCAAGCTCAAAAAACCTACTGCAGGTAGCTTAACATAAAGCTTTTATTTATAGTATAATGTATACATGTGTCTTGGATTTTACAGTAAACTATGAGCATGTTAGTGAAAGTTCTCACAGGAAAGAATGTCCAATGAAAATTAAGTGTGAATTTTTTGAAAATCATAAATTCTACTTAGTTTCACAAATGTATTATCTGCATTAATAAATTAATATGTATTAATTTATATCAAATATGCAACTATTTAGCATGTGGGTGCAGATGCATGTTATATCTCTGATGCATTTTTAAGTTAACATAAACCCTGATATTTTTATGTATCAGGGTGTATGTCTAATTGCTCCAGAGAAATTTGCGTTATAAACTTCATAGGGGAAAAGGAATGTCAATCTGGATTCTGGATGTTTTCTCTCTCTCTCCTTTTTTTTTATTGCTCCTAAAAGAAATTTCAATGTTGGTACAGATGACTGGAGGCCATAGTGTGGAGCGATTCTGTTATAATAGGTTAAAAATTTCAGAAAGTGTTTCAAGGATAATAGGTACCAAGGAGAGCATCAGTGATAGTATAACATATGGTTCACAGGCAACCACTTTTGAGCATATATTTTGTGACAACTTTTTGGCAGATGGAATGAAACGTTATATTATTGAAGACTAAACAGTGTGCTCACAATGTAAATAATTTTTTTCCTTCCTGAGCAACAAAGCAAGTAAGTTTATTAAATCATGGTTCACTTCTGACAAATAAATGGAATCCCTTTTGTAAAGATATCATTTAATATTTTGATAAGGTTTTTTTAAACTTTCTCTGGCAAGGTATTGATCTAGATGAGGAAAATGATGCTGTTTTTATGGTCAATGTACTTATAACTAGAACTGCATGGGAAAATTTCACATCATCTGTGAAATTATTTTTTGCTGGAATTTTTTGCCAGGGGCTTTTTTGTTAATTTAGTCATACATAAAAATAGTTTTTGTGTAAGAACACTTTCCATATTTTCTATTCTAAAATTATAATCATCTCTCTCTGGAAAGAAATAGAGTAAGTTTATTTGTGAACAGAGGGGGAAAAAACAGTGAATATAGGCTCATCATGGGAAATTCAAATTTAATTACTCAACATTTTTGCACAAAAAAGAAAACTCTAGGTCATTCAAGAGTTTTCAGTTTTGCTTAAGAGAAAGATCAATTAGCATGATTCAAACAATAAGGTGAATTAATTTTAGAATTACAATAAGAATCCTTAATATTTGTGGGGCTCTTCACTTTAATGTTGAAGGAAGCAAAATGTTTCATGTTGCTTTTTAATATTCTGTCTTTCTATATCAGTGATGGGGACAGTCTAGTAAGGTTATAGGTTCACCTTTTAAACTGTCTTTTTTTAAGAGTTAAGACATACTCTCAAGTGAATAGCAAAGGCATTCCTTATGGAAGAATTAGCATTTAGTGTGCAACATTTAATTAAATGGATCTTCAAATTAGTCACCTTATTATGTTTATGTCCAAACAACATGTCTATTTTGCAGTATGTCTTCTTTGCAAATTAGGGCACAAGAGAAAATATCTGATGCTTTGTATATCTGTATGTTAAGATTCTAATGAATAAGTAATTTCAATCCAGAAAATTTCAAGTAATCCCATTAATATAGTTCTGTAAATTTGCTCCTCTGGATTTAATACAAATATTATTGCCATTGGGGCTTCTACCCTGAGTTCTCTCTTGATCATGTATTTTGCCTGCTTGTCTGTATTTCTTTGCTTCCTTATTTCTGCACTGGAGAAACCCATGTTCTCTCTCTCTTTCTCTGTCTCTGTCTGTCTCTGTCTCTCTCTCTCTCTCTTTCTCTCCCTCTCTCTCTCTCTCTCCCCGTCATGTTCTGTCCCTCAGATCTAAATAAGCTTCAACAAAAAACTTTCTTGCTTCACCAAAATAAATAAATAGATAGATAGATAGATAGATAGATGATAGATAAATAGATAGATGATAGGTAAATAAATATTATTAAGAATTAGTAGTTACTATTCTGAGTCAAAGTTCAATATCTGGAATCCCATGAACCCTAGTTATAGACAATCACATAACATCGAGAAAATAACTTTTTATCATTTATAAAATAATGAAGTACTTTCCTCACACTGGAGGGTGTGTGGGCAGGGTGTGTGTATGTGTGTGTGTGTGTGTGTGTGTGTAGAGGAGTTAAGTAAAATCATGCATATAAAACTTTAATCATATTGTTTCACAGGGAAATTATTTAATATAAGCTAATTACAAAATGACTATTAATGAAGATTCCAACTGTTACATCTCCTGCTCTGAGCCAAAAGCCAAGTATGTACCAAATGAACAATATATCTACAATCAGGTGTTTATGTGAGAAAAATTAAATATTCAGCGTTCAATTTAATTAATATCCTTTCCCCCTCATTTAGTGAAAATTTCTTTTTGGCACCCTGGAAAGCGCTTTACCTTCCTTATTTATTTTCATATAAAACTATTTTTGTAGGGGCCAGAGCGATGGTCCAGCGGGTAGGGCCATTACCTTGCATGCGGCCGGCCTATATCGGCCCGGGTTCTATCCCCGACATCCCATATGGTCCCCCAAGCAGCGCCAGGAGTAATTTCTGAGTGCAGAGCCAGGAGAAACCCCTGAGCATTTGGTGTGACCACCCCCCAAAAAAAAACTGTTTTTGTTTAATAGATAAAAAGCTAGGTCCAGAAAGGTTAAGTGATTCATCTAAATCAGAACCAGGGTGTAACTTCACAAAGGTTTTCTTTCTATCCTCTTATCTGAACCACTGATTCTGCTTTTCTTTCACAATGCTTTCATAAAAATTTAAACAAAACTCATCTATATAGTAATCTAAACTGTAGATGTTGACCTTGGGTGTAGATGTAGATACATACAGATTATGTTTTCACTTTCTCCTTTCTTGAGACTTGTCATTCTTCACAGTTACTCTGAGTTATTTAATATACTTGTAAAAAAACTTTTTGTAATTGTTGCAAAATGTTACTAGCTTCTTTTTTAAACAAACATTGAAATTTGAATTTTTTAAATTTTACCCATTGAAATTTATTATATTTAATAAATTTCATTTGAAAAAAAATGTATTTCTTTTTTAATGGAAAAACTAAATCTTGCATTTTTATAGTGTCTTCTTTTTCCTCTATTCTCTCACCATGAGATGCACAGTTACAAGGCTATTCATAATCAGGTTTCAGTCATACAATATTCTAACAGCCATTCCTCCACCAGTGTACATGTCCTGCCACCAATGAACCCAGTTCTCTCTCTCCCCAGCCCCCTGCATGTCTCTATGGCACTTTCCTTCTTCCACTCTCTCCTTTTGGACATTATGGTTTGCAATACAGATACTGAGATAACAAACATCATGTTTGTTCCTTTACCTACTTTTAGCACACATATATGACACTGATATACCAGGGCAGTAGAAACATGGGCCATGAGAATTGGTCCATGGTCGGAAGCCTGCTTCC
The DNA here is from genome assembly GCA_021461705.1 of Cryptotis parvus. Lineage (NCBI taxonomy): Eukaryota > Metazoa > Chordata > Mammalia > Eulipotyphla > Soricidae > Cryptotis > Cryptotis parvus. The sequence goes on along the minus strand of JAJIBD010030436.1, from coordinate 101,423 downwards.
AGTGTTTAGGGAAAAGGTAATTGTAATAAAGAAGGGTCCAGTATGACAAAGATAGTTGGATATGATCACTCTGGATAAAATATAGAAGATATCCAGACATTTTGATTTAATAAATAGAGAAATATTTAACATAAGTTTAAAAAAAATTAAAGACTTTCTGACTATAATTTTGACTTTTGAGTGGATTTTATAAATGTTATTGGGTTAGTTGTGTCCTCTGCAATTCATATGTTAAAATCCTAATTCTTAGTACCTTAGACTATGACTATGTTTGGAGACAGTTTTTGAAATATGTGATTTGACTTAAAATGGAGCCCTTAGGGTTGGGCTCTGATCTAATCTGATTGGTGTTGTTGTAAGAGTAAATTTGCACAGACAAAGAGGCAATAGTAATTCATTTATTCACAGGGATAAGGTTTATGAAGACAGAGAAGGTTATTATTTAAAAATCAAGAAAAGAATTCTCAAGAGAATTCAAACTGCCGGTAGCTTTATTTTGAACTTCTAGATTCAGGACTGCAAGAAAATTAATTTCTGTTGTGTAAGCTTTAGAAGAAATAGCTAAAAGGACAAAGAACCTCCGGCTCCGGGCACATCTCTTTGACTCCACCGTTCTCACTGCATTAACATATGCCTCAGAGACCCAGGCCCTATGAAAACAGGATGAGAATGCTATTCGGGTCTCCCAGAGAGGAATCAAAAGAGCTATGCTTGGAATATCACGCCTCACTCAAGTGAGAGAAGGAATCCGGAGTTCCGATCTCCATCCCTATTCCAGAATCAGGGACGCTGTCTAGTTTGCCAAGGCATCGAAAATCAGATGGGCTGGACATGTAATGCGATTTGGAGACAACCGCTGGACTAGAGCCATTACCGACTGGATCCCATGGGATGTATATCTTTTATTTAAATGGGAGTTGAAATTCTGCATAGAAAAATGACATATACAGATATACAGGGTAAATATATTATTATATGAAAATGGAAACAGTTGGTAACTTTGTGATTTTTCAGACAGAAAAATTTAAGCTCTACCTTAGAACTTGTGTTCTATCTAAAGGTATAAAACAGAGACTCTATTGTTTTATTTTCATAGGTAGATGATGGCAGCAAAACATATACAATAAATCCACAGTAACAGTATACTCAATGGAAAAATTAAAAAAATCTGAACTAAAGTCCTGTTACTTAAATCAAATACAAGGCATGATGTTAATATTTGACATAGTTTTGAAAGTTCTATTCATAGCAATTAGACATGAAAATAGATCAATGCTTTGCAGTTGGAGAATAAGTAACTGAATTATGTCTATTTGCAGTTGACATTGAAATATATAGAAAACTGAAAACGCTACTAAAAACTCACAGAAACAAATCAATATAGTGATTCAAACTGTTGAAAACCACTCAACGGTTCATTCAGGGTCTTGATGAAGAAGTCTGACCATCTTGTAGGTGGGCGGCCATGTGATATTTTGACATCTTGTGGGATCCAGTCAGTAACAGCTCTAGTCCAGCGGTCATCTCCAAATCACATGTCCAGCCAATCTGATTTTCAACGCCTTGGCAAACGAGACAGTGTCCTTGACTCTTGATAGTCAACGGAGGTCATTACTCCGGATTCCTTCTCTCACTTGAGTAAGGCAAGATACTCCAAGCATAACTCATCCCGGGAGGGATGATGGGTTCTAGCCCTGGCCCACAACCCCAGCAGAGCCTTTCAAGAAGCCAGAGGAACCCCCCACATCATGAGGGGCCGCCATTTTCCGCATCCGGACTCCCCTCTCTTCAGTGCTATACCCAGCAGAAGAGCTGATCACAGCCTGGCTTGCGTGGCCGCTTTGTGGTCGCACAGTTCATCAATAATTGCTTGAGTTTTGAGGTGACTACTAGAGTATCCCACCTGCACGGCAGAACCTGGTAAGCTACCCATGTCGTATTTGACATGTCAAGTACCAGTAACAATTATAGACCTCATTCCCATGACCTGATGGAATGGTTTGAGGCTCTTTATGTTCTTGGAGCGGGATGATGCCTTGGGCTATCTCGCATGTGACAGGGCATATTGAGATGTTACTGGTGCCCGCTTGAGCAAATTGATAATATACGGGAAGACAGTGATGAGAAGAGAGTAAACCAAATCATTAGCTGGATCCTAGATGGAAATGAAAGATGAAAGGATAAGTACCAGATGTTTTATTCCTATATTTGATGTATAAAGAGATAAAGCAAGGGAATTGAAGTAATCAACTAAACCAAGCCCTGGTGGGTGAGAGGGGTGTGCAGAGTTATAGAAATGAGTAAGGAATTTGCTTGCATGTGTCTGAATTGGATTTGATGCCCCCACATTTCATGTGGTCCCGAAGCACCTTTAGGCGTAATCCTTAAATGCAAAGCCAGAAGTAATTCCTTAGTATATCTGGGTGTGACCCACCAAAACAGACAAACAAACCCTGAGGAGTTGGTTGGCTTGAGCGATAGTACAGTAGGTAAGGTGCTTTCTTTCTTTGCACAAGATTCAATCCCTACCACCAGTATGCTCCCTGATCTCTGTCTAAAGTGGTCCATGAATGCAATCAGGAGTAAGTCCAGAACACAGAGCACAGCTGGGTATGGCCTTAAAATCTAATTAATTAATTAATTTTAATTAATTAATTGAAATTAAAACAAAACTACTCTAAGAATTGAGGTTACAAATTCTTTAAGTAGGGGCAGGAGAAGGATAGAGGGAAGTATGGATTAAACTGGAAGTGACATAATATGAAGAGAGGGTCAACAACAGGACAGAGGGTAGAGTGTTTGCCTTCTATGCATCTGACCTGGGTTTGATCTCAGGCATTCGTATGATCCCCTGAGCATTGCTAGGAGTAATTCCTAAGTACCGAGCCAGAAGTAACTTCCGTGCATTGCCAGGTATGACCATCCCACTAAAAATAAGATATAAGGAGAATGTTGTGAGAACAGCTGGAAGTTTTTGGCACTTTGGTGGTGGTAGAATTAAAGTAACTGTGCACTAAAATTGTGAACATTAGTAGTGTTGTAATAATGTTATCAATAATGAGTACTTTAAAAATAAGCTACCTTAATAAACAAAGTGTCATACAACCATAAAATCATAAAATAACAAATTTTATAATTTTTTAAAATTCAGCTTATTTAGGGAGTAGTGAAAAATCTAAGAATAAATATTATATTATTGATATCTTAGCTAAATTTTTGAATAATAATTTTGCCCAATCATATTTCCTAGTTGTACAGACAAAACCAAAACAATCCAGGAGGAATGATACAGGAAAGTGAAATTACTTTAAAGAGCAAGTTCACTATTAGGTAATGAACAAAAATCAAGTAACATAAATTATTACTTGATTAATCACAACTTTTAGAGATTTTTATTTAACTCTTTGCCGTGGACTGGGCACTACTCATTTTGCTATGAATCTGGATTGTATCTGGATGCAATGCTTGATTTCTGTCCATAAAATACGACTTCATTTTTTAAATATTTTTTGCTAACCTAAAATCAAAAGCATTTAAAAACTTTTCTTTTTACATACATTTGCTTTGGTAAAACGAAGCACTCAAGTCATCCTTAGTTTCTGAGCCTCTTGTGGCTGCCAAATATTATATTCCAACTAAAACTTGCTATTAGTCTATTTTACAGTAGGAGTTAAACAGGCAGTTGCCTTCCACCTGTACTGCCAATTCATGTAAGTATAAAAATCATACATTAAAACTGTTAACCATATCCTATTTACATCAGTCAAATCAAATAAATTTAAAGCTATTTCCCAATGGTTTATGTCTTATGAAATCCTGACTCTCTTCTAGCAGCAATTTCTATACTAACCACAAATAGAATGAATTTTTGGTTGCTAAAATATTTAAAGTGGCATTTAAGATTCATCATTTAGGAGTATTGTGATGATGGTGGATAATATGGAATTGTACTGAAATGTGTAAAATTTAAAATTCACATTTATTAGCTGATAGATACTGTAAGCTAAGACAAACATAACATGTTAATGTTATAAGATTATGTTATTTATTTAATATAATCATATTATTGTGTGAAGATACATGTATGCGTCATTGAGATCACAGAATGCATTTTATTTTCATGACTTCAATTATTAAAGTTATTCATCAATAATGTAAATTTAAAACATTTTCCAGTGCTTCACTAAAGAGAATGATTTTCTTAGTTGTTCAGTTGTAAATATCAACCAAACAACCATTAGTATTCTTAAAGTATTATGAGTAGATAGTCCATATCTATAAAGAAGTTGAAACAGTAAATTTCCACTTTTATTTCCTTGATAAAATACAAGTTTCCCTTGGCCCAATCAATCAAAATTCTGACTCATTGGATTTGAAATGGGACACAAAATAATAGAGCTTGTGTGTGTGTGTGTGTGTGTGTGTGTTTATGTCTGTTTGTATTTGTGTGTGTTGATTGTTGAGAGGAAAGAAAATAATATATCTATATGAACTTATGAACTTGGAATTGTTAGTATTAAGTGCTTAATCTAGTTTGAAAATTCTTTTTTCATATATCTAGCACACTGTCTAAACTCTCTATTACCTAAATCTGGTATTTAAGTAAAGGATAAAATATTCAGTTAGGGGCTGGAGCAATAGTCCAGTGGGTAGGGCATTTGCCTTGCACGCACTCGATCCAGGTTCGGTCCCCGGCATCCCATATGGTTCCCCGAGCACTGCCAGGAGTAATTCCTGAGTGCAGAGCCAGGAGTAACCCCTGAGCATCATCGGGTGTGACCAAAAAAGCAAAAAAAAAAAAAAAAAATTCAGTTTTTATTTTTAGTGACTGCTGTCAACATGTACAAGTGCCTGCATGTACTCTCCTAAAAGAGAAACAGAGAAATTATGCACCACCATGGTTTGAATCTGCCTACCACAACCTCAGGAAAATAGAACTGAATTTAGAGATATTATAAACCAATTGTTTCCTGATGATGCTTTGGATTTTACAATACTGATTGCTAATCTGTCAATAACAACATTTCATTGTGGCATAAAATTTAATTCATGACATAGGACTCATGGACATTTTGTGATTTACCAAATTTATCTTATAATAATAATAAAACAAAAATAGGATTATAGGAGATAAAACCAATTATATCATGGCAAATACTTTATCTCTTACAATTTTTTAAGAAAATTGTATTCTCCTTAGTAATAGAAACACAACATACCTAGGGGAAGGGGGGAAGAGTATAAAATAAGTACAATAAGAAAATGGATCATAAACCTAAATCAGTTGTTATTCCTATATGGATCTGAATAAATAATGTATTATGGACAGTTTGCTAAGAAAGGCTGTTTGACTTGTTTACTGCACCAAGAGGTCACTTTCTTCTTTCAAAAATAGTCTTTTTTTTTGATATTTTGTCTGCTGGAAGACATATAGACATTTAGGGCCAATCTTTTCTGTATGTGTATTATGTTAAAACTGTAGGAAAAACCCTCAGATCATATTCCCAAAGGAGTTCTCATTAGTTCTGAAAGATTTCTCTCAATTATCTCAATACTAAAGATAAAATTAATTATGTACACATAGTAGAGATATAGAAATAAGTTACCTTTCAGAATGAGATTATTTTTAATTATTTTATTATTTATTATAATTTTTGATCGAATTGTTATTAGATTACTTCATATCTACTAAGAATGTGAACAGTACACAGTCGTAACCTTTTGCTGTCCTGCTTTTCTAAAAGATATTTTGTTGTAGGGCGGCATACTTGTTCTCGGCTCTGAACTCAGGGGTTACTCTGATGGTATTTGGAGACCTACATAGTGCCAAGGATTGAAAAGTTTCCAAATCATCTAAATATTTTCATCAAGGCATCAGAATGAAAAGTAGCTAAACTTCAAATAGAATTTTCAATAGTATATAATAAAAAAGCAAAAATAATTGACTAAAAATCATGATGACTCTCAATATAGGGTTTACGGAGTTCCATTATTTAAAATATATTAGAAAGGTATAGTGACTTAGGTTTATCTTCGATAAAGTGATATTACTCTTAGAAGCCTAAAATAGATTCGAACATGGTGAACCATGTGACAGTTTTAAACTACGGTAGAAGGTGCAGCGTTGGAGGATCTGACAAAGGTCTGAGCAAGTGATGATACTGAACATTAGTAAATACTAAAAAAAATAAACAAACAATGTAGAGGATTAAATATTAGGAATGAATAAATATTTGGTTTCCCAGAAACGACTTGTTATCTTGCTTTTTGACATATGCAGTTCTTTCCTGGCTACTTGCTTCCTTCCCGAAGTATATTTATTTTTCTCAAAACCTTCACCCTTTTCCCTTTCAGGGTTATTTTATGCTTTTGTTTTATATTCTAGTTACTCCCTTACTTTTATTTTGGTGTCAGTTGTGGCACTTATAGTATCAATATAAGTCGCATGCCTGTCTGAATCTATAGACTATGAGCTCTTTGGGCATAGTATATTTCCTTTTAACCTGTCTATTTCCAGCAACTAGCACAATGGATAACACACAGCAATGCTTGGCAAATATTTGTAGAACAAATGTGTTCATTTCCTAGCATCATCTCTGCCTCAGTGCATTTCATTCAGGGTTAAACTTGTTGAGCTCTTGAAACGTCAATCATCTCCAAAGCCAGGCATCAGCATTGGGCATGGTGATTTCTCTAAGAGCCTGTACTTCAAGCTGTGATCCTGGACCTGACAGTGAAGCCAGGCTACAAGTAACCTAATTAGTCCTTTGGTAATTTAAAAAAAATTGGGAATAATAATGTACTGGGATGTTCCAAAACTGGGACAGGAAAAGAGTTTAATGAAAGCTGGAATGTTTAGGGTGCCAGATGCAAGTGTTTTAGACAGTGTTAATAGTTATCCAAAACAAAGTACTTTGCATTTTAATTGTTTTCTGGAGCTTCTATCAACAAAATATGTTCATTGACTAATCAGATCTTTGTACAAGATTAGAAATTAATAGTGTGTTGGACACAGAAATAAGATAGAACACTCTTTTTCTGGCTCTTTTAATAAAGGATTTCTGACAGAATTTGACCAGATGCTATGTATTTCTTTCCAGGGTGTAATTTTGGGTCTAACAGTGAGCTGCCCTTAGATCCCATGCTTCTAATCAATGTCAGGGAACAAATGCTAAGAAGGAAATCATCCCAGAGGATCCAGTAGTTAATGGAACTTTGACAGATTTTTAATGGTCTTTTCTAAAGGCTCATCTCTTGCTTCACAGTTGCAGTTTCTTGGTGAGTTTGATGACTGATGTCACGGATAAGTGTAACTAATGTCCTTCTGGTATCTTATTTACTGAAATGAAAATACAAAACAAGACATCTTTAAGCACGACAACATTCTCGGAGTGGCTGATGACTTTAAAGTATCACATATTTAGACAATGAGTCTTTATTGCTGTAAACGATATTCAGGGGCCAGGAAGATAGTGCAGGGGATAAGGTTCTTGCCCTTGCATCCTGTATTCCTCATGTCATGTATGGTTCTCCAGCAGGGGTCTCTCCTGAGCACAGAGTCAGTAATAGACTCAGAAAACCACCAGCAGTGGGGCTAAACCCTTTCCTCCTCCCCCACCTCAAAAAAAAAAAATAAATAAACTATACTCAAATAGTTTGAAATTTCTTCAGGTGTCTAAGAAATGGCATTATATACCATCTCTTTTGGAAGGACAAATTATGTTGAAACACCAAAGTGGCTTTTGAAACAAAATATTTATTTTGAGAGTCACACCACAGTGCTCAAGGCTCACTACTGGCTCTGTGTTCCTGGGTAGCTCCTGGTGGTGCTTGCAGGGAACTTATGAGGTATCAGGAATCAAAGTGGGACCAATTGTACACGAGGAAATGCCTAAACTTTTCTACCATCTCTCCTGCTCCAGATTAAAATAGTTGGTGAGACACAGAAGTTTGTTTACAGATTACAAATTAATAAAATATATTATATATCTACTTTTAATAAATTTTATATACAATTATGTCAATAAATAATGAATACTTGCATTTTTTAAATAATCAAGGTACAGCTTGGGAATCTAATTGGAAAAATTACTAAGAAATATTATAAGCAAAATGTGTTTGTTAAAGAACATGCATGCTTAGTTTTTGATTTTGTATCACTGTCACTGTCTATCACTGTCTTCCCATTAATCATCAATTTGCTCGAGCATCTACATATGTCCTGTCTCATGCAAGTAGAGCCCAAGGGCACCTACTTGCTCCATGAACATAAAGAGACTCAAACTGTTCCATCAGGTCATGGGAATGAGGTCTATAATTGTTACTGGTATTTGGTATATCAAATACGACAGGGGTAGCTTGCCAGGCTCTGCTGTGCAGGGTAGCATAATCATCTCTAAATCCAGCATTTATTGATGAACCGCAGGGCGCAAGCGGTGGCGCAAGCTGGGCTGTGACAGGCTGGTCTGCTGGGTGGAGTTCTAACGAGAGAGAAGTCCAGATGTGGAAAATGGAGGCCCTCATGGAGTGGGGTGTCGTCTGGCTTGTTGCAAGACTCTGCTGGGGTGGCGGGCCAGGGCTAGAACCCGCCTTCCCTCCCGGGCGTCTCGTGAGTGGCTGGGCACAGGGAGAGCCAATAGCAGCTCTGCCCCATGTCTGTGAGTCTCTTTGATTTTGACTTTTGGTTAAATTATGGTTTAAGCAATGTGGTTGTAATAACATTAATATTTTATGATTTTTATGTACAAAATAATACACCTCACACCATCAAAGTGCTGAGACACTCTTTACTGTTCTTACATTATTTCTAGTCTACATTCTTCTTTCCTTGCCACCAGTTTGGGCATCTCCGACAAACCCACAGCTAAGAGTTTTTCATCATTCTATACTACCTATTCCCTTATCAATTTGTCTGTATCCCTCAGATAAGTGAGATAATCTAGTATTTGTCTTTATTCCTCAGTGCTAATTTAACTTAACACAATAGCCTCCAGTTTCATTAATATTGAAGCAAATTACCATTTTAGATTTTCTTATGTCTTCCTAGTAATCAATGTTTACATATAACAACTTCCATATATAGTCATCTGTCATGGAACATTTATGCAATTTCTATATTTCAGTTATTATACTTAGCCCTTAAAAGAACATGTGATATATGTGCTAATATTTTTAATATTAACATTTCAAAATTGAAATTCTTGTCTCTTTGGTTATAAAAAAGTAGGGAGCACTAATAATTATATCCAATACTGTAAGTTTTCTTTTTTTTATAAAAACATTAGGTCCTTTTACCTTCGGCAGGTTTCTATGTATATTAGCGTCTACACCATGTAATTGGCTACATTCAGGAGAGCAGGACTAGAAAAAGAAACCATCCTGAAAATTTACATGCAAATATCTAGGGTTATCTTATTTGAAGCTGTCCATTTTTAAATTCTTCATTCTTTAAATTAGTTCTTCTCTTTCACAATTTAAATATAGTATTCAAGTTCCAAAGAGTCTTTCTGCTTCAGTGGAAATGCCAACCATTTTTTAAGCAGTTTTGTGATTTACTTATTCAGGTACACTTAATTATAAGTGTGAGTTCACTGTTTGTGACCTGAGAAATAGCTTTAAAGGTTGAGAATTTGCTGATGCCCATACCAGTGGTCCTCTGAGCACCACTAGGAATAAATCGCAAGCCGAGAATAGTCCTTAGACAGTGTTGGATGGGACTCAATACCAAACCAAACAAAACAAATTAAATGTTCAAATTGACTGTTAATTTAAGTATATATTAGATTGCAAGATTACAAATAAAATGTTTTCATATGAAGGACTGAATTGCTTCAGAGAGAAGCTGAATACATAGTTTTGATTCAACTCCACTTTTCTTCTCTACCCTCTTTAAGCCTTCATTTCCCTGTCCTTTTATGTATTTGTTTCTGTTTGTTTTGTTGCATTGCACTCAGCAATGCTCAGGAGTTACTCCCTGGCTCTTCGCTCAGGAATTACTCCTAATGGTGCTTGGGGACCATATATGGGATGCAGGGGATCAAACCCTGATCGGCCTCATGCAAGGCAAGCACCCTACCCGCTGTGCTTTCACTCCTGCCCTTCCCTGTCCTTTTAAAGCAAAACCCTTTTTGTCCTTTTTAAAGTTAAACCCCTATTCTTTTCCTGCCTTTTCTTAGTGAACACTAAGGCTTTATCAGTACCATAAGTTGAGGACCCAATAGAAGAAAATGAATACAGCTTTCTAAATTAAAAAAAAAATGCCTAAATATTTAGAAACAAAAGAATTAATAGCAAATTGAAAATAAAACCAGTATTATGCAAGCTGGGGAAATGCCAGTATTATTTATTTTTTTTAATTTCTAAACATTTTAGATATAAAAACATGCTGTATTTATATAGATATATCTATATTTTATAAAATATAGATATATCTATATTTTATATCTATATATATCTATAGATATATCTATATTTTATATATTTAGATATATCTATATTAAATATAGATATATCTATATTTTAGAAACAAGTCATATTGATGTAGGTGGGCCCTCATGGGCGCTTAAGTGAGGTGGGAAGGAGAGAGAGTTCGTCACGTTCTCTCCAGCTGCATAGGAATCACTGGGCAGGCTAAGGACAGATAAAGTCTGCTAGGAGCCCCTACACAATGTGGTCCTAACCCTCACCAGCCCCATGAGGTGGCCGTCAAGCCACACCTGATGTTCACTTGATCTCCAGGCATGGGAGTTGATGTCCACCACCCGAGATTTCTCAGGGAGCCACAGACTCAGGCTAGAGCAAGGAATTGGTCTCTGCAGGATAGGAAAGTCAGTCCTAGGCCTTGCCAGGGTGCCTTCATCAATGTCTCCCTATTTTCCCTAAGATCTTAGAACTGAACTTCAACTTTTGTTTCTCATAATCCTAAATATTTTTTAAGAGACTGGAAAATTGTTTTGTAAACCCTTAGCCTGCTTGCCTGATTGTTTATTTTAAATGATTAAAACTTTTCTGACTAATAATCTTCCTGAATCTCCTGCATATAACTAAATATTTTGCTTTAAAGCCAACCCTTATTGATGTAGGCAATAATTCTAACAGCCCCACGCTGGGTGCAGTGGGTATAAAGAGGAGCTGTGCCCAATCTAGTCCAACATAGCTCCAAGGGTTCACTCACTCGTGCAGGGGAGAGCCACGCTGGCCAGACTTGGAGGCGGGGATTTGGGCTCCCATTCCTCCACCTACATGTCAGAGGACATGGCTGCCTGTGAGCTCCCAACCAACTCAGCCAGCAACCCTGGAAGAGAGACACTCCAGACCACAGCTGCACTGGCAACATTGAAAGAGAGACACTCCAGACCCGCAGCTGTGCCACTCGGCCCCACGTGGAAGCAGCCCATGGAGTTCCAGAGGGAGGTAAATGGCTTAACCAGCCCCCTGGCCGAATCCAACATGGCTCCAAGGGTTCATTCACTCGTCCGTGGGAGGGCCACACTGGCTAGACTTGGAGTAGGGATTTGGCTCCTCCTCCAATTCCTTCACTTCCATTTCAGAAGGCATGGCTGGGAGCTCCAGACCACCACAACCAGCAACCCTGGAGGAGAGACACTCCAGACCCACAGCTGTGTCGGCAACACCGGAAGAGAGATACTCCAGATCCAACCACTCCAGACCCACAGCTATGCCACTCGGCCCCAATTGGAAGCAGCCCATATAGTTATGGAGGGCAGTAAATGACTCGGCCAGGCCCTAGCCATCACGGTCAGCCTCCCAACACAGCCTCCTGACCACCACAGCCAGCAACCCCAGAAGAGACACATTCCAGACCCACAGCTCTGTGGCGTGCAACATCTTAGATAATACTGGAAATTAGGACCAGGTACTTCACAGGATCTTTCACATTTATATACTGTATACAGTTCTAGGCAGGTTCTAGCTGTGGCCTGTCACCCCAGTGAGTCTAGCAAGAAGTCAGGGGGACCCCCACACCATGAGGTCAGTCATCTCAATATCTGGACTCCACAGCTCTTCAGAGCTCCACCTAAGATCTCTCCCTGTTGAGGTTCATCAGGAAAGCTTGAGATGAGAGCCTACCACTGAGAGTGTACCACCTACATGGCAGAGCCTGGCAAGCTACCTGTGTTGTATCTGATATGCCAAAACCACTAACAATAATTATAGACCTCATTCCCATGACCTGAAGGAATGGTTTGAGGCTCTTCATGTTCCTGGAGTGAGCAGATGCCCTTGGGCTATACTTGCTTGTGACAGGACATATGGCGATGTTACTGGTGCCCGCTCAAGCAAAGCAATGAACAACGGGAAGACAAGTGATACAAGTGATTGATGGAGGCAGGCATGGGGGGGAGGAAGGGGGGGCAGGGCAAAATGGCAGAAATTCTTGCCCTAAGACTGTCCAGAGTCACCTCTTAGAACCAGGAACCAAGACTTGATGAGACGCATTAGCCAAAAACAATCCCCTGAGGGAGCTGGATCAACCTTTCTCTGCCCCCTGGGACCAGAGCTATAGCCCAGCAGGTAGGACATTTGCCTTGCACGCGGCCTGCACATGCCAGCCTTGGTTCGATCCCGGCATCCCATATGGTCCCCCAAGCACCGCCAGGAGAAATTCCTGAATGAAGAGCCAGGAGAAACCCCTAAGCATCGCCGGGTGTGACCCAAAAAAAGCAAAAAAAAAAAAAAAACAAAAACAAAACAAAAAAAAAAAAAACCTTTCTCTGCCCAGCCCTTAATCCAGCAGAAAAGAGAGGTCAAGAAAAGGAGATTTTCAAAGAAGACCACTCCCAAAATCTCTTGGCAACAGCCCTAGCAATGGACTTTAACCTAGGTTAAAGCCCCATATGGGAGTAGCTTGGGAAGAAAGTCTATTAAAGCAGTCCTGATCAAAGGACTGCACACATATGCTTCCTGAGCCCATGTGCTGCTTGAGCCCACATGGCGAGCACAGGTAGTGCCCAATCACTAGTGTCACCGCATCTCCTCTCTTGAGATGTGTACTTTCTCTCTCACTATCCCTCCTCCTTCCTCGTCCTAAAACCTCCTTAATAAAATCTGTTCTACTTCACTGCTGGTCGACTCCTGAACATACTTTTTCTGCAAGGAAGACAAGAACCCTGACAAAATCCTGGGTAAGGCCTAGGACTGACTTTCCTTTCCTGCGAAGAACAATTCCTCAATGCAGTCTGAATTCATGGCTCTCCAAAAAATCTCGGGTGGTGGGGATCAACTCCCATGCCTAAAGATCAAGTAGACATCAGGTATGGCTTGACAGTCACCTCGTGGGCCTGGAGGGGCTCAGGCCCACACCTGCAGTGGCTCAATGCAGAATTTATCAGTACTTAGCCTGCCCAGCAAGTCCCAGATGGCAGTGGGAACTGGGGAGAAAGTGGCCATCTCTCTCTCCCCTCCTGCCTCACATGAGCCACCCGTGAAGCCCACCTAAATCATTATTATTTTTAACTTTTATTATTATTATTATTATTATTATTATTATTATTATTAGCTTTTTGGGTCACACCTGGTGATGCTCAGGGGTTACTCCTGGCTCTTCGCTCAAGAATTACTCCTGGCAGTGCTCAAGGGACCAGATGGGATGTTGGGGATCAAACCTGGTTAGGCCGCATGCAAGGCAAATGCCCTACCTGCTGTGGTGTAGCTCTGGCCCCTACTATTTTTCTTAATGCTCCTGTAAGTTTTGTTTTTCCTTATTGAATCACCATGTTAGAAAGTTGTTCATGATTGTGTTTAAGTCATCCAGTGTTCTACTATCTATCCCTTCCCTAGTGCGCATTTCCCAACACTAGTGTCCCCAATTTCCCTTCCACCCCCTCCACTCATCCAGTCTCTATCGCAGGTACTTTTGTTCTCTCTATCTCTCTCTGTCTCTGTCTCTCTCTCTATCTTTCTCCTTTTAGACATTATGGTTTGCAAAGCAGGTACTGAAAGCTAATCCTTATTATTATTATTGAAATATTTGCATCCCTAAATGAGAGAAACAGAGTATTTAGAACAAATTGGCAGATAGATGGTATTTAAGAAATAGCAATCATAATTTCTTATTCTTCTGTTCTTGATACAATTGTACAATTCTAAGTTTTTTTTATTTCAGTTACTGCCATCAATACAGGGAAATATTGTAGCTCAAGTGAGCTTTTAAGCTTGTTGAATTTCTGGGTTCAAAAATAATATTGTCAACATTTAATTATACCAAATGAGACACTTTACAGTGTTATCAGGCTTCTATTCTTATGAAAATGTAACTTTCCTGGTCAGAGAGATGGCTCAAAGTATAGCAGCATAAGCTTTGCATACTAGAGCCCTAGTTTCCATCTTTGAGGCAATGTGGAAAAGCCCTCCACTCCCCCCAAAAAACAATTCTGCTAAAAACATATTATGACTTTGTACCTGAGTTTCCATTGGTTTAGGCTTTGGGGAGAGCTACACCCAGCAGTGAGTGGGTCTTACTTTTGAGTCTGTACTCAGACATAGGGATCACTCCTGATGGGGCTTGGGGAAATCACAAGGAGTGACAAGGATTGACCCTCAGTTGGCTGAGTACAAGGCAAGCACTCTACCCAATGTTTTCTCAGTCCCCATCTGCTCTGTTTTTTACATTTCTCCATTATCTTTTCTTTGAGTATTCTGTGAATTTCTCTCTGTATTCGTTTTCATTTCTTTTTGTTATAATATGCAATTATGTTCTGAATGTGTATTCTTACCCCGAAATTCATATGTTTAATATCTGTCTATTAAGAAGATGGTATGGTGAGGTGAGGCATTTGAAAGGCAATTTAGATTTAAATGTGACTGTATAGCTAGAAAGTCTATGATAGGATTAGTGTCCTTGTACAGAAAGAAGAAACCACAGCTCTTTTTACTTATGCCATGAGTATTGAGTGGGAAGGCAGTCCAAAAGACAATCTTCACTAAATACTGATTCGTTTGGTTCATCAACCTTCAGCTCCTCAGTCGTCAAAGACAAGAGAAATATCATGTGCTATTGCCCTATTTATGTTTTTTTGTTGCAGTGGAGTGTTTCATAGGATCCAGAGTGATAGTACAACAGGTAGGGCATTTGTCTTGCATATGACCAACCAGATTCAATTCCTGACACCTGGTTACTCCATGGGAATTACTCCATGGGAGTAATCTTTGAGTGCAGAAACTAGAGCACCGCCGGAAGTGCCCAAAGCAAAGCAAAACCTTGATGGCCTTATAATATTTTAATAGTGAACTTTATTGGCCATTCATCATATACCAATTCACTGTATAAAACACTGTATAAAACAGGGATTTTTTTGGTCCTTTTTAAATTGGCTTTTTTCAGTACTAATTAAAACAGACATGCTCCAGACATGGGGCAGAGCTGCTACTGACTCTCCCTGTGACCAGCAGCTCACGAGGCGCCCGGGAGGGATGGTGGGTTCTAGCCCTGGTCCACCATCCCAGCAGAGCCTCGCAACAAGCCAGATGACCCCCCACTCCATGAGGGCCTCCATTTTCCACATCTGGACTTCTCTCTCGTCAGAACTCCACCCAGCAGACCAGCCTATCAGCTCCCGGCTCGTGGGGCAGCAAGCGGCCGCACGGTTCATCAATAAATGCTGGACTTAGAGATGACTACAAGAGTATGCTACCTGCACGGCAGAGCCTGGCAAGCTACCCATGTTGTATTTGATATATATGCCAAATACCAGTAACAATTATAAACCTCATTCCGGAATGGATTGAGGCTCTTTATGTTCCTGGAGCAAGCAGATGCCTTGGGCTCTACTAGCATGAGACAGGACATATGGAGATGTTACTGGGGCCCGCTCGAGCAAATCGATGATGAACGGGAAGACAGTGATAGTAAATTAAAACAGCATGGTATTGGAGTAAAAACAGATCTTTGGACCTATGGAATAGAATTGAGTATCATGACATCGATCCTCAAATACATGATAATTTAATCTTTCATCTTCAGTGATCATTGATGTTTACTTTTTTATAGATAATCTCTAAATGCTGGATTTAGAGGTGACTACAAGAGTATGCTACCCACATGGAAGAACCTAGCAAGCCTTCAGTGTCGTATTGATATGTCAAATACCAGTAACAATTATAGACCTCATTTCCATGACCTGATGTTATGGTTTGAGGTTCTTTATGTTCCTGGAGCAAGCAGATGTCCTTGGGCTCTACTAGCATGAGACAGGACATATGGAGATGTTACTGGTGCCTGCTCAAGCAAATCGATGATGAACAGGAAGACAGTGATACAGTGATCTGGAAACAACTTGAGTGCCCGAGAACAGACGACTCTATAAAGAAACTGTGGTACATCTACACAATGGAATACTATGCAGCTGTCAGGAAAAACGAAGTTATGAGATTTGCCTATAAATGGATAGACATGGAGAGTATCATGCTGAGTGAAATTAGCCAGAGAGAAAAGGGCAGATATAAAATGACTCCATTTATTTGAGGTATATAAAAAAATAGTATGATACCAATATCCAAAGCCAGAAAAACATGGATCTGGAGGTCTTGTAAGTGGTTGGAATATACTGCAAGTGTGTGAGAGTCAGAGGTTATGTAAGATAGAGAAGGGAGCAATGTGCTAGTAATTATTGGAAATGATACTAGAGCCTAGAACTGAGCCTTGAATATCGGCAAAGGGTAATACACGATAACCTCTAAATGTATGTATTGCAAGCCACAATGTGTAAGAGAATAGAGAGAGAGAGAGAGAGAGAGAGAGAGAGAGTGAGTGCCATAGAGGCAGGCCAGGGGAGAGGGGAAAGAATCAGGGAACATTGGTGGTTGGAAATGGGAGCTAATGGAGGGATGGGTTCTGGAACACTGTATGATTGAAACCCAAACATGAACACCTTTGTAATTGTATATCTCATGGAGGTATAACAAAATTAAAATAAAAATAAATAAATAAATAAATAAATAGGCTTTTTCTCTACTTATTCTGATCTTTTAATAACTACATTATGTGTGTTCTTATAGAGAAGAGTTTGGGTGTTGCCTTTTATTTTTTCTATGTATTTTATACAATGATGTCTTTTCTTAGTGATTCTTTGTTTTTCTTCATGAATTAAACCCTATTCAATTAGCAATCCCATAGCTTCCATGCTACTAGTGTCCTAAATTGGAGGAATTATTTTTCACTCTATTTTATATGTTTTAACCTATTTATCTGTCATTAATGCATTATGAAAAATCTTTGAATGGAAATACATTTAATCAAAAGATAAACAAATTCACCAGGGCCAATAATTACTTAGTTTCACATAAGGAAAATAAGTTGGAGCAGACTTTGTATGGCTTTATTATTCTACTCTTGGCATGGATTCTCAAATAATCTACTTATGTATATAAAACTCAGTTATTTATATAACATCCTATAGCAAAAAGATATAAAGAGAATTTACAACCTCCAGTAATATATAAGGCAACTTAATGGCATAAATTTAAATAGATGAGGTAGGAAATATGAAAAAATAAAAGCAGAAATGTAAAATTAATATAATAAATTATATCACCTCATGATATAAAGATAATGTGCTTGATGACTACAGTTATTTCTATTTATAGCAACTTAAATGGTATTTGAATTTATTCTCAGAGAAATAGTTTCTTAATAATCCAAATTTATTCATACTTGTGACTCATACACCAAATGTAGACAGGGTCCTTTTACTTTTAGAGTGATTCAGAGGAGTGTTTCATTGTGGTCTATGTGAGTGAAGGAGGACAAACTCACTGAGAGGAAAATCTTGAGGTGCATGGCTATTCTCCTTGCACAGACCTGTTCTTAATTAACATATGTAGTGAGAGAAAAACTGTAACACCTTGTGTATACAATTTTATACCTTGGAAAAATAAAGATTCATCATCTATAGGAAGTAAAATGGTCATGGCACAAGTATGAATAGATTCCATTTCTGTTTAGAAATTTTTCAATATAGGCTCTGAAAGCTATATCAGTATAATTTTATCTGAAAGTCAATGATTTTTGCTTCTTTAGAGGTTTGATTAAGGAAAAGATACCCTTATGATGAAAATTTTTTATCTGATAAATTTGAAAATAAACAAATTGAGCTTTAACCCTCCCTAACACCAGAATAAAAGAGGGAATATTGTTTATGAGTGGAAAAAAAATTGTGTGGTTGTTAGACAGACAATAAATAAACAAAAGTCAGAACAAATAGATTAGCTCCATTCTTCTATAAATAAAGTGCACTATTTAATTTGCTGTGATGGCTAATATAAAGTAGTTTCTAGAATACTGAACATAATTTATAGGCAATGTTGGTGATACATTGCTTAGATAAACACACACCAAAAAGGGACATTTCCCCTGCTGAGCTTTGAGTCTCCTGAGGAAAGCACCTATTAAAGCTGAAGTCACATCCAGAAATGTGTAATTCACACTTGTGTAAGTGCTCAAGAGAAAATATATGTTGTTCTCTGAAAGTGCATATTCAAGAATTTAACATACAAAGGTAGGCTCAAAGAGTAATTTGATTTTGCCAGTATCTTAAGGAGGAGTTAGATTCAACTGGGAATATTGCCATAGAGAACAGAGATAGGTTTAATAAAGAGTGTATCAAGTAGAAGACTAGGTCAGGATTTTTCAGTGAAATAAAAATATTTGAACTCATGTCTTGAAAGAAGGCCAGAGTGTCTGGAGTAAACAGATAACAAGAAAGTAATGGTCTTGAATGCTTTGTGATTTTGCATGCTGGGTTAAGGATTTTGGTCTTAATCCTTTAAGTGGTAGAAAGCTGTTGATGGGTTTTAAACAGCAGTGACATAATTATATTGGAATCTTGAAAAGATCACTCTGTATCTTAAAAATTTGTAAAAACAATTTGGTGAGGGGCAGTGTGGATGGCAGGAAATGAATTAGAAGTCCATGAGACAGACTGTGAGAGATAATGATAGATTAGACTAAACAGCAAGTCATGAAACAGTCTGAACAATACCTAAAGAGATTGTCATGAATAAAATGATCAATGCCCAAAAGTTCTTAAAAAAAGAGAAATATTTAAAAATTTGATTGTTTAATAGTTGACTTTAGTACATGATTTTAATAAGACATTAATAAGCTATTACAGATTTATTAAAAGGAGAGAAATTATTATTTGAACTTACTATAACTTTCATGTATTAAAAAGTTGGTATAATTGGAGATTACCTGTGTAGTATTTGATATGCCAAAACCAATAACAATTATAGACCTCATTCCTATGACCTGAAGGAATGGTCTGAGGCTCTGGAGAGCGCAGATGCCCTTGGGCTACAGTAGCATGTGACAGGATGTATGGAGATGTTACTGGTGCAGGCTCCAGCAAATCCATGAACAATGGGAAGACAAGTGGATACGAGTGATAATTATACATTAGTGCATCTACTTGTACAGTATGTAAGAAACACTAAGTTTCTTTTTTCTTGTAGCTTTTGTTTTTGGGTCACACCGGGTGGTGCCCATAACTAACTCTTAGTTTGGTGTTCAGGGATTACTCGTGATAGTGTCTGGAGATTCCAGTGATTAAACCCAGGACAGGTTCAAAGTAAGTACTCTTTCTTCTGTACTATATCCCAGCCCCCTATGTTTCTTTTACATTGCATGTTATATTACTGAAAACATTTTTTGCTCCACTAGCGTAATGTCCTGAGAGTCAATTCAATTTTGATACAAGACACCATCCTCAGGCTAAGGGTTCAGCTCAATGAGTCTGTCCACTCTGGATTCAAGTCACACCAGGGTATCATTTGTGCTGTCATCAATTGACTATAAAACAGAAATTTTTATAATGTCTATCTTTCGGTAGGTTTGTTTGTTGTGCAGGACAAATAAACAAGGGAAAACACAATTGCAATCCTTTTTTCTCCCTTTTTTATTGAAACATTGTGATTTACAAACTAAAAAAGCAGTCATAGGGATTGGGGTGGGAAATGAGGGTCTTTGGTGGTAGTGTTGTTTTATTCATGACACTGGTGGTGGGACTGGTATTGAAGTATGAATCTTTCTATCAACTGTATTATGAAAACCTTTTAACTTTGTAAATCACGGTTTTTCAATGAAAAAGGTAGAAAAATAGATTTATCAACAACATTGCCATGTATGTGCTTTAGCTGGCACTCATTATATTGCCCATTAAAGCACATACATGGCAATGTTATTGATAAAATCTATTTTTTTTGCCTCTGATTGATTATGAGAGAATCTGGCCAAATTTTGTTCTTGAATTTACTTTCTGAATTTCTAGAATGTGTTTGGTTTCTACTAGTTGATGTACTATGCGGCCGTTTGTGGCCATGTGCCTTGGGGAGAGGGGGATGGCAGCTCTGCCCCCATGTGTCTGTGTCTCTGCATCATGGCCGGCAGTCCAGAGTCAGTTTGTTAATGGGTCACCAGGCCATCCAATTGGGACAGAGGAGGGGGAAGGGACCCCAGTTCCAACAGAAGCCTGATGACTTTAGCTGCTGAGACCCACATACCTGGGCTTGAAATCGGCTGCTCTATTGTGGGGCTCTGCTGAGCCCAGCTTGGAATCAGTTTCTTTCTTGGGTGCAGCAATAATGGACTGTGGAGCCTAGACATTGAAAATAGCTGTGTTTATGGTGAGCAAGTTTCCTCTGGCTGCTTCTGAGGCCCTACTGGGGTGGTGGGCTGCATCAGAACCCTCCTCCCTCCTAGGTGCCTCATGGTTTGCTGTGTTAGGGAAAGCCAGATGGCAGCTCTGCCCCCGTGTGTCTTTATCTTTGCATCATGGGTGACAGTCTGGAATCAGTTTATGAGTGGGTCCAATAGGCCTCCCGGATGGGACAGAGGTGGGTGAAGGGAACCAAGCTTCATCTCCATGAAAGCCCAGTTACTTTAGCCACTGAGACCTGTATACCTGGACTTGAAATCAGTTTCTCTGTTGTGTGGGGCTCTGCTGAGCTGGGCTTGAAATTTACTTCTCTCTTGGGTGGAGTTCTGATGAACTGTAGAGTCTGGACTTGAAGATGGCTGCACTTATGGTGAGTGAGTTTCCTCTGGCTACTTCCAAGGCCCTACTGGGGTGGTGGGCTGCACAATTACAATCTTATTAAAAGATATTATAATGTTTACATAGCAGTAGCCAGATAAAGATATAGATCAGGGTGGTTGATCCTGGGTGACAGATTTTTTGATTGCATCACCTTCCTGATACTGATATGCTTACTAGCTAGAAAGGATACTTTCCTAACCCTGGCTATTGGGATTTTATGTAGACTTTCTCATTTAGGCTTGATCAAGTATTAATTAACTCCATATACAGCCTTCTCTGGAGAATGGTGGGTTAGTTGAAAATATGGATATTTTCCTTGATGGAAAAAGTGAAGCATTCAAAAATGAAGGACAGAGCTTCAGAAGTTCCAATACTAAATGAAAAGTTTGCTTATTGGGTGGAAATATGGCAAGTATACTTAGACTCCATCAATTACTAGTGTTTTACTGCTTACAGATCCTTAAAAATTTTTCTTAAGGACTCAAATATTTTTGGTTCACTGTTGTCCAAATAGTTCATATATGTTCTCTGTTATTTACTCTTTCAGCCCTGACTTCCATACTTATAAGAAGTAAGGTATGTATCTATACCTACTTTCTCCATGGAATGGTTCTTGGACTTGAAATTTTCCACTCATGAAATTCTAATTTTCTTTCAGTTCTTATTATTTTAATACTCTTATGCAAACATTATCTAATGCCATTTTCAATCTCTAATTTTTTCAATAAAGCAGCAATTTTAGTTTTATATTTTGATTGTTTGTTTTGAATCCCACCCACTGCTGCTCAGGGCTTATTCTGGGACATACACTCTAGGATCACCGATGGGAGTATTGAGTACAGTATGAGGTGTTGAATATTGAACTCAGGGCAACTTCATGCAAAATAGGTAACTTTCACTGCTGAATTATACTCCAATCCAAAGCACCTAACCTTTCAGAAACCCATGAAAGGTGCTTCTGTCATTTGTCTAACCTCTCTTGCCGTTTTTTTCATAGCTGACACACAGATGTGACCAGTTGTCTCATTTCATCTGTTATAAAGCAAATCCTGCCATTACCATATATTTTTAACACAAAAACTTCTTGCACCCAGCATTGTCACATACTTAGTTTTCTAAGTATCAAAATTAAAAATAAATATTTTGTGATTTTATTGCAAACTTTGTTGCTCTAATCTAAGCAGTCTGTTTAAAATTAAAGTAAACAATGATCTGTTGAGTTACCATTGTTTATTTATTTTACATATCTTCCCTTCCTTACTGGCCAGCAACACGTCTTATGAGATATTGTACATCTAGAAGTTATGTATCTATATAATGACTTATTTCCAGTGAAACTTCTCAGTTTATGAAGTCATACCCCCCCAAGAAAAAACCCAAAATTTTTTTCTGCAAGTTTTCTAGAAATAACCATTTAGGGTTACTCAGGTTGTAATGTACCTAAGGCAGCAGTTGACACATGAGATCAATTTTCTTTTCCACTTCATTTTATTTTTATAATTCTACTCTGTTTCTAAATTCTCCTGATGATCACTTTTGTATTCCTTATAAAAAAGGACTTCAATTTTCTCTATTATGAAATATTTTCTACATACGTTATATTATGGAATTTATCACATTTGTTATACCAATTTCTTTCATATTTTAATCAAGTCCAATACTTGCACTGACCATATATTATTTTATAATTCTGTTAACTTTTAAACAAAAATCATGTAGAAGGAAAACTACGAGTGTGGCTTTCAAGACCAGAATGTGCATATAAACAAGTTTCAATATTACTGTATACTGGCAGTGCAATACATATTTGTATGTCCATTGAGCAAATAATATCTGAAAACTATTACATAGTACAGAGCATTTTATTTACTGTATTCTGAAGAGTGAGTGTTTGGCCATAAAATCCATGTGCAAAGCAAATGCCCTACCCGCTGTGCTCTCACTCTGACCCCCTATGTAAGATCCTTTATGTTTTTTGGGGGTGGGGTCATACCTGACTGTGCTCAGGAATCACCTGGCAAGGCTTGGGGGATCATATATAGTGTCTGGATTAAAATTCAATCAGTTTTGTGCAAGGCAAGCACCTAACCACCTGTATATCTGGACCTCCATAAAATGCCATGTACCTATGTTTTTCTCTATTCCCCTTCCCATTTTTCTTCCTCCCCAACCAATGTATTCCCCTTCCTCAACCCTCCTTCTTTTAAAAAATTCTTTCTTTTCAATTATTCCTTTCTCTTTTTTATTTTGACCTGAGTCTAGAATAAAAACTATTGGAAAAAGCTGTATAGAAAAAAAACTATACGGGCCAGAGCAATAGTCTAGTGGATAGGGCGTTGCCTTGCATGCAGATGATCCAAATTCAATCCTCGGCATCCCATATGGTCCCCTGAACATTGCCAGGAGTAATTCCTGAGTGCAGAGCCAGGAGTGACTCCTGAGCATTGCCTGGTATGACCCAAAAGAAAGCAAAAAAAAAAAAAACCCAAAAAACACCCCCAAAAAATAAAAAAAAAAACTATAAAACAAAAAAAAAATAATATCCATGCTATCATAATTTAGACTAATTGGTATTTAACACTCTTTTGTTTTGGCTTTCAAAGAAATCAATCATGGAGTTATTTTACCCTTTGCATTCAAGACTTCACTTACCTTGACATTTCATGGATTAAAATCATGACTTAGGCGTTGGCATTAATGTTTTGTGTCCTTTTTTGTTTTAAAAAAGTATATTATATACTGCTTAAAAATTTTTTAACATGTCAAAAAATCTGATAAAAACTGAATTTTACTTTCTCTTCTACTTAATTTCTATCCTTAATAATTTCTGTATCTTTGCATATATATTAATTCACTTATAAACATAGGTAAATTTTTGTAATATGTTCAGCTGTGTGTAGTTGTGATGTGCAGTTTCATAAACTTTATTTTCACTATTTATGTCTAGGATCTTCAGTACCACATAGAGATCTAAATCAATGTTTCAAGTAACTGTTTAATTTCTATTTTACTGATTATATACATTTTTATTCACTAATTCCTCATAAAAATTTAGTCTACTTCCAATTTGTTGTTATAAAGAAAGCAGAATCAATAACTTATCATTCCATGGAATGAACTTAAAATAATGAAAGTTGTTAGTTAGTGTGTTTTTGCATGTTTTCTCCTGGTAACCATCAGCTATGTGAGTGGATATGCCTACCAAAAGCATGCTTTTAATATATCATATATATGTGTAGATATAGATATATACTTATATGTTGCAGTACACTGTTGCCCAGAGCCTCTGCATCTGGCCTGGAGTTGCCTCCTGCAGGCCACTTTGTAGATAGGAGGAGGACAGTTTGAATGTGCCAATTCATCTGACCATGTATTCTATACTGGCTGGTATAGATATTCTCTCATGGTGCCACAATCATTGTGGGACTAGCTAGATTGTACCACTATATTTGTCTTGCCACGTTGGATCTCTAGATAATTAGACCAGAGAGAAATGCTGTTTGCCTCCAAGCAAGCATGGCTCTCTGATAAGTCAAAGGCTAATATATGGGACAACCATGAAGTAAAGATGAGACTCTTGTGAAGGCTTGGAGAAATATATTACTAGCTATAGAATTTTCTTTGGTACAGATGCATGCCCTTGTATTCTGAGATACAGTTCTTCTCAGAAGCCCCTCCTCCACTCCACTCTGCAGGGGTGCTTCCAAGGCAGATCTTGGCTGGGCTCATTATCATCTCAAAGGGCCTAGGTGAGGTCCTGGGAAAAATTACCTGAGGGAATTGACCCTGACTGTTCCCCTTTGGAGTGGGCAGTTTGTTTGCAGAAATATAAAATTGTAGCCTGCTTTCTTTCTCTTTGGCTCTCTCTTTTTGCCCATTTTGCCTCTTGGCCCTCTCCTCTCCTCCTTGCTGGACCTTAACACACGGTGGCAGCCATCTTGACCTACATGCGGCCGGGGCTCAGTTGGGAACTCCAAGTTCGGGGTTTTCCTATTGCTGATTTGTATGCCAGAACCTGTATAAGTAAAGC
Source organism: Cryptotis parvus (assembly GCA_021461705.1). Classification (NCBI taxonomy): domain Eukaryota; kingdom Metazoa; phylum Chordata; class Mammalia; order Eulipotyphla; family Soricidae; genus Cryptotis; species Cryptotis parvus. The sequence continues at coordinate 76,340 of JAJIBD010030436.1, read as the reverse complement.
TTCTTGAAACTCTGCTGAATCCCTGCATCTTTCTCTGTTCACCAGCCACCAATCCTCTGGGGCAGAAGGGGATTCCTACACCCTGCTCCAGATTCTGTCAGGGCACACCACCAGTGTTCCTGATCTCTCTCTCTCTCTCTCTCTCTCTCTCTCTCTCTCTCTCTCACTGTCACTGTATCACTGTCTTCCCATTCATCATCGATTTGCTCGAGGGGGCATCAGTGACATCTTCATATGACCTGTCTCATGCAAGAAGAGCCCAAGGGCACCTGCTTGCTCCAGGAACATAAAGAGCCTCAAACCATTCCATCAGGTCATGGGAATGAGGTCTATAACAGTTACTGGTATCTGGCATATCAAATACAACACAGGTAGCTTGCCAGGCTCTGCCATGCGGGTAGCATACTCTTGTAGTCATCTCTAAATACAGCATTTATTGATGAACCGCAGGGCTGCAAGCAGCCACGCAAGCCAGGCTGTGACAGGCTGGCCTGCTGGGTGGAGTTCTGATGAGGGGGAAGACCGGATGTGGAAAATGGAGGCCCTCATGGAGTGGGGGTTGTCTGGCTTGTTGCGAGGCTCTGCTGGGGTGGCGGGCCAGGGCTTGAACCCTCCTGGGCACCTCGTGATCCAGAGACTCACAGACATGGGGCAGAGCTGCTACTGGCTCTCCCTGTGCCCAGCCACTCTCTCTCTCTATATATATATTTTTTAATATATATATAGTTATATATATATATATATATATATATATATATATAACTATATATAGTTATATAGAGGTAAATGTATGTATATCTCTCTTGGAGAGAGAGATAAAGATAGATATATACATACATTTTATTGTCTAACGTTATACATTTCAAATTTATTACTATAACTTAGTGGTATAGTTCATAATATTTCATTTAAACATACGTACCCACCACCTCGGCAGAGCCTCACAACAAGCCAGACCACCGCTCCTCACTCCACGGCGCGCCGCCATTTTCCACTTCTGAACTTCCCTCTCCTCAGAACTCCACCCAGCAGACCAGCCCATCACAGCCCGGATCACCGACACCCACCCTGCCACAGCATATTACTCAATCTGGCCCAGGTATGCTGGTCCAGAGACTCTCCCACATGGGGCAGAGCTGTTCCTTGCTCTCCCTGTGCAAAGCCGCTCATGAGGCAGTCGGGAGGCATGGCGGGTTCTAGCCCTGGCCCAGCACCTCGGCAGAGCCTCACAACAAGCCAGACCACTGCTCCTCACTCCACGGGCGCCGCCATTTTCCACTTCTGGACTTCCCTCTCGTCAGAACTCCACCCAGCAGACAAGCCCATCACAGCCCGGCTCCTGCGGCCGCAAGCGGCTGCGCCGGTTCATCAATAAATGCTTTATTTGGAGGTGTTTAAAAGTGTTTGCCTCCCGCTCGACAAGCCTGGCAAGCTTCTCGTGTTGTATATGATATGCCAAATTCCAGTAACAATTATATTAGGTCATTCCCATGACCTAATATAATGGTTTAAGGCTCTTTATGTTCCTGTAGCAAGCCGATGCCCCTGGCTCTACTGGCATGAGACAGGACATATGGAGATATTACTGGTGCCCGCTCTAGCAAATAGATGATCAACGGGAAGATCGTGATCGTGATCGTGACTTTGACTGAAAAAAAATTCTCAGCAACCCAAATTTTCAATACCTCAAGGGAGGGGTCATAAATCATAACCAAGTGAGATTTATTTCACAGTTGCTAGGTTGGTTCAACATATGCCAATAATGTGGATCACCAACAAAAGGAAAGATAAGGACTGGAGAGATAATACAGTTGTCATCCTTCATGCAGCCAACCAGGACTGAGCTTGGAATACATGTGGTTCCCTGAGGATTCCTCAGGCATCATCCTGTGTTGCAGTACACTGCTGTCCAAAGCCTCTGCACCTTGCCTAGAGTTTCCTCTTGCAGGCCACTTTGTAGATAGGGGCAGGAAGACAGTTTGGATCTGTGACTTTATTTGGCAGTATATTTTACCATGTATTCTATATTAGCTGGTATAAATATTTTCTCTCATGCTACCACAATCATCGTGGGGCTAGATATATCTCACCAGTATATTTACCTGGCCATGTTGGATCTCTAAGTATAAGCTAATTAAACTTAGATCAGGGAGAAATTCTGTTTGCCTCCAAGCAAGCAAGCAAGCAAAACTCTCTAAGAAGTCTAAAGTATAATATACAAAATACTATGAAAGAGACAAGAATCTTGTGAAGGCTTGGAGAAATATATGCCTGGCTGTAAAATATCCATTTGTACTGACACATGCCTCTGTATTCTGAGATACAGTTCATCTTAGATGCCCTTCCCCCATCTGCAAAGGGCCTGCTGGAAAACCAAGGGCCTGAGACCTTGGATGGGGCAATGTTAACATTTCAATAGGACTAGGTAAGGTCCTGGAAAAAGCATACCTGAGGGAGATTGACCCTATTTGCTTTCCATTGATGCGGGCCCTGCAGGACTGAAAAGATATTAAGCCTGCCCTTTTCCATGCCTTTGCTCTTCTCTCTTCTTCTTCTTCTTTGCCCTCTGCCTCTGCTCTCCTCTCCATTTTCCTCCCTGTTTTGCCCTAGCATGTGGTAGCAGCCATCTTGGCCTAGGATTTTCAACCTGCACATGGCTGGTATCCAGCTAGGAACCTAAAATCTGGTTTCCTATTGCTGAATTGTATACCAGCACAAGTGTGAGTAAAGCCTTTTGAAACTTCACTGGATCTGTGAGTCTTTCTCTGTCTGCCAGTCGCAGTTACCCTGGGCAGAAGAGGATCCCTGACCCTGTTGCCGGATTTTGTGGGGGAAGCCAGCATTTTTCGACAATCCTGGACTTATCCAGGAATGATTCTCAGACAAAGAACTAGAATGAAATCCTGAGCACCACCAGGTATGGTCCCAAGCAAAAAACTAAATAAAAGATAAAAATCATATGTTATATACACAGAGAAAGCTTTTGCAAGATTCAATATCTCTTTTATGATTAAAAAATTATCAAAATCTGCTGGGTGTGGCCAACTCCTCCCCCTCCCCCATTTTCTAGAACTAAAACTGGCCTAGAAGAACATAGTAAAATCACTATAAAACAAAAAACACCATTAGCATCATATACAGTGGTGAAAGCTCAAAAGATGACTTTCTAGGTTTAATTACACACATTCTGTGTGCCTTCCCCTCACCATTAACATAGCGATACAGCAGGAGCTAAGGAGGAAAGCACCATGTCTCAGGAAGCTAACCACACCCAAGGAATAGGTAGCCAATCAGAATGTAGAAGGGGATACCTGGAGGCAGGATTTGGCAACAAATAAAAAGGCAACCCCAGGCCCCTCCTCAGAGAAGTGGAGTGAAAAGAAAGGAAGGGAAGAGCTCTCTCTCATTATCCGGCCAGCTGCTCCCAACCAGCTCCCTCCCTCTCTCCTTGGATCAGGTAGGGTGGCATACCCAGGTACAGGGTCCATTATGGATAGGCCACGGAAGGCCAGGCAAGGGCTGCTATAGGTGTGGGCCAGGCTCAGAGGCCCAAGTTATGGTAGGATTTGGATGCCCAGGATAGCCTAGGTTCAGGCAGGGCACGGATGCCCAGGTACAGGGCAAGGTACAGGAGTCTCACCTATGTGTACAGGGTAGAGCCTAGACTAAGGAAAGCTGGGATAGGACAACAGGGATCTCTGGGTTATATAGTTGGGAGGCCCAGCGGCAGGCACTGAGAGAGCTGCGCAGGAACAGGACCAGGCCATCATTGTGAGATGTGAATAGACTGTGTGGGCAGGACCAGGAATTCGTTCACGGGTAACAGAGAGGCTAGACATTTGGGGTAGGGACCTGGAATTCCCTGTACATTAAACTAACTTTCAACCTTCTGTGTTTTGTATGTAATTCTTTCATACAATCCTCAAGAACCCACTAGCACAGGCAAATCCACTTTCGTGTTAATAGTATTTGAAGCCTCTGCTGGGCCAGAAATACTAATTTAGCAAGAAAAATAAAAACAATTCAAGTTGAAAAGAAGAAAGTCATCGCTATTTTTTAGTTGACATATTATATGCAGGAAATTTTAAAATGTCCACTAAAGAAAATCTATTAGAGGGCTGGAGCGATAGCCCAGCGGGTAGGGCACTTGCCTTGCACGGGCGGCCCATGCCGGCCTGGGTTTGATCCCGGCATCCCATATGGTCCCCCGAGCACCGCCAGGAATAATGCCTGAGTGCAGAGCCAGGAGTAACCCCTGAGCATTGCTGGGTGTGACCCAAAAAGCAAAATATATATATATATATATATATATGAGAAACAATAAAACAGTAAAAAATATAAATATAATATATATAATATATATTATATATATATATATATATATATATATATATATATATATATATATATATATATATATAACCCCTGAGCATTGCTGGGTGTGACCCAAAAAAGCAAAATATATATATATATATATATGAGAAACAATAAAACAGTAAACTGTCAGGCTACAAAATCAATATACTAAAATATGTTGAATTTTTTGTATGTCAACGATGGATTTGAAGATAAATTCGTTTTTAAAGACCTCATTTACAATTGTGTCAAAAAAGAAGTACTAAGGAATCAACAAAGTAATAAAGACCTTTATATCAAAAACTCTAAGCAACTGTTAGAAGAAATCAAATACATATAAAAATTTTCAGCACTCACAAGATATTCATTTTGTTAAAATAACCATCACCCCATGGTTTTAGATAGTTTCAATTAAAATTACATACACAATTTTTATAGACATTCCAGTAATATGCTAAAGAAAAACAGAGCCATCACAATTGAAAAAATTGCAGGAACTCATAAAAGGCACCAATTATGCAAAAGAAATCATCTCACCAAAGAAACAAAATCATATTATTTCTCAACTTCAATCTGTAGCACAGAACTTTAACATGGATTTTAAAAGAGTTAATTATTTAAAAATATTTTGTTGACTGGCGAGAGAGTACAGCAGGTAGGGCACCTGCCTAGCATGCAGCCTTTCCAAGTTCGAGTCCCTATATATTATATGGTTTCCCAAGCACTGTCAGGAGTACTTCTTGAGTGCAGAGCCAGGAGTAAACGTTTACATTGCCAGATGTGGTCCAAAGACAAAACAAAAAAAAAATTGGTATCTTTGTTGTAACTAATTTATGTAATATGAGAATTTTTATTCTCTATGACAAAGAACATAATATGAAATAGTTCTTCATGTTTATATTAATCTTAATGTTATTTTATCTGTACATCTCAATGCTCTCATCAAAATAATTATCTCTTTATTTTAGAATTTTAATGAATCCACTTCTTTTGTTTTGGGGGTGATACCCAGAGGTGCTCGGGCTTACTCCTAGCTTTGTACTTAGAGATCATGTCTTCTTGGCTCAGGGGACCATATTGGGTGCCTGGGACTGAACTTAGGTTTGCCACTCTACCTGCTGTATTCTCTCTCTCTCTCTCTCTCTCTCTCTCTCTCTCTCTCTCCTCTCTCTCTCTCTCTCTCTCTCTCTCTCTCCTCTCCATCTCTCCTTCTGGGCCCGATTATCTCCTTTCATTTTTTTTCCTCTCTTTTTCTTTAATTTTCTCATCCTTATTTCTTCCTCCTCCATCTCCTCCTCTTCCTTCTCCTGTCCTCCTCCCCACCTCCTCCTTCTTGGGCTGGTGCTTCCAGGTCTTACCAAATTTACTCACTGCTCTGTCCTGGTGGACCATATGTGGTGTCAGGGATTGAGCCAGCTGGGATTGATAGCACATAAGTGTCTTAATCTTTGTACAGACACTCTGGTCCAAATTTTCTTCGTAATGTTTTGAATTACACTGGCAAAAATCCTTGACGATAAAAATGACCTATAAATTTAAATCAGATTTTATTTTTAGATATATTATTTCCATCATTTTCAAAACCATGTTGATTGATTTTTTTTCTTTTATGCTCTCCTAATTTGATTGGCTAAAAGTGTCATCATATCATCCTTCAGTATACATGGGAATTAGGGCAGAATATAACAAAATCTGTAGCTGTTGAAAACATGATATAAAATAGTATCTACATTGCATATATCCTATGCACACTCCTACTTGATATTTCTGAGTAATTTGTAATACCTAATATTATGGAAATGTTTATGCAAACTATTAATTTGTACTTTATAGATTTTGATGCTAGTTTGTTATTTTTACATACATTTGTTTTTGTTATCTTACACCCTTTCTATATTTGAAGTTTTGTAAAATTGCAGCAGATCTTTAATAAATCTATAATGCTTTAACTAAAATAGACATATATAAATTTATATCATCTGTTAGTTACATGTATGGAATATTTATTAATCTAACCTATCCCAGACTATGGGATATATAAAAGCCACTTTGCTTCTGATTTTAATGTATTTCCAACAATTCTTGCGTTTTATACATTCTTACATTTTATTAGATACATTCCATTAATTTTAGTATCAATTATAATTAACCTCTTGCCATGAATTTTACTTTGGAGGACATAGACCAGGAGGCAGCTAAAGTAATTATCTGGAATTCAATGGAAGAGGCGAAGCAGAGATTAAAAGTGGATATCATATAAAGATGTCAGAGAAAGACTTGGCAGTAAATTATAGTATTCAGAGCTAGATAAAGTGGCAAAAGAACAAAGCACCACTGAATGTCATACATATATGCCATAACGTATAAACTAATTGATAATATATATTACATATAACTGGTATATATCATTAAGAATTAATTATGTAAAAGTCTATTAAATAATTCTGTTTTAGAAAATATTTAAACAAACTAAATATTTGTCAAAGCTGCAAGAACTTTTCCAGTACCATAGTTTATCAGGAGTGTGGTTGGGCTACACACCCAAACACACTGGTTGTCATCAGGGACTATTTCTTGTTCTGTTTTGGGGGTTTCTTCCAGGGGTGCTCAGGGGACCGAGTAGTGCTAATGTGGGTTTACCACATGCGAATCATGTTAATCTCTCTGGCTCCCATAAAAATCTTAATGTTTATGTCATAAACATTTTAAGGTTTTAAAATAAGAGGAAGTAAATTTTCTATTAAATATAAATGAATGGGGCCGGAGCAATAGCCCAGCGGGTAGGGCGTTTGCCTTGCACGCAGCCGGCCTGTGCTGGCCCGGGTTCGATCCCTGGCATCCCATATGGTCCCCCGAGCACCGCCAGGAGGAATTCCTGAGCAAAGAGCCAGGAGTAATCCCTGAGTGTCGCTGGGTGTGACCCCAAAAAAAAAAAAGCAAAAAAAAATATATATATATATAAATGAATGAACATAAGAAAATAAAGAATGAATGCTTATAAACTTAGCCATAAAAATTGTGGCTGTTTATGGTGCTTACTATTTTAAATTTATATTTAATCTTATATATATATATATATATATATATATATATACACACACACACACATACACACATATACACTTTTGTGAAATAATGCTGAGTATTGAGATGTTTGCACAATGAAAAAAAATAGCTGTTTTGAAGGAAAAAGAGAGATGTACAAAACTTCATTCATTTCCGGGATATGAAACAAATACCAATATCCAGGCCAGGCAATACATTGACCAGGAGGACTTGATAATGGTTGAAAACTACCACGAATGTGTGGAGGTCAGAGTTTGGGCAGTGTGCTAACAATTGTTGGAAATGGTAATGCTAGACAAGAACTGAGCATTGAACAAAGGCAAAGCGAGATACATGACAACCCCCTAAATATATATGTGTTGCAAGCCAACAAAGTCTAAGAGAAAGGAGAGAGAGAAAGAAACAGACACAGAGAGAAAGATAGGAGAAGAAGGAGGAGGAGGAGAAAAAAGAAGGAGGAAGAAGAGAAGGAGAAGGTAGTGAAGAAAAAGACCTGCCACAGAGGCAGGCTGGGGAGAGGGGAGGGAATTTGGGGATATTGGAATGATGGTGGAGGGATGGGTGCTGGAACACTGTGTGGCTGAGACCCAATCATGAACAGCTTTGTAACTGTACCATCTCGTGGTGGTATAATAAAATTAAAAAAATAAGAAATAAATAAAAATAAAATGTTTTTCAATGTATCAGCTACTTTTAGAGAGTATGTCCTCCTACAAAGTAATGTTTCTGTATTTAAAGTTATTTAAAAAGGGGGTAAGAATAAACTAAAATATATATTTGTATATAAATATGCTTATGTAATAATGCTCATACAACATACATACTTAAAATTATATTTAGGAACTATGATAATTCCCTTTCAATAGGAAACAAAGATAACAAAGATTTATCATTGTAAGTTTGGAAATAGGAAATTTCTGTACACTAATCCTAATTGATGTTGTAATTTTCTGAAATGAATTATGCAAAAAAGACCATCATTTATGTAGAGGAAATAAACTATTATTTGTGGTTTTAAAGTACACATCAATTTGGGCATGAAACATCTTTAGTTTCTTCCTTGGATTTTATTTTTGTGCTAAATCCAGATATACTTTTATCCTGACATTTATTTTGTTTAGGAATGTGTTATTTCTTTTGAAGAGAATGAATGCTGATCACTCAAAATGTAACGCATGATGTTATATGAAATAGTCTGTATGTTCACAATGTTTACAGTCCTATTATGTTTGCTCTAACTCAAATATTGACAAATGTTCTCATGCACTATTGAATCAAGAATTCAAACTTGACATTTCATGATTTTATCAATAGTAGGATTATCTTTATTGTTTTATGCAACTTATTGGCCACATTATATATACACCTTAATCTTAAAAGCTTATTTTACTGATATTTTATATACATTTATTAAATAGTTCAATTAATTCATGTGAAAATTTTATTAGTTATACAAACTGAAATATCACACACTGTACATAAACGGCAATACTTTTTACAATAACAATAATGAAAATAAATGGTTAATTTGATATATCATATATTATAATATGAAGTATGAATTTATACCATTGATAACTATATATGTATCAAACAGGACAAAAAGCCAAGTACAATTTGCTAAAATTATGAATTATGAAATTTTGTGTGTGTGATATATGATTATTTTTAATTGTGCTTTTTAAATTTCCATTTTCCCATTAAAATAAAGTCGTTCTTTTCTAGAAGATGCTATAAATTAGAACTTATAAAATTAGAGTCTACAATAACAAAAAATTTTTGATATGTAGATATACTAACCTCTATTCCATTGCCTATAACACATCACATATTAAATCAGGAATGAAGCTATGCAGTGATTATTCCTCCAATTCCTGTTACATCAAATGTTCAGGATTCCTTGCTTTTTCTTCATTTAGTAGAATGCCAACTTTGCTAGACCAGATTTTACTTAGGGTTGACTTTATATTTTTATCACCATCAACAATCACAGCATCAAGAAAAAAAAACAATCACAGCATCAGCATCACTTGTATCACTTGTCTTTCCATTGTTCATTGATTTGCTCAAAAGGGCATCGGTAACATCTCCATTTGTCCCTGTTCCCATGCTAGTACAGCCCAAGGGCTTCTGTTAGCTCCAGAAACAGGAAGAGCCTCAAAGGACTATTCAGGTCATGGGAATGAGGTCTATTATTATTACTGGTTTTGGCATATCAAATACTACATGGGTAGCTTGCCATGCTCTGCTGTGTGGGCACTCAAAGTTTTTGCATTTACTGATGTACCTCAGCATGTGGAAACTGGAAGAGCCAGTAGCAGCTCCATCTGTGTCTGTGAAATAGATTTTTCTCTAGGGTGGGGTTCTGATGAGCTGGGCTTGAGATTGACTTTTCTCTTGGGTGGAGCTCTAACGACCTGTGGAATCCGGAAGTTGAAAATGGCTGCCATCATGGTGCAGGGGTTCCTCTGGCTTCTTCGAGGCTCTGTGAGACTTTCCTCTGGGGTATCTGTGAGCTATGGCTCTACTCTTTGTTCCAACCTGATGTTCACTTCTGGTTTGGTGAGTCAATGTCCCAGTGACAACAGGTGACTGTAGGTTTCCAGCATCACATCCTGGTACAGGGTCCACTGCTCTTCATCCAGGTGCTTCCATTCTTCTCAGGTGAAGTCGACAGCCAACACCTCGAACACCACCATCCTCAGAGATTTATTTATCGTCATTGAACTTGGAAACAGAGAACTCTGGAAATAGGTCTGGGGGCCATCAACAATCACAGCATCAGCATATATAGGCACAATTCTGATATATACATGAGGTTTGTTAATATAAATCCTGAACATGATCCTTATGTATCTTTGTTCAGAAGATAAAGAAAGTGGATCAATGTTTTGGTAGTTTTAATTGAATTAGCATTGTCAGAGATCCAATTTAAAATTTGTTACCAAGAATGACTGCCACTATAAGCTTTACATTTTCATCTAACTTATTCAATAATTTTGTTTATTTACATAATCTAATTTATTCAATACTTTTTAATTTACATTTAAATATTTGTAAATTTCATTTATTTATTTTGGGTCTCTCTACCTGCATCTGGAGTCCGGGGTCACTCCCTTTTATTTTTGCTTTTTGGGCCACAACAGCAGGGTCACTGCCCCATTTTTTTTCTTTTTGGGTCACACCCAGCAGTGCTCAGGAGTTACTCCTGACTCTGCACTCAGAAATTAATCCTGGCGCTGCTTGGGGAACCATATGGAATGCCCAGGAATCAAACCCAGGTTGGCCGTGTGCAAGGCAAACACTCTACCCACTTGACTATCGCTTAGGACCTGGAGTCCACGGTCACTCCTAATGATGCAGGTCAGGCAGAAGTGTCAGCAGCGGGTGTCTGCGTTTGTTTATGGTTCCCAAGTTCTTCAGTATTTTCAAGAATGAAAATATTGAATAATAATGTTGCTCAGATTCAGAGTTGGAAAGCAGATACATTTATTGGGAAGTAGAAGAGGAAAAAAAAAGCTCCCCAAAGTAAGGGGGAACTAAGTTAACTACAGTTCTTTTTTTTTTTAAGGTAAAACAGTTCTTTATGTTATAGAATGCAGGGAAGTTAAAGATAAGAGTTTTTCTACATCCCCTTTTAAATGAAAATTGGGCTGTTGGAAAATGTTACAGAGGTTGCAGGGATCTAATAGATCTTTTGGCCTTTTGTCTTAGGGATTTCCCATTATTTTAGCCTCCCAGTTAGGCTAAACTCTGGGGAAAAAATTTATGATAGTCAATTGCTAACTCCCTCTTTATCAGAAGAAAAAAAACAGGAATTATCAGAAGTCAAAAGTGTATGATGGGTCATCCACAAACAGAACTACTCACAGCAGCTGGTGAGAGTAAACTGAGGCTTCCTCTTTGACTAGTCATGGCATTATGGTCCTGGAGGTTAGGAGCTCAGCTTTGGGGCCCAGGCTGCATTCCATAGAACTAAGGTTTTGTCATGCAAAACATTTACTCTAGCCCTTGAGCAATGTCACCAAAATTTTATTTCAGACTTTTAATAAAGAATTTGGATAATCAATTTTAGTCATATTTATTATACTAATTACAGAGTTAACTAAAAAATATGGATGGGGTTAAATAGTAACCTTTACTTAGAATGAGAAAGCTGAGTTTTGGCATCAGACTATTTAAAAAAAAATTAAGACTTTAGTTGCCAGAAATCTCAGCACCACTTATGTATCACTTGTATTACTTGTCTTCCCGTTGTTCATCAATTTGCTCAATAGTGGGTACTAGTAACATCATCATATGTCCTGTCATGTGCTAGTGTAGCACAAGGGCATGTGCTTGCTCCAGGAACACAAAGAGCCTCAGACCATTCTTTTTAGGTCATAGGAAGGAGGTCTATAATTGTTACTTGTTTTTGACATATCAAATATGACACGGATAGCTTGTCAGGCTCTGTTGTGCAGGTGGTAGACTCCCAGTAGTAGGCTCTCATCTTGTGCATTTACTGATGAAGCGCAATGGAGATATGTATATATATAATAAATGTATATATATTTATTATATTTTGGTAACGTTTTGATAAAGGCATTGTCTTTCCATACTTTGTTTCAAGATAGCCTGAGGTTTTAAAGTGACATTAGTATAAATCAAACTAAATAAGAGTGTCTGTAGTTAAAGCTCTCTGGTAGTGTATATGAAGTGTGCTATTTAAGAGTTGGGAATCTTATCTAAGGAAAATATACTGGGAAAACACTATTGTTTTCAACATTTTCAAAATTTCACTTGACTTTTATCAGGCAGAATAAATCTTGTGGTACCAGGCAGAACAAACCTTGTGGCATCAGACAGAACAAACTTGTAAATTAGATAAGTTGGGAATCTTATCTAAGGAAAATATACTGGGAAAACACTATTGGTTTCAACATTTCCAAATTTTCACTTGACTTTTATCAGGCAGAACAAACCTTGTGGTACCAGGCAGAACAAACCTTGTGGCATCGGACAGAACAAACTTGTAAATTTGTTCTGCTGGTGCCGCATTATTGATCCATTATTATGGTGAAGAAAGGCAGAGAGTAAAACTATTATCCCTTATGTGCATGAAAAAGTTGTCTAACCTGGCAGTTAGGAAAGAATTTTTTTTTTTTTTTGCTTTTTGCTTTTTGGGTCACACCTGGCAATGCTCAGGGTTTCTCCTGGCTCTGCACTCAGGAATTACTCCTGGCGGTGCTTGGGGGACTATATGGGATGCCGGGGATCGAACCCAGGCCGGCATGGGCCAGCCCCGTGCAAGGCAAATGCCCTACTCGTTGGGCTATCGCTCCGGCCCCAGGAAAGATTTTTTATAATATAATGAGGCTATACAAGTTTCACAACTTAGCTCTTGTGCCTTACTGTAATGCTATTCCAGTCCAGTTGTTCTGGGGAGACTAAAACCAGATAGCAATACTTGGGCGTGGGGTGTTTCTAGAAACATCCCAGGATTGATTCAAGATCCATGAGAGGCTAAGAACTGAGCTGCTTCCTGACTGTACAAGTCTTATACTCTAGCTATTTAAATGTTCTTCCAGCCTCATAATCAGTGACTTGAAAGCAAAGATAATGTTATAGAGCTGAGGAGAAAAACTGGTGAGAAAAAAAGAAACCAGTAGAAGCAGAACTCTCACCATCAATGAAGAGGTTAATAGGGAGTGTAATATGAATGTCACAGGAAGTACACAACATGTTTCTAGGGAAGAGATTATCACTGCACTATGGACTCTCAAATGTTTAGTTCAATTTTGCAGTAGATAAGTAGTGTATCCTCAGAATGGGCAGAGAAAAGCATAGGAAGTCCTGTCATAAAAAGGATATGTGCTCAAACAAATATTTTGGAAGAGAGACACTTATGGAAATTTTAATTTGATTTTAGAGTCCATGATAAGATTTCTATGGTTAGCAGTCAGAAATAAAGAAGACAGGCAAATAGAATTGATCTGATACTGGTTTGCAGTTCATCTCAATATACCAGTCAGTTATTTAAACTCGGGTAGAATAAATGCAGGTAGAAAATTACAGAGCAATTGTAGAGTGACCAAGTTGAGAATCTGAGTTAGATTAGGCATATTGATGACCGGAGAGATGGCAAAGAGTGTAGCATGTTTATCTTGCATTCCTCCTATCAGGATTATTTGATCCCTGATGTCCCATATGGTCCCCAGAGCAATGCCAGAAGTAATTTCTGAGTGTAGAGCCAGGAGAAACCCCTGCCAGGAGTAACCCCTGAGGATGGCTGGGTGTGACCCAAAAAGAAAAAAAAAAGAAATAGCACATTAATGAGCATGCAGATATAAATATTTACATATAGAATATACTCAAAAAGCTATATATGTATATATAATTAAGTTACTTGTATAATTTTTTACATTTTTAAGTTGAAACTTACATTATAATAAGAAATTGTACTAAAACATGAAACACAAAATTAATTACTAAACTATACTGCATTTCCAAATATGTTTAATATTATTATATACTCATTTGATAATAAAGGATCTGATGTATGTTTCCTATTGGCTTTCTAATATAACTGAAGGCAAGATAAATTAAATATATGTAAACTTTTAGGTAAAATATAAGATTTATTCAACAGACATAATGAAACACAACTATGATTGCTTATGTCAAGATATAGTGTTCATATAAACTTCAGAAGATCAAAATGAGAGCTGGTGTTTTGTTACTGTTATATAATGTGTTATAATTAATAACGTGGAGCTGAGTATGTGTCTTTCATTAGTTTTTAGTTGTTCTAGACTCTAATTTTACAAGTTCCTGAATAGAATCTTCTAAGGAAAACACTGCTTTAGTTTATCTGGAAAATGGAAATAATAAAGGTAAAGTTAAAATAATCATATGCTACGCACACAGAAGATATTACTTTTCGCTTTTTATCACTTGTCTGCTCGTTCTTCAATTTGCTCGAGCAGGCACCAGTAACATCTCCATTCATTAGGAATGAGATCCATTATTGTTACTGTTTTTGGCACATTGAATACACCATGGGTACCTTGCCAGACTCTGCTGTAGCTCTGGGTCCGCCCCAGGGGGGCACAGTCTTTTCTATGTCACACCACCATCCATCCAGGGACCCACGGGGCAGAGCCCTGGGTGTGGACAAACCTGTCTCCTGTCTGCCTCCTGTCTGATGCAGCTGGGCACCACAGCCACACCTGCAACACCTTGAGGGGCAGACAGAAGATATATTATGTTATTATTATTTGGCAATACATTTTATTTGGCATTTATCCTGTATATGATATTGTTGGCCTATGTTCAGATCTTTAAAGAAAATATTTATCTTTGTATCACTCTCTCTTTATATATGCTTATATTGATAAAAAAAAATTCCTTAACATTATAATCTTATCACTAGATCTACTGAAAAGTACTACTGAAAGTCTTGGAAAGAGTACAGATAAAGTTTATAATAGGAGTCATGAAAAGGATTGGAAAGGTGTCATCTTTAGTTAGTACACTGTTTAATGAATACTTAAAAGCGAGTAAAATTCTTTTTTTCTTAAATCGTAACTCCATGTCATTCCTGATACATCATTTTAGTTACCCTTTGTGACTGTGCTTATTTTATTATGAGTGGATCATATTTTCTTTCATTTTACAGGGGTTTCTCTGAGAGCACTGGGGAAAAATACTGAGAATCCTATTAGAACCCCAACTATTCTCTAGAACAAAATTAGTATTGCACTTAATTTTGTTGGGATTTTTCATATTTTTCGTATTTTAGAGGTAATTTACTGAAACTTGGAAATACATAGTTTGTGCGGGAATGAATCAATCAACTTAAAAGTATAGTTATTAATTGTCGAAGACTAATACCAACCTAGAACTGAGCATTAAATACAGGCAAAAAGATACACATGACAACCCTTTAGTGTATGTTCTGTAATCCATAGTCTGGAAGGGAAGGAAAAGAGAAAGAGAGAGAAAGGGAAAGAAGTAAAGAACCTGCCATGGAGGTGGGCTGGGGGCAGGAGGGGGAGGAACCAGGGATGTTGGTGGTGGGAGATGGGCACTGGTGGAAGGATGGGTGCTGGAACACTGTATGACCAAAACCCAAATATGAACTTTGTAATTGCATATCTTTGTAATTGTATATCTCATGGTGGTATAATAAAATACTTAAAAAATTAAATTATAGTTATTAGTCTTCCCTTAGTTTGAGAGGATGATGTACAATGTCAGCAATAGCTCCTTTGAATTCAATGTTTCAGGAAGGTCTTTTGGAAAAACTTATATGGTTATATTATAACTATATTATTTGTTCTCCTATTCTATATGTTTAGTTAATGAATGCAAAATGTAAATCAACCTGATTTAGCTGTGGCAAATATGTGCTTCAAAGAGCTTAGTGACTTTGCACCCAGATCTCTGTACTGTCACTTTTGTGCAAAAGTGCAGATGGAAAATATGGAGAAGATGAAAAAGAAACAATTACTGTGGTTTGTGTTTCAGATTCTAAGTCAATTTAATGTATACTAAGAATGCATTTGGAAATAAAGCTATTTCAAAATTACTAAACAAAATGCCATTTCCCGTTAATAGCGGAATATGCTATAACACAGATACTAATTTCTTAATAAATTCAATATAAATTAAATAACATATTTTATATGTAGAGCTACAAAAATGACCCTTTAATTGTACTTTCCTAAGAAAGTAAAATACTATGGGGAAAATCAGGGAAATCTTAACACTATAAATAGAGGTAAAAACAGGAAGTTTTTTTCAAACAATATCTAAAATAATTGTTTAAAGATAGTCAAAGTGTATAAAGACTGTCCTATTGTGGTATTTTGTTAAATGCATGATTCACATTTGCAATCTTGTATTTGCTCTCAAAATCATTAAATATGTTCTAAGAGACTTAAATTCAGAGTTTATTAGTATTTAAAGGGCAGTAAGAGAATGATTCCAGTGCTTGACACACAACACTCTTTATATAATATAATCCGTGATAGTTTTGGTAACTGAGCCTGTTAAGTAGTATAAAGGCTCTACTCTTTTTATCTGTGACTATGCTTTATGAAACAGATGTTCTTTGGCAGAGTTTCAAACATATTATATGATATTTGATACTTGTGTTCTAATATTCTTGGTGACAGGGAAATTTAAGAGATTCCTAAAAAGGAAGTACATTAAAGAAAGACATTTTTAGATAGATTGAACATAATACCAAGTTATTTGAAAGAAGTTTGGCTCTGGATAGAGCTTTTTTTTAGAAATACTTTATACTTTGCATAAAAATACTTAAAATTGGTGCCGGAGCTGCGCAGGAGGAAGAGAGCGGCATGGAATGCCTTCAAGAGCATCAAAGAAATAGCTAAAAAGACAAAGACCCTCTGACTTCAGGCACATCTCTTCGACTCCACCATTCTCCCTGCATTAACATATGCCTCAGAGACCTGGGCCCTACGAAAGCAGGATGAAGATGCTATTCAGGTCTCCCAAAGAGGAATCGAAAGAGCTATGCTTGGAATATCACACCTCACTTAAGTGAGTGAAGGAATCCGGAGTTCCGACCTCCATTGCCATTCCAGAGTCAGTCAGGGACGATGTCTCAATTGCCAAGGCATCGAAAATCAGATGGGCTGGACATGTAATGCAATTTGAAGATGACTGTTGGACTAGAGCCATTACCGACTGTATCCCATGGGATGTCAAAAGATCACATGGCTGCCCACCTAGAAGATGGTCAGACTTCTTCGTCAAGACCCTGAACAAACAGTTTGAGGCACTTTATATTCCTGAAGCAACCAGATGCCATTGGGTTACACTGGCACGTGATAGGGTCAAATGGAAATGTTACTGGTGCCCACTCGAGGAAATCAATGAACAACGGGATATCAAGTTATCAAGTGATCAAGTTAATTCAATGTAATAGTTAATGTTCCCACTGATGTATGCTCAAGGAAAATGTATCTGATGTTCACTACTATAATATAAATGTATCAAATCTTTTTTAAATCCAGCACAGGTATACTGATCCAGAGACTCACAGACATGGGGCAGAGCTGCTACTGGCTCTCCCTGTGCCCAGCCACTCACGAGGTGCCCGGGAGGGATGGTGGGTTCTAGCCCTGACCTGCCTCACCAGCAGAGCCTCACAACAAGCCAGACGACCCCCCATGCCATGAGGGCCTCCATTTTCCTCATCCGACTTCCTCCTCTTCAGAACTCCACCCAGCAGACCAGCCTATCACAGCCTGGCTCACGTGGCCGCTCACAGCCACACTGTTCATCAATAAATGCTGGTTTTAGAGATTACTATAAGCGTATGCTACCCGCACGGCAGAGTCTGGCAAGCTACCCGTGTCATATTTGATATGTCAAATACCAGTAACAATTATAGACCTCATTCCCATGACCTGATGGAATGGTTTGAAGCTCTTTATGTTCCTGGAGCAAGCAGGTGCCCATGGGCTCTACTAGCATGAGACAGTAGATGTTACTGGGGCCTGCTCGATCAAATCAATGATGAACGGGAAGACAGTGATACAGTGATACAGTGAAATCAATATTCTATTCCTATATGCTAACTTACATAATGATGTTTATCAAATATATATTTCTGTGGGAAGTACCCAACACTTAAGGGTCATGTAGTGAAGAGGATCTAAGGGACACATGAAGATCATGGACTTGACTGCTTGAAACATCCCAACCCTCTCAGATGAAAAGCTATGAAAAAATATTCAAACTGTGTAATAGTTTTAAGATACAAATGGGATAAGTCTATTATATCTTACTTAAAAATGAAGCAAAGGGAGGCCAAAGAGACATTACTAGGGTTAAGGCACTTGATTTGCATATGGTCAACTCCAGTTTAATTCCGTCCAGATTCAAGTCTAATACCTGAACACTGTTGAATATGGCCCAAACCCCACCTAAAAGAAAAACAGAAAAGTATGACTTTTTATTTCTAAATTAAACTAGGTGTGTTGTGCTCACACCTAAAAACAAAACTTGAGTTTAGTATGTTAATATATATTTAGGAAGAGGTGTGAAATTGTCACTTGTCACTTGTCTTCCTGCTATTCATCGATTTCCTCTAGCGGATCCCAGTAACATCTCCATTCGACGGGAATGAGGTCCATTTTTGTTACTGTTTTTGGCATATCAAATACACCACAGGCAGCTTGCCAGGCTCTGCTGTAGCTCAGGGTTCATCTCAGGGGACCCAGTCTTTTTCTATGTCAGACCATCAACCATCCAGGACCAACAGGGCAGAGTCTTGGGTGTAGACAAGTCTGTATCCTCTCTGCCACCTGCCGACATAGCCAGGCACTGCAGCCACACCTGAAACACCTCTAGAGGCAGGGTGTGAAATTATACCCTAAAATACATAGTCATATAAAAACATATTTAATCAATAAGATATAAAAATGTAAAAAGACCAATCAGTGTCTGAACAACAGCTGCATCTTTTACTCTGGGGAAGTATTGCCTATGCTGTTTTATCCAATTAAAATAATTTAATTATATTTAATTATTAAAATAATTATAAAATAAAATATTTTATAATTAAAATAATAAAGCCTCAGATGGCTACAGAATGAATTAACTACATCCCTAAATGTCCTTGTTTTCTTCCAAAGAATTTAGTTGCTTTAGTGCTGACATTATTTTTGTATGTAATTTTTATTACCCTACCTTCAAGCCATATTAACATATTTATTCCATAGTACGAGTTGCCATCTATTGAATGCATAATATATATCAAAATTTAGAATACCTATTTGATTTTGTCTAAATCCTTGAGGATAATGGTAATTATCTATTGGAATTCAGTGTTTATTACTGTTAATCTGAGGATCAGGTCTAAGTTAGCTGAACTACCAGGAAATGTTTGTTGAAGTATAAATATGAGATGAACACTGGTAAATGCAAACTCTTTTCAGGAATGGGGAATATTTTACAAAAAAATCTTCCTATTTTATTTTGTAATAGTTGACTAGTGTTGGTAATAACTTGTTATTATAAAACATCAGGACATTAATCAATCAATGGAAGAATGGGAGCTGGGAAAGTCATTTCTTAATCCCTGACCTTAAATGAGTAGTTTCTGAGGAACATAGAATCTTGAGTCTCAGAGAACACACTGGAAAGGCTCTGTAGACTGTGAAGTACATAGCTTGAATACCTGGCCCATATATTTTCTCTGGTTCGCAATCTCATTCCAGCTTCCTCATTTGGACTTCCTAGATGAAGATTATCTCCCAAATATACCACTGATCTACAAGGCAAGCACCAAATAATGCTTTAATAGAAATATAAACTCAAATAACAGGTTTTCCACTTTATATGGACCTCAAATCCATTTTTATAGTTTATGTTACCTGGGAACGTTCAACATAAAAATCATATTGGCAAAATATACACAGATCAGTGAATATCTGAGTTCACCTGGCAAAACAATGGCAAGAACTCTGAATGTAAAGGCCTCAAACCAGCTGGTGTCATTCCACATTAAGTCCTTAAAACATAAATTATGAAACATGAAAAGAAATAATTTATTCAAAGCACTACAGAAAGGTAACCATATATGTATATATTTTATATACACATATCACTGTATCACTGTTTTCCCATTGTTCATCAATTTGCTCGAGTGGGCACTAGTAACATCTCCATTAGTCCTGTCACAAGCAAGTGCAACCCAAGGGCATCTACTTGCTACAGGGACAGGAGGAGCCCGAAACCATTCTTCCGGTTATAGAACTGAGGTCCATAATAGTTACTAGTCTTTGGCCTAAAAAGTAAATAAAACACGGTAGCTTGCCAGGCTTTACCGTGTAGGTGGTATAGTCTCAGTAGAAGACTCTCAACCTGAGCATTTACTGATGAAACTTAAAAGGGAAGATCAGGTTTTTTATATATAGATATACATATATACATTTTAATGTATATATACATATATACACT
This sequence comes from Cryptotis parvus, assembly GCA_021461705.1. Classification (NCBI taxonomy): domain Eukaryota; kingdom Metazoa; phylum Chordata; class Mammalia; order Eulipotyphla; family Soricidae; genus Cryptotis; species Cryptotis parvus. The sequence goes on along the minus strand of JAJIBD010030436.1, from coordinate 55,937 downwards.
TCAATGTATTTACATATTATTTATATGTTCTATATGTTTTTCCATTTTAGCAAGAAATAAGGGCTCTAGAATCAAATATAAGTATTAAATTAAATGAACTAAGTTTGAATCATGTTTTCCAGAGCCCTTCTTCCACATAATTCTGTGTCAGTGCGATACTTTTCACTAGGTTTATAAGGGTTAAGTAAGATAGGAGCTGAACCTCAGAAGATCATCTCAGTACATAAAACAGGATTTTTGTCCAGTCAGGTGATTGCTAATCCTGACCTTAGCTTATCAAAGTTGGATAATAGCTACGTCCTGTGAGAGTCCTTTAAAAATTAATTAATTTCATATTTTATTAAGTAATAGGGCTACAAATATAGTGTTCAATTTTATGGTAATTATATACAAAATAAATGAACTGCACTCCTGCCCCCAGCAGCTCCTCCTGGTCATCATTGCAAATTTGAGGCCAGGAAACGTGAAAGCAGTAAGCACTGACCTATCCTGATGATTTCTAGCTTATTCTTGTAGGTCCTAGTTTATTCTTTCCTCCCACCCCCACCCTTATTTTCTTCCTCCTGGTTTTTCCTTATAACTTTAGGCTCAATATCATACCCAGAAACCATAACCTCATAAAGTTTTTAAAGATTATTTCACCAACTTCCACAAATATGCAAGAGAAAATCCCTATAAAAAATCCTTTATTATACACAAATCTTGTGGTTCTGTTTCTCAAATCAAATTCTGACTGACAGAGACTATAAAATAAGTAGCTTTAAATGGAATGAATAGGAAAGAAGAAATCAATTACCATAAGAGATAAGATGGCATAAAAAAGAAGATATATTTGAAAAGATGCCAAGCAGAAGATGTAAAAATGAAAAATATGTTAAATAAAATAAAACCCTTGACAATGGGAGTTTATTAGGTATACACACTGAACAGAATATAGGAGGATAGAACAGAATTAAAAATAAACAACAGTTCAAATAAGATAAAGATTTCTTTTTTGTAAATACAAGTAACTTATGGCTTCTGTTATGATAAGACATTTCCACATTGTCAGCAAAGCTGATTTCTTTTATAGAGGCGATACACATGTGATGTCAGGGCATACTCTACCATATATGTACATCCTCACTAAGCCTGTACATATATGGTAGAGTATGCCCTGTCATCACATGTGTATCTCCCTGTACCCCTGAGTTAAGAATAGGATGACTTTATCTTTCCTTTTAAGGACTGTGGTTCATGTTAAAGATACAGGCAAATCAATGATAGAGAACATATCTACCATGTCTGGCTCCCTGAATTTGATCCAAGGCTCCATGGGGGATAGGGGAAGACTCTTTCACAAGTTGTACATGTCAATTTAATTTACATACACACTATCTGTATGTAAATAGATGTGATGGAAGCTGAGGAAAGCTGCTTTTTATTGATAGTTATCCATCTAACAATCATATTACTACTATTTATGATGGTATAGATTGTATTCTCTGGTATATGATAAATATAGAGAAGATATTTCTCAGGGATAATGAGCAGACAAAATAACTAAAGATTTACAGAGACCAAAGAAAGATTGATAGAGAGAAAAAGGATGAATAGATAGAGAGTGATAGAATTGATAGAGAGTATAAAAGGTACTATACTGATACAAGTTTCAGAATTATTATGATACCATACATCCATGAAGAGCTTGAGGAACTCAGTTAATGTGAAGAAAAAGAAAATAAAATTACAGATAGATAAATTGTAATAAACCCAGAATATCCAAGACACAAAACTCTTCAATATCAGAATGAATTGTTGGGAATTTTCTGAATTCATGAAGTATACATTTCAATGATTGCTGTACTTGTCGGGAATTAGTAAAATTCTGAGAACCAAACCCTTCACAAAACATGAAAAAAAGTAACCGAAGGGACATGTGGAAAATGACTTGAATGCTAAGGCTAGAAGAGTGAATTTCTTTCAAGCTTGTAACCTTGACACAAATGTGGATATAAGCATTTTGTTGCAGAGAGTAAACTTGAGAGCTGTCATCAGGACATCATGACATTCTGTTGGTAAACAATTGTCCCAGAATTTGCAACACCAAACTCCAAAGCATAATGTTTGAAAATCATTTCAGACACTACATGGAGAAATAGATGGTCTTACAATATCCATATATGGATGTCAGATCAATGGAGTCACTCTGATTGAGACCCCAAACATTTCATATAGATTACTAAAAGATTCTGTTTTTGAAAAGACTAAAACCAGAATGTGGAATGACTAGATACAAACTAAGTGTAGGTTATATCACAAAATCATTAGGCTATAAAATGGTATCAGGAGTGAGCAGATGTGGAATTGCACTTAGACCATGATTTATACTGGTCTCTGGAATTAAAGAAAAACTGGACAGCAATTTGGTGCCACATAATAATTCAGTAAAGGTATATATATATATATGCATATATATATAATTATAACAATTTGTAACTCTACCATTTGTTTCCACATTGCCTGTCTAATACAACTTTTATCAGTTTGAAAGTTAGCTTTACTCTAACTTTGACTTGAAGTCCCATATTTTGTGTTCTACATAATTTAAAAATCAATGCATTTTAAATAAGTACTGGTTTGTGTTTAGGGAAGCAATTTCAGATCATCACAAAATTAAAGGGAGGTTGCTTTGCCAGAACGATAGTACAGCAAGTAGGGTGCTCATCTGCATGCAGCCAACTCAGGTTTGATCTTTGGTACTCTATATGGACCCCCAAGACTGATAGAGATCCCTGAGCAACTGAGCAAAGACTTGGGAGTAAGCCCTGATTTGTCAGGGTGTAGCCAAACCACCCCCATCTCAAAAAAAATTAAAGGGATGGTTACATAGCTGAAAGGTAGCAAGGGTTTTTTTTTGGTCTGATAGCAGTAGTTTTGAATTAAAATTCATATAATAATTTTAGAATATTTAATATATTTAATAAAATGCATCTTTATAAGTGCATCATTAAAAATGCAAATATGTATCTTTTAAGCTTGCATATTATAAAATGCAATAATCTTTAATACTTAGTATTGAACTTAGTAATGTGTGTCTCTGGACACACAGTTTTGCTTCTGTTGTCTAAAGTAAACTTCATTAACCCAGAGGACTACCCCAACTTTGGGTTTTTTATTAAGGGAATTATTTCACATATTTAGCATCATAAATGTGTAATTACTAGATAGTAAATAATTTCTTAAATTACAAAAACAAAAACAAAGATTGCCATTGTTACTGATTCTACAGAAATAAAAATGCCTTTTAATGGGGCTGGAGCAATAGTCCAGTGGGTAGGGCCTTTGCCTTGCACGCAGCTGGCCTGTGCCGGCCCGGGTTCGATCCCCAGCATCCCATATGGTCCCCGAGCACCGCCAGGAGTAATTCCTGAGTGCAGAGCCAGGAGTAACCACTGAGCATCTCCAGGTGTGACCAAAAAAAGAGAAAAAAAAAAGGCGTTTAAGGAATTACCATGAACAGCAGCAAATTACATAATTTAGGTTAAATTATTATTTGTTAAGTAGAGCACAAGCTACTGTAGGAGAGCAACTGTTCAACTGATTCAAAAAGAAACTGATATGGATACATTTATTACACACAGATCCTGGAGAAAGTATGTGGCATGCCTTGCATCACATACAAAGGTTGTGACAATGAATATAGAGAAAAAAAAGGAGGGCCTTTTGCATATTTATTATTAGAATTCATACAGTAAAACCTCAGTGTTCCAAGATAGGTTTGGATTGATTATTTCAAATGAGGAAAGTGAGGTTTTGGTTTTATCTAAGGCGGGCATGAACTCCACCTTGTAGGAGGCATGAGACTGGAGTTTAAGAAATCCTAAGGCCTATTGAGGAAATGATACAAGAAACCAACAATTCCTTGTAATTTATAAGATGTGCACTGAGGTAGCATTTTTTAAAAAATGAAGGCTATTTATGCTTCTTTATAGGTCCCACAATATGCCAATTGAGGAGGGCTGGGGCATGTGAGAGATGAAAGTTTTGTAAATAAATGAACTTGCACATGGCCAACTAATCTTTGATCTCTAGCATCTTGTTTGATCTCTTCAGCTCCAGAAGCAGTGATCCCTGAAAGTGGAGACAGGAAAGAACTCTTAGCACTGCTGAGTGAAGTTTCCAAATCAAATATTAATATTAATATTATTATTACTGGGGCCGGAGCGATAGTCCAGTGGGTAGGGTGTTTGCCTTGCACGCAGTCGGCTCATGCCGGCTCGGTTCAATCCCGGCATCCCATATGGTCCCCCGAGCACCGCCAGGAGTAATTCCTGAGTGCAGAGCCAGGAGAAATCCCTGAGCATTGCCAGGTGTGACATCCCCAAAAAAAGCCAAAAAATTATTATTATTATTAATACCATCCTATCATCTTTTTCTAGAAATAAAGAAGTAAAAAAATTCTATTTTTTCCTTATAGGGCCAGAATTGCTCTGATATCAAATATAAATGAATGAACTTCAAAAAATAAAACTACAGATCAATATTTCATTTTACTATTTATTTAAGAATCTGCAAAAAATTCTAGTAAATAGAATTTCACAGCATATTGAAGAATTACAAATTATGATCAAGTGATATTTATTACTTTTATGCAGGTTTGATCAAAAATACCCAAATAAAAATCTTTGTAGTATATATGAACACAGTAACAATTAGAACACCACAAAATCACATCAATAGGTGCAAAAAAATACATTTAACAATATTCGACAACTCTTCAAAATTAAAGCACTCACCAAGTTAGGAATAGATGGAATATTAATATAGGAAATCCTATTGAACATAATTAATTTATGGCAAAAGACAATCTTTACCCTAAAATTAAGTCAAGGCTGTCTGTTTCTATCAGTCTTATCCAAAATAATTCCACAAATTCCATGCTGAACATTTAAATGAGAAAAAAAGCATAAAACTTGGTATGGAAGTATAGTAGTAACTTTAAGGGATATGTATTTTATATGTAAAATATTCTATGCTTTCACAGTGATATAAACACCATAAATGATTTAGGAAAACAGAAGGACACGGCAATAATCACACAAAAATCATCAGTTACAGTTCTGAGGAGATCCTTCCATGTGGTCCTTGCATGCTGGAGGTCTGCTGGGTTCAGTCCCTGGTACTACATAATCCTCTGAGCACCTCCAGGAGAAACCCATCAAACACAGAGCCAGGAGTAGTCTCTAAGCAACACCACGTGTGAACCCAAACACCAAAATAAATAAATACATATATACAAAAATTGCTTCCCATTGTGCGGTAGCAAAGCAGCTACGTATTACATCAGTAAATGCAAAAACTAGGAGCATGGCAAGCTACCCGTGTTGCATTTGATATGCCAAAAACAGTAACAAGAATAGACCTCATTCCCTTGACCCGAATGAATGGTTTGAGGCTTTTCATGATCCTGGAGAGAGCAGAGGCGCTTGGGTTATACTAGCTCATGACAGGGACAAATGTAGATGTTACTGGTGCCCGCTCCAGCAAATCAATGAATAATGGGAAGACAAGTGATACAAGTGATACAAAAATAATTTGCATTCCTAGTGATGTAAAAGAAAAAAATTGAAAGTAAGTTCATTTTCAATAATATCAAGAACAAAATACATAATATGTTAGCCAAAAAGATAAAATATTTATACAATAAAATTATAAAACATTGATGAATGTAAAGAGAGTATAAATAAATGATAAGGATGCCTGAATTATAGTTTTGAAATTTAATATTGTTTAGATATTAATACTGTTCAAAAGAGACCTGCAGGTTCAAAGCAACTTCTGTCAAATCCTAATTATTTTCAGGTAAAGGAAAAGGAATAGGAAAAGGGAAAAATGAAAGCCACTCCTAAGATTCATGTGGAGTCCCAAAGATTGCTGAATATATAAAAGATTATTGGAAGGTTAGAATGAAACCAGAAGATGAACACTTTTCTCAGGTGGGGCAGGGTGGTGTGGGGGCAACACCCAATGGTTCTTAGAGTTTGCTCCTGGATCTGAGTTCAGGATTCACTTCTGGAGGTGCTGGGGTAATGTTATGGTGTACTGGGGATTGGACCTGGGTTTTGTACATGCAAATTAAGCACGCTTCATGCAAAAGTTACTATAAAACTAAAGTTATCAAAACTATAATTATCAAGATAATGACAGACATACAGGACATTACAATAGGGAACCTATGCATAAATTATTGAATAGTCAAATAACTTTTCATAAGGATGCACAGACTATTGGAAATTTGGAAAATTTATATTTGTAAGCACATAATGCTGTGCCCACACCTGATGTTATACATCACTAAAGGATTTGAATAGATATTTTATATAGACATTTCTCTCTACAAAATAGGCAGTAGACACAAAACTAGATGCTCATCACTATGGAAATGAAAAAAATAAAACTGCAATGAAGGCTGAAGAGATAGTACAGAGGTTAAGCACTTACCTTGCATGCCATTGACGGCTCACTCTCCATCACCACACATGATTCCCAGAGCACTGCGAGGAGTGACTGCTGAGCACGGAGTCAAGAGTAAATTCTGAGCACTGCTTTATGTGGCACAAACACGAAATCCAAAACAGAGCACTCTATACTGAAATACAAATTCATATCTATTATGAGGATTATTATTTATGAAACCTAACAGAAAATTTCAATTATTGGAAAGGATATAGAAATATTAATTCATTTGTGTATTGTTGTTAAAATGAGATTGCAGAACCATGGTGAAAAACATGAAATTTCTTAAAATTAAGAAATTAAAAATATGGGGTCTGAGCAATAATATAGCAGATAGAGCATTTACCTTGCAAGTGGTCACCCCAGCAACCCATATGATCCCCTGAGCACTACCAGGAGTAATTCCTGAGTACAGAGTCAGATGTAATCCCTAAGCATCTGGATGTGACCCCCAAAAATCCCTCAACCCCCAACAAGAGAGAAATTTTAATTATAATACTTTCCAATAATTCTGCTTTTGGATACATACTCCACCAAATTTAAAGCAGTGTTTCAGAAATGTTTCTATACCCATGTTACAGCAGTGATATTCTCGAGAACTAAAATGTGGAAACGACTTATAGTTTATCATATATGAACAGATAAGAATGAAGTATATGTTATATATATATATATATATATATATATATATATACATACACACAAAGGATTATTAAAGTTTGTGAAAGAAGGGAATTCGGAGACAAGAATAAACCTTAAGGATATTGTGCTAAATGGGGTAAGTCAGTCATAAAATTACAAATGCTATATAATTTCACTTATATGATATAATTATAGTAGTAAGGATTAAAGGAACAAAAAGTAAAGTTGTTATCACAAGGGATTGAAGGGAAAGAAGAAGAAATCTTTAGTATTGACTTTCAGTTTTTACAAGCTGAAAAGAATATGAACTGAATGAAGGTAATGATTGCACAACATTGTGAATTCATTTAATATTGTGAATCATTAGCCTCTATGCTTAACATTGTTAACATATGGATTTTTTATGTGATATGTGTTTTATACAATAAAGCTAAAGATAAAAAAGAAAGGAGACAGAGTGGCAGTCCAACAGGTAGAATATTTGTCTTGCATATGGCCAATCAGGGTTTGATCCCCTGCATCCCATATAGTCCCCTGGGCACCACCAGGAGTAATTCCTGAGTGCAGAACAAGGAGTCCTGAGTATTGCTGGGTGTTATCCAGAAAGAAAAAAATATCACTTAGAGAAATAAAAGTAAGAATTTTATTAGTTCATTACTCTTCTGAAATATTCAGAAAACAATGGGATGGTATTTTTTATATTTAAATAAACATAATAAGTTAGTTAATAAATTGCCATCTTTGCTGGGCTTTCATAGAAATGAACAGATTATAAAATTTCTAAGCAATGCAAAGGAATTAGAAACATCAAAGTGATTGCTTTAATGAATAAGCACTCTGATTTTAGTCTATAGAACTATCATAAGCCTCAGTGATGAAGGCACTGACATAAAAGAAATATCTAGAAGAATATTCAAGTTAGTAAACTAAAGTCTAGCACAAATTAATGCAACAGTACTTAATGGTTTTATCTAAGTTGTCAATGTACTGTCATAGGGGATAGAATGACAACTGCATGCCAAAAAAGGAAAAAAATATAAGTTGTTTTAGGCTACAATGAGTAAGGGCTGCTACATCAGTGAGATTTAAGAGACTGGTGATTTGGAGCATTAAAAGGTAAAGCACAAATTATTACTATTTCTGGTGTTCAAAAATATAGTAGAAATACATTAGATAGTACTTTTTGGATACAAGACACAACATTCTTGCATCTCATTTTTCTGTCCCTAAACTGTATAACTGATATCACAAATCTATATATTCATCAATGTGCACTTACACTGGAGGAAGTGTCAAACTATTAAATTTTTTCATTGTTAGGTGACTTGTTCAGTTGATAGGTAGAGAGACGGGGAATTTCAAATGTTATGAAAATTCAGTTTTTGGAGAGGTTTTACTTCCTAATTTGCAGAGAACCACTTTGTCAAGATATCCTCACGTGTTGGAGGAGAGTGGAATGGGTAGAACAGACTAAGAAGTCTATCTTCCTGAAAGAAGTGCTTCCCTGGACATCTTTCCATCTTGAAAGCAGGGTACACATTTCTCACCCATGTACATCAACTCAGAATTCTAAAATTCCATTCCAGTTTGAGTTATATATGGGACTGACTAAAATAGCTATGGGAAAATAAAAACATGTCAATATAAAGTACAAAAGTAAAATACAAGGAATAAAAATGTGATTCTATGGATTGTTAAGATGTTGAAATTATAAGAAAATATTGTGAGCTCTTTATGCCACTGAAAAGTGAAAATTTGGTGATAAGGTCATCTTTTTAAAAAATAATTTCTCAAAGCAGTTATTAGAAGAAATAGAAGTATGCAACATTCTAATATTTGAAAAACATATAAAAAAGTGAAAAATGGGTAAAATAATCCCCAAATATGTACACTAAAATATTCATAGTAGACTATCAATCAATGTAATTTATAATATAGTCAGGAATTAAAGAGACCTACTAGTAGGCAAAATAAAGCAATTGATAACTTTGGGCACTTAGCCTTATAATACAGATGTGTTAGCAAAATAAGAATGGATTTTGCTAACATAATAAATTAAAACTAGTAATTGCTTATAAGAAAGTATTTGCAGGACAACTACGAGTCTCTGCATCTGCCCTGGATTGCCTCCTGCAGGTCACTTCATAGATAGGGGGTAGTTTAAATGTGGCAGTTTATCTGACCATGTATTCTGTACTGGCTGGTATAAATATTCTCTCATGCTACCACAATCATCGTGGGACTAGCTAGATTTTACCAGCATATTTGCCTGCCCACGTTGGATATCTAAGTAATTAGATCAGAGAGAAATGCTGTTTGCCTCCAAGCAAGCAAGCATGGCTCCCTGATAATTCAAAAGCAACTAAAATACAAAACTACAGTAAAGTAAAGATGAGACTCTAGTGAAGGCTTGGAGAAATATTTAACTGGCATTAGTAAAGTCTTTGGTACAGAGGCATGCCAACTCAGAAACCCCCTTCTCTACCCTATAAAGGCATTTCCAGGCTCAAGACATTAGCATTCTTGGCTCAAGACATTAGCATCTAAAAGGGGCTAGGTGAGGTGCTGGGAGAAATTACCTGAGGGCTTTTGACCCTGCCTGCTTCCCATAAAAGTGGGAGGTCTGAGTTGCAGGGGGATAAAACTAGCCTTTCTCTCTCTCTCTCTCTCTCTCTCTCTCTCTCTCTCTCTCTCTCTCTCTCTCTCTCTCGCTCTCCTTGGGCTCGCTTTTGGGGCTCACACTCTTCTTGGGTCACTCTTCTTTCTGCAGGAGTCTTGTCTTTGTCTCTTCTTTGATCACTTGATCACTTGAATCCCGTTATTCATCGATTTGCTCGAGCGGGCACCAGTAACATTTCCATTGGACCCTATCACGTGCCAATGTAGCCCAATGGCATCTGGTTGATTCAGGAATATGAAGAGCCTCAAACCGTTCCTTCAGGGTCTTTACAAGGAAGTCTGACCATCTTGTAGGTGGGCGGCCACATGATCTTTTGACATCCCGTGGGATCCAGTCGATAATGGCTCTAGTCCAGCGGTTGTCTCCAAATCGCATTACATGTCCAGCCCATCTGATTTTCGATGCCTTGGCAAACGAGACAGCGTCCCTGATTCTGGAATAGCGACGGAGGACAGAACTCCGGATTCCTTCTCTCACTTGAGTGAGGCGTGATATTCCAAGCATAGCTCTTTCGATGCCTCTCTGGGAGACCCGAATAGCATTCTCATCCTGCTTTCGTAGGGCCCAGGTCTCTGAGGCGTATGTTAATGCAGGGAGAATGATGGAGTCAAAGAGATGTGCCCGGAGCCGGAGATTCTTTTGTCCTTTTAGCTATTTCTTTGATGCCTTTGAAGGCATTGCATGCCACTCTCTTCCTCCTGAGCAGCTCAGGTTTTAGGTCATTCATCAAGTTGATTTCTCGACCTAGGTACACATAACTGCTGCATTCAGAGATGTTTGTTCCATTGAGAGTGAACAGCGCCTCTGGAACTAGTTCATTCACATAAACATTGTTTTTGTTAGATTCAGCTGTAGACCTATCTTTTCACATTTTCGGTGGAAGTCAGCCAGCATTTGTGCCGCTTGGCTAATGTTTGGTGTTATTAGAACGATGTCATCAGCGGCGGAGGTGGTGTGACCATCTATCTTCACTCCCATTCCTTCCCATTCTAATTGGTGCATGATGTTCTCAAGGGTGGCGCTGAAGAGTTTTGGTGAAATGGTATCACCCTGTCGAACCCCTCTTTTCACCTTAATGATCACTTCTTTGTAGAATGATGAGATCCTGGTGGTGAATCCATAATACAGCTCACGAAGGATCTTGATGTATTGGGTTTGAACGCCATGTTTGACTAGGGCTTCAATGACTGCTTCAGTCTCCACAGAATCAAAGGTTTTCTGTAAACCAATGAATGTGAGACAGAGCCTCATCTTGTACTCCCTACAAACCTCGATGAGCTTGGTTACTGTGTGGATATGGTCGATTGTGCTGAATCCTTCCCAGAAACCTGCTTGCTCACATGGTTGTCCTTCATCTAGTGTTCTGCTAATCCTGTTTGGGACGACTCGTGTAAACAGCTTGTAGATGACGGACAACAGGCAGATTGGGCGATAGTTGCCGATGTCTTGAATGTCTCCCTTCTTGAACAGTAGAACTGTCCTGCTGGTTTTCCATTGGGAGAGCACCTTGCATTCGGACAGGTAGTGTGTGAAGAGCCGAGCTAGTGTATTGATGAGTACTGACGGCAGATTCTTCAGGTGTTCGGGTCTGACTTTTTCTGGGCCTGGTGCTGTTCCCTTCTTTACCGATGAGATGGCATGTCGGATTTCAGAAGGGAGAACTTTTGGGAATGACATATCCATCCTGTGGAATTTGGTATGTGGGCAGGTGGATGTGGCTATCAAAGAGATTTGAGTAGAAGTCATGGATAATCTTCTCCATTGCCTTTCTGGAAGAAGTGATAGATCCATCAGGGCGTCGGAGGGCAGTCATCTTGGTCTTATGGTTGGCGAAGAACAGGCGGGAAGTGCGAATGCTTTTCCCGGCTTCTGCTACATCTTTAGTGTTTCTGCTCTTCTGCCTTTGAGGTCTTCTTTTATCACTTCTCTGCACCGTTTAGCAAGCTTGGACGTTAGCATTTGGTCTCCTGAGGCTCGGACCTTGCCCTTTTGTGTCTTTCTCTCTCTCAGCATTCTTTGCACAATCATGGAGGTGCTGAACCAGTCGGTTGTATTCTTCATCGATGTCTTCAATGATGGTATCTTCCCATGTTGCTGCAATGGTGCCAAAGAGTTCCCAGTTGGTGGTCGTTCTGGGAGTTCTCTTCTTAAACTTTGCAGCCTTTTCTCCCAGTTGCGGGAAGTAGAATTTTGCACGAAGGAGACGGTGGTCGATCCTGTTTGGAATTTTGGGACGACAGCTACATCGGTCAGACAAAACCATAGATTGAAGATGATGTGGTCAATTTCATTGTGGAATTGTCCACCAGGAGATTCCCATGTCCAACGTTTTGCTTCAGCCTTCTGGAACTGTGAGTTCCCATGAATGGTCTTGGTGGACATGATGAATTCAGATAGTCTCTCACCCTGTTTGTTCCATTCTAGGCCATGGGTCCTGATGTGGAGTTCTTCAGCCGATCTTCTTGGTCCTATCTTGGCATTAAAATCACCGACTATGATCTTGTAGAAGGTGTGATCTTTTTTATAGAACTCCTCCAATTCCATGTAGAATTTTTCAATTTCATCTTCTTTGTATGTGGATGTTGGTGCGTAGACAATGAAGATGGAAATTGCTGGCAGTGGGCTACATCTCTTCAAGTCATCCTCATTAATCATCCTATTCTGTTTGTTAGGCATTCAAATGAATCAATGTTGGACGGCCGTCAACATTGTCTTTTTTTTACAGGGCCTTAACATATGGAGGCCGCCATCCTGGCCTACATGTGGCTGGGGTTCTAGCTAGGAATCCTAAGCACAGGGTTTTTCCTATTGCTGATTTGTATGCCTGAACCTGTGGTAAGTAAAGCATTTTAAAACCTTGCCAGATTCCTGAGTTTTCATCCATTCCGCATTGACTTTGGAGGTAGAAGGGAACTAGCTTCCTGGTATTATCGGGGACCCCAGTGGCTCCCCGACAGAAAATTATTCATAATGATGAAATATTATTAATTCCTTTAAACATGTAAACAGGACAAAGATGGAAAATGTCAGTTCTTAAAATTAACATGATAATAAAAGTTCTAAACACTATATAAATATAATTAAAAATTATAAGTGCCTTTGTGAAGAAAACATGAATCACAAATTATAATTGTCTTAGTATAGAATTATTATATAATTATCACAGATTACACCATTGCTTAGCCCTGTCTACTAATGTTACTGCTAATGATCCAGAAACTTTAGTATGAACATCAATGCCAGCATTATTAGGGTGCTGAGATATTATCTTTTTTAGCAGAAAATCTGAAAAACATTAAAAATGATGTTGGTTGGAATAAACTACATTTTAATGAACATTTTACAAATAAAAGTTCATGCAAAAATACATATAAGATCAAAATTATTAAAATGATTTTGTTTTAAGATCCATGATATTATAAAAGAAATACGTGTTTCTAATATGACCCTGTTTCTACTCATCACATAAGGTCGATTAATGGCAATATCTTGAAAAAGGTTGCTTAATCCTGGGCTTTATGTCTACTAATATTTTATTATAGAATATTTTATAATCACAATTTTTTATTAGGTTCTAGAAATGGAAATTGTTGACTTTGTGTGTAACATATCTATAGGAATACATGTTTATTTGCCTTATATTTTAACATGACTTGAATAGGGCAAAAGCAGTCATATGGCTGGTAGGGTTCTCATCTTCACAGGACCCACTTGGGTTCAATCCCTGATAGCCCATAGGATTAACCAATTTCACCAGGAGTGATCCCTGATGCAGAGGTAGGAGCACAGCAGGGAGTGTTCCTCACAAAACAAACAAAAACAAAAAGACAAATAACGTGACTTGAAATAGTGCTGACAAAATGACTTATTTTTTCTGGTCTGAAAGGCTCAGTCTTGGTCTACTTTTGTGCTCCCTTCTTAAAACATTATTCCTTCCCAGCCCTTGTCTCTGCAATAACTCCTGATATTACTTTTCCCTGATTCAACTGTGAGTACAGAATGGAATTATGAAGATATTATTGTAATTCATTTTTATTTTTGAATTTCTGAATATGATATTTTAAATATAATGATATTACACATGTTAGTACAAACACAAATATTATAGTATTAGTCAGATTGTAAATTCTAATTACTTTGCATCCTAATTATGCTTCCCATTAATTGACACATTTTTTTCCTCATGGTCTGTCATCATTTCATCATCTCTAAGTACTCTGGGAATTTGTTAAACAAATTGTGCACTCTGAAGTATGAAAGGTGAACTCTTTACATACTCTGCATATGAGTTTTCTGTTTTATAAAAATAGTTTTCCTAGTTAATATATTAAACATTAAATTTCAAGTATCAGCCAGTGAGTAAATAAAAGAAGCCTTCCTTAGCTGTTTAAAATTTTGCAGCAGCTAAATTTAACATGGCTTGGAATAGGGCGAAAGTTCTTTTGAACTGTGCATAAACCAGTTTTAGAATATGACATGCCCAAAACACAAATCTTTCCTAAAAGTCTCTAAAGGAGGAAAATTTTATTTTTCATCATTTTAAATTCTCCAGCTTTATCTGGACTGACAAAAGGCAAATTAATGAGAGGTAATTATTAATCTAAGTATCATTTGTACTCACGAGAATATCCAGAGGTAATTAGCTCCCAAGATAGCCAGAAACAAAAGAATAACGTATTTTGGAGAAGTTAGAAGACAAAGAATAAGAATTTTGAATTTCTGGTGTCAAAGCATGGAAAGGTAATGGCATAAAAAGCAAATGAGGGTTAATTTTAGCAAAGTTTGGCTTTGTAGATTAATCTGATATACTTTTCATGTTGATAAATCTAAAAGGTCATCGTCCCCAAATTAATTTTTTTCCCATCCTGGTAGAGAATGGTGGTTATGAGGGGGATGTATTTGAAAAGATATTTCCTTCTAAGCATGTTGGATTAGTAGGATTGTACTTACATATTCTTCCCAGTTGCCACCAGAAATAAATTCTCGTTCCAAAGTGACATATATCAAGGTGGCATATTATGCTGCACTAAAGGTTAAGAGTTTTGTTTACAAAAATAATACGTCTGGATGTGGACATTAAGAAGACTACTTCTAAGAAAATTAAACGTTTGAAGTCATAATTAAATCCAAAGTATGCAATGTGTGCCAACAGTACAAAGGACTTCAAAAGTCTCTTCATCTGCCAAATGTTTCCCAATTTGAACATGACTTTTATTTATCTCATGAATTTCAAGCTATAATCTTTGAAACCCGTGTGGTTTCCTCTGAAAACTTAAAAGAACATAAAATGCCTGGTATTATATGCAAATGTTATGAACAATACAGCAAGTAAACTTTTCTGAACAGAAGTGACTTTTTTTATTCTCTTTGGAAAATGTTGTATAGAGTCAGTATTAAATGACACCTTTCTGATCCAGAGTCAGTATTAAATGGACACTTTTGTTTTAAGAACAATTTCCTGTAACAAGAACTCTAGAATTAGAATGTTTGAATTATAATATTGATTAAATTGGTTTGATAGTTGGTAATATTGGGGAAGGAATGTGTGTAGAGACAAAAATCGTTGTTTATGCACCTACCATGTGTCAAGTATGATTCTAGGATGTTAATATGAATTATTTTATTTACATATCATCTCTTATAACTTACACTTATTTCCCATTGTTCATCGATTTTCTCGAGCAGGCACCAGTAATGTCTCCATTTGTCCCTGTCGCATGGAAGTGTAGCCCAATGGCATCTGCTCGCTCCAGGAATACAAAGAGCCTCAAACAGTTCATTCAGGTTTTTGACGAAGAAGTCTGACCATCTCATAGGTGGGCAGCCACACATTTTTGATGTTCAGTGTAATCCAGTCAGTAACAGCTCTAGTCCAGTGGTCGTCCCTAAATTTCATTATGTGTCCTGCCCATTTGATTTTCATTATCTTGGCAAATTCAACAACATCCTTGATTCTTGATCTTCGAGGGAGGTCAGAACTCTGGATTCCTTCTCTCACTTGAGTGAAGCGTGATATGCCAAGCATGGCTCTTTTGATTCCTCTTTGGGCTACCCGAATAGTCTTCTTATCCTGTTTTCGTAGGGCCCAGCTCTCTGAGGCATATGTTAGTGCAGGAAGAATGTTGGAGTTGAAAAGTTGTGCCTGGAGCCGGAGGTTCTCATCATGCCCTTGAAGGGAGTTCCATGCTGCTCTCTTCCTCCTGCAAAAGTTCAGGTGCTAGCTCATTTGTCATTTTGAATTCTCAATCTAGGTATACATAGCTGCTGTATTTGAGATGTTCATTCCATTGAGAGCAAATGGAGCGTCAGGAACTAGTCCATTTCTCATGAACATCGTCTTCTTAAAATTCAGCTGCAGTCCAACCTCTCCACACTCACAGTTGAAGTGATTTACTTATCATATCATAAGGGAAAATATGTTTTTTAAATTATGAAATTTCCCAAATTAATGCAGCTATTTCATGAAGGAAAACCAGTAGAAATACACAGGTGGCTGGAGAAGGACTTGACAGCACATTCGTAATATTCTGTTCTGATACCTTTATTACCATCTTCTTCTCATTGTGCTCTTTTTCTCTCTTTCACTACCTTCTCAAATTTTTATGAGTTTTAAAGCAGAACTTTTGAATCACTTAATAGAATTCTGCATTCCTTTAAAAAGCATTGGATGTGCTCATATGTCATATTAATTTAATAAAATAAGTACATGAGATAATTATAAAGACCCCTTGATCAATCCAGAATTTTCTGTTACTTCCCTGTATGTCTCAGAATGTTTAAAATGTGAAGGAAAAAAAGCAACAATACTCAATCCTTTATTTCATTAACAGAGCAAACAAAATCCCAAATCAAAACAGTACATTAACAACAATAACAACTAAACAACTATAGGCAATTACATCATTATTTAAAAGTTCTTTATTTTATTAAAAGTACATAAACAGCAAGCATATTCATACAGGGAAAATTGTCAAAATGCTCCAATAATTATGCAAACATTGTCCCTTATAATGAAGCAAAACAAACATCAAAGGCACAATATTCATTAAACACTGGAATCTGTAACTCACTAAAATGCAGGCTACCAGCCAAACACTAAGAGCTTCAAACACCAGACAACTTAAAATATAAAATTTGAAACTGATATTGCATAAATTTCTGAGTATTCCAGGTAGGTAAACAGTGACAATGTGATGAGTTGCTTGTGCCGAGTATTTATTTCTTTGCTGTCTGATTGCTCCAGCTCTCCAGAGGTAGGAATCTATTGCCTGCTGGCCCTCAGCTGCTATGATCAGAAACTAACACAGATGGAGAGCCAGTGTTCTCAGAGCTGCTGCTTCACAGAGATAAGGCTGTGTTGGAGAAGTGCTCAGCTTTACCTACCTCTGAAAGAGGCCGAACAGCCATCAATAACAGTTACTTCTCCACTATTATGTTAAACACTACCTTGAACACACAGGTGGAATTTCATGAAAGGGACATATTTGCATCCCTTGAAGTGCCTATAGCAGCATTATTTCTTGTCTTTGTGTTACATTTCTCCCCTCTTCTTTTCTGTTCTGCTCTCTTCAGTCTGATGCCAAAGTGCAATGATTTAAGAACCTGATAGAAATATTAATTCACATTTCTCCATCAGTTCGTTGCCTTGACTGTTTTTGGTGAGCTATTCTTTACCACCCATGTCATTCTGCTGTCAGTCAGAGCATTCTATCTCCTAGCCTGAAAACACCACAAAAATCTAATATGACCATGCAGGAACGTGTCTTATCCCTATTTGACCTTGCAAATAAAATAAGCCAACTCTCAGGTACCAAAAGGTATTGGTAAGCCATAATATCATAGGGATTTATACATTTTAAAATTTTATCCTTGATAAAGATCTTCTGTTTTAAATAATCAAAGTATGCAAATAAAAACTTTATATTACTGCCTCTCAACAGTAATACATTCTATTCATGCCATTAAATAGTATTTTATAAAACTGACCAGTTAGATAAGGTCAAAGCTAACTGGAAGAGCTTTCCTCATTTTTCTTCGGTGAGGGACCACAAATGAAGTGCTCAAATCAATGATTGCATATGTTATAATGTACTTTTAGATCTTTTCCAGAAGACAGGTCCTTGAGAATCATGCTGAGTGACCAATATTTTCCCTAAATTCAGGATTCTGGGGATTCTTGGATAATAAGTTGAAATGATTTTCATACATATGCCACCACTCAACTCCAGTTTAATAGTACTGGCTACAATTCTACATCACTACACTGAAACAATAATAAGAAATCTATCACAAAATTTTAAAGCAAGAATTTTAGGCATCACCTGGATAATATTGTACTTGTATTTATTGTTTAACTTTTTATTAAGACACCATTATTTACAAAATTGTTTATGATAAAATTGTTTCAGGCATGCAATGTTCCAACACAAATGCCACCTTCTGCTTTTCTCCTCTAGTGTTTCCATTTCTCCCCACTCCTGAGCCTGTCCCATGGGAAGGCATATAACAAATTTATTTTATATTATTACCCCAATAAAAATTAAAGCTATGGCAAATGTAACTACCAAAAATAAATCAATAAAAGTCAATTTGTGAATATAGATTGTTAAGTGATTTTAATCAATATAAATAGGATGTTAATTAATTTTTTGAAAAATTTAAAACATTTTAGCAACCTGGGAGTTGAAAACACTCATGCAGATGAGGATGAAGCAATGGTGGTGGTTTTTGTTCATTTCAACTGCCAGGTTCTTCAATATTTTAAAGAATGAAAATATTGAATAATAAAATGACATTGATAATAAAATGCTCAGATTTATAGTTGGAAAATAGAAAAGTTTATTGGAAAGTAGAAAAGAGAAGTTGTCCAGTGGGAAGGAACTTAGTATTGGACTAAATTAAAAGGGAGTTTATGTATAGTAACATGTACAGTACCTTACGGGGCTCCTGGCATCTCTTAACAGTTGATAAGTGCTTATAAAAGATGCCAGAAAATTGCTACAATATCTAGCAGTTCTAAACTTTTCTGGGCAATTTTGCCTTTTACCTTAGTTTTCCTGTCACAATAAACTCATGGACAGTTTTATGGTCTGGTAAGTCTCTAAGACCAATGGGGCAGGACTTTGGGAGTGAAATGTATCAGGACAACAGGGAAAGGTGAAACTCTGGCTTCCTTTTCATTGGGAAGTTGAAACAAATCTTATAGGCTCCGTTGCCAGTTACCTTAGTTTCCCCATCAGCCTAGATCGGGGATTGCCATTTTCTTGTTTCCCAGTCAGCTTAGACTCCAGGACAAAGTTTTATGTTCCTGGAAAGCCCTGAAATACTGAGACAGAGCCTTGGAGTGTAATGTGTGTCAGGCTGATGCAGAATAGCTGGAACATCTCGAGAGAAAAAAGTGAGGTTTCTTCCTCACTGGCAAGGAAAAACTGAGGCTTCCTCCTTGTGTTTTGTTTTTAATTCTTTTTTCTATACCACCGTGAGTTATACAAAGATGTTCATAATTGGGTCTCAGTCATGCAGTGTTCCAGCACCTGTCTCTTAACCAGTGCCCCATTCCACCACCAATGTACTCCTACAACCACCATAGGCGAAAGTCCATCAACCATTCCCCATTCCACATCAGCCCTACTAGTTTGTTGCAATTACAATGATCATTACAATGTATATATTGGCAAGATCCTGGGAAGGACCTGGCCCTAAACTTGATTATTCTCTAAGACTGGAACGAGGCTGTGAAGCAGCCGCTCGTGGGCAAAGCTGTGTCTCTGGCCAGTTCTTCTTGGCATTTATGGTGATAAGCGGGGCTCATAGCCATGCCTGCTGGGTCACTAGACATGGAGGGATGAGGGAGGGACCTCACATTTGTATGGAGTGGCCACAGCATCCCATGTGTTCAGCTGTGCTATACCTGGCCAGACACCTAGCCAGTTTTACCCTCTCATTGCTCCATGGGCTGCTCCACGTGGGTAGGAGTCGGCACAGCTGTGTGTCTGGCCAGTCTCTTCTCTGGTTTTTCTGTTGATGACCTGAGGCTTCCTCATAAAATACCCCTTTTCACTTAACAGAGGGTGACCATGAGCACTATGGGTAAGTGCCATACTCAATGCAACATGCTGGGAAGTTTGTCCTGTCCTTTGGAAGGTTGTTTAAGATGCTCTTCTAATGCTTCTTTAACTGATTTCAAGTCTATGATTTCCTTCAACTGTTAAGTGTCAATGAAGCTCTGTATTGTTCCTTCAAATCTGAATGGTAATCAATCTGGATAAAGTATTCTTGGTGAGGTGTTTATTTCATTGTTTTTTTTTACTATATTTATTCACGCTCTTCCGGCTCACTAAGTTTCATTTGATAAATCTTCTCTAAGTATTATGGCTTTTCCTTGTATATAAATTCTCTTTTTGACCATGTACTGTCTGTTTTCTGTTTTTATCTTTGGATTTTGGACACAGATACACAGGGCAGAACTGCTGGCTCTCCCTGTGCTCGGCTGATCATGAGGAGTCCAGGAGGGAAAGCGGATCCTAACCCCTGGCCTGTCATCCCAATAGGAGCCTTGAAAGAAGCCAGAGGAACCCACACACCATGAGGGCAGTCATTTTCAACATCCAGACTCCACAGCTCATCAGAGCTCCACCCAAGAGAAAAGTTGATCTCAAGCTCAGCTTGTCAAAGCCCCACCCTACAGATAAGCGTATTTCAAGTCCAGCTATGCTTGAGCCAGAGACACAGATACACAGGGCAGAGCTGCTACTGGCTTTCCCCCTAGAGAGCAGCCTTTGTGGCCACACAGTTCCTCAGTAAATGCATGAACTGAGAGCCTACACACTACCAAGAGTATCCACCTTCATGGCAGAGCCTGGCAAGCTACCCGAGTTATATTCAATATGCCTAAAACAATAAAAATAATAGAACTCATTCCCATGATCTGAATGAATGGTGTAAGGCTCTTAGTGTTCCTGGAGCAAGCAGATTCCCTTGGATTACACTAGCATGCCTCAAGGACAAATGGAGACGTTACTGGTGCCTGCTCTAGGAAATCGATGGACAGGAAGACAAGTGATACAAGTGATCTTTGGATTTTGTCATTTTCAGCACAATGTTTGTTGGTTAGTTTTCCTAGTTGGGTCTATTTTCACTGCAACCCTTTGGGCCTCTTGGATACCGGTGTGTAACCCTCAGCTCTGAGATATTCTTATCAATGATATTGTTTCTACATCACATTTCTCTTCCTTTCAGGGGCTCCAATGACTCCTATGCCTTTTTCATGAATTCATCCCATAGTTCTCTCATACGTTGTTAATTTTTTTCAGACTATTTTCTGCCTTCTGCTATTTCTTAGTTGTTCCCTCCTTCTCTCATCTTGGAACTTGATATTTTGCTCAGCTTCTTTTATTCTGCTATTCAGAGCTTCTAGTGACATTTTTTAAAAAAAATCACCTACCATGTTTTTCCTTTCTGTCATTTCTGATTGTAGTATATTTCATTTTGATTCTTATATCTTCTCCTGCTTTGCTGACCATTTGTGCTCCAATTTCTTTGAAATAATTGAACAACCTCATTATGGTGTCACTGAGAACATTGTCTGAGGGTTTACTGGTGTTGATATCTTCAATAATATTGTTTTTGCTCATTGAACTTGATGGCTTTCCACATGTATTATCATTTGGTTTTCTAGTGTTCTTGCTGTGCTGAGGATGAGTCAGTATTTAGACCCTCTGGAAGATGCTGAGAGATTAGGGTGGGTTTGCTCTCTTACTTCTGTGTTACTGCAGCTTCAGTTGCTGCGACATGCACCCATTAATTTTGTGCTGGTGGTATAGAAGTTACTGGTTGCTAACCAGAGGACAAGACTTCTGCATTCCATTTACGATTGGGTCCAGCAATATCTACTGGAGGCAAGTTTCTCCAGCAGCAAGCATAAGGTCTGAAGTTGTGGTATTATGCAGACTTCTTTATATGATGCAGGCTGGTGTGGATTCTGCTAATATTATACATATGAAGTCCAAATAATTTAATGAATGTTTCTGTTTATTGCTTAATGTAAAGGAGCAAAATCCCACTTTTCATAAGTGATGCAACAGTTTGATTCTGCTATTATGCACTGAACAAGCTGCTTCTCCTGAAAAAATCTTACAAATCATTTGAAACACAGTGAAGTGTGACTCACTGATAACTCTTACATGTTCATATTCTGTGACACAAGCAAGCTAATATAAAGAGAACATTTGTTTGTTCTTTGTTTTGTTTTTAGTTAATCATATTGATTTGGCCCTAGACTTTTGAGCCACTGTGCTAAATAAAAAAATTTAGTTACTATTGTAACTTAAATATTATTACTAATTTATTAGAATTATTTCCAAACATTTGTGTATTCAGACATGTGTATATATAAATTTTAAGCTTTAGTTTAATTATAAGGTGTTACACACTTTGTATTTCTTTGGAGGAAATTATTTTCCAGATGAATGCATTTCTAATTTTATGTAAAATCCAATTAGAAACTAGCACAGCAGTGCTCTTTTTGCAGACCACATCATCTATTATAAACGC
This sequence comes from Cryptotis parvus, assembly GCA_021461705.1. NCBI lineage: Eukaryota > Metazoa > Chordata > Mammalia > Eulipotyphla > Soricidae > Cryptotis > Cryptotis parvus. Next base: position 33,565 of record JAJIBD010030436.1, on the reverse strand, counting down.
AAATGTTCAGCTACGAATATTATTTTCTAAAATTTTCTAAGTTCTTCCAGTCCATTATAGTTATTAGATGATTAGGTTTCCTTTTGCAATGCATTTTTTAAAATTAATGCATCTCCACCCTTTTCCCTTGATATTCATTGTATTATACCATTGGATAGTGTAGACTGCAGAACTCTGCCAGACCATAATTCCACAGTAGCCTGCTTACTTTCCAGCTATACTCCAATTAAACAGTTGCCCTGGGCAGTAGTTTCCAGCTCATCCTCTTTAAACCTGTGCTTCTTCTTTCCTTAGGGGTAAATGGCTCTAAGATGATTTCCTTACCTCCTATACTTGCTGAATAAGTGGACAGCTCATTAGTACTTCTTCAACATCATATTAAGGATATGGTTTAGGAATGGTTTTACAAGATCTAATATTCTCCAGTATGATTATTAAAGTGGCAGATGTATATGTGGCTTTATTAAGTCAGGAATAGTATATTCAGTATGATCAGCCATGACAAAGTATCAGTACCTCTAGCAGTCATTGTATATAAGCATTTCTAAGTTCAATAAAGCACTGGAACTAAAAACTGTTATATTTACAGTGTGGGGATGAATACGTACTGAAATTTGTCAAGGGAAGAGACATTTAGGACAGAATCAGAAAGAATGGCTTCCAAATATAAATCTTGCATTTCTTTATGATACTAATTCCTTGACATCTACATATAACAAAACATACACAATTTTCCAACCAAGAAAGTTCATCTAGAAGGTGTCCAGACTCTGTTTGTGTGTGTGTGTGTGTGTGTGTGTGTGTGTGTGTGTGTGTGTGTGTGACTTGGGGGTAGTGGCGCTTAGGGGTTATGACTTGGTGCTGGGAAGGGCATGCACTGCTAGTAATCAATCCAGGGCTTCAGACATGCACAAAAAATATCAGCCCCCAGTGTGTAAAATTTTGACTGGGGCTCCATTTTTTACTTCCCATGTACTTGATCTTCTAATACGAAACTCCAACTGCAGTTAGTCTAGGTATTGTATGCTTTAAAGTCATCATAACAATTCACATGATTAAACGCTAAAGGAAAAGACTTTCAGATAAATTTAAATACTCTTATAAATAAAGACATTCTAAGGGCATGGAGATTACTATGCCACTGGCTACTAGCTAAGATCCATCCCTCAGATAAAGGTAAGATCAGAATCTTTATTTCATATGTTAAAATGCTTTCTGGCATTATGATTATGAGAACATGAGGTTTTTGTGCTCTAGAGAATTCTTTATCCACCCACAAAAATGCATTGGTTGACAACCTTTAAGATATCAAGCAAAAGCAACTTTTAATAATTTAATCAATGTATTCCTAACACATAGGGTTTTTATGCTTCTATTATAAATATACAAGAGAAATATAAAACATTCAAAATATGATCTTTGGAACTGAACAGTTAGCCTCATGCAGTATAATAAATTACGATTTATAGTGGAGTCAGATATTCAATATTGATTAGACAAACTGATTTTAATGACATCACCTTTTCTGGATTTTGCCTATAAGAAAAATGTTTAATACTTGAGCGAGAGTTCTGTGAAAAGTCTTTTAGCTTTTCTGACCTGATATTTAAAATAAGCAAGTTTTAAAAAATATTATTAGTAATATTCCTGATAATAAGGGTATTCTCAAACTGAAGAATCAATGAACTCTAGTAAGATATTTTTAAATGGATTTGATATGTTGCACAGGAAATTTTTTAAGGTTAATATTTTTCAATTTAATATGTGTTAGAGACATAGCATAGGGGAAAGGCACATTACCAACCTGTTTGGCCCCTGGCCCTAATATGGTCTCCACAGCACATCCAAAAGTAATCCATAAGTGTAGAGTCAGGATTAAGCTATGAGTACAGCTACATATCTCCACAAAAGACAGAAAATTAAGTAAATATTTTTAAATTGTGTGAATGTAAGTCTGGGGAAGACAGAGTGAGAGATATTTCTGATTTATAGTTTTTTATTTATTAATGAAGTTCAAGCCTACATTATTAAATGATATCAGTAGGAAAATATGTAATGTATTACAGGTAACACAGGTAACACATATCACAGGTAACACATATAACAGGTAACACATATCACAAAAAATTCATAAATATTTACAAAGTTTCAATTTCTTCTATGTCTAATTTGCAAAATTTCAACGTAATTCTCACTATAAGACCAATTACTTTCAGCAACTCTGTACTCTGACTTCACCTACTTTGCTTCTTTGCTTCTGGAACCGTAATGAACTAATTCTGATTTTTATTTTTTATTTTAATCAACTAGTAAAGTCAAAAATATATGACCAACTTATTTATAAAAGGAATATTGTATATTTTAGCATGCTTCTTGTTTCATTAAAGGCTAATTTAGCCACACACATTGCATATCCCAAGATATGTAACATATCCAGATATTCACTACGTTTAAAACTTACAATAACATGCTAGAAATCATCACATACTTTTCAATCTTGTGTGTTCATCATTTACTAACCAAACTTTCAAGATATGTGCTACTATTTTATTCTCAATGTTCTGAATATTCATTGAAACATATAACCTTTTGGGAAACAATAATGCAATTGAACTTGGTGTTACAAAGAGAAAGAATTGGACATCTGACTTGAAAATGATAACTGACTTTGTTAGCTAAATTGCATTGTGGGATTTTTTAATATATTAAAAAGGAGTTTAATCTTCAGTTTCAAAATATCAGAAATCTTTAAAATCTAAGTAAGAAATTATAAAATATGAAGTAAATAAAATTGTAACAATTCAAATATTCTTTAATCAAACATTTATCAGTCAGTATCTCAGTACATAACATATTATATTGGGAAAATATCTAGACTAGTTAGCTTATAAAGAGACTAATTAAGGAGGATGGTTAAGGTATAGAAGAACACAAAGACCTAAAATAGGAATTAGGGTCAATCATCATTGAAGCTGTCACCACCACTTAGGCAAAAAGAAAAGGGAAGGAAAGCTTATTGGAACATTGAATGAGAATTAATTTTCTAGACAAGGCTGCCTGAAATAAGCACTGACCTTTGGTTAGGGACAATGCCAGTCTGAGGCAGGCTTGAAGAATTCAAGAAAATAAACACTGTACCCTGACTTCACCTACTTTGCTTCTTTAAATGATTTGATAGGGATTTCTAACAGCTAAAGCCAGAAAGAAATTATCAGGAAGAGAAGTACATTGACTTCTCCATTTAAATTAGCATAGTAGAGCATAGAGAAGGGCAATAATGAAAAGAGAATAAATTACCTAGGTTCAGAGCACAGAGAACTACTCAATATGTGCTTTTTCTTAGAATATCAAATAATGAAAAGTGTATCTAGAGAAAGAATAATGGATACACAAAACTGTCATTTGCCATGTCATCTCTTTTCTAAAATAGAGATGAAATAGTTTCAACTGGAGCAATTTTCATATAATATGAAGTGAACTGGCAATGAAAGCCATATAAAAAATATTGCAGTAAGTCAAGAGGAGGTAAATTTTCAATTTTGTGGAGTACCTTTCTGGCCATAGACCATGATCTGAGCTTTTACATATTAAAGAATTAAAATTCTCTATTTCACTCTCATTTTCTTTTGAGGTTTCCATCTCTTAAGACAAACTAATCATGATGAATGCTGATATTGGTTGTTTCAGATTTCTACATTTCAAGGTCACTTAATGGGAAGAGAAACTGCCTAATTTCAGGTGATCGTTAAAAATATTTTATTACTTCTTGGTAGCAAGTATTTCACTACGGCTTAAAAACAAAAGTTTCATAGTTAACTTACATTTTTTAATAATCAGTATAATTTATATTAATAAATCCTCTATGTGAGAAAAAGAACTGTGCCTGTAACTTGTTGGAATTGATCTGTTTGGGTTTTACTTTGTGTATTATGAAGATAGGTCATACTGGAAAATACTCTCACTGAGATATATGGCTGTCTCTTATAGACAGTACTTTTATTTGATTTTATTTATTTTTTATTTATTTTTTAATTTTTTTATTATACCACAGTGAGACATACTATTACAAAGGTGTTCATAATTGGTTCTTGGTAATACAGTATTCCAGCACCCATCCCTCCACCAGTGACCCATTTAGACCACCAATGTACTCCAACCCCTCCCACCCATCCCCAGGCTGCTTCAACAGCAGGTAGCCCTGTTTCCTCTTTCTCTCTCTGTCTCTCTGTCTCTCTGTCTCTCTGTCTCTCTCTCTCTCTCTCTCTCTCTCTGTCTCTGCATCTCTCTCCCTCTTCTTTTTACACATTGTGGCTAACCTGCAGATATTTAGAGTTTATCACTTAAGTCTCTTTGTGTATACTCAATGGTGAGTTTTAATCTGCCATTACCATTTCCCACATTTAGTAAAACACTGGTATCTATATCCTATTAATGAATGCAGTCATTCTATATCTGTCCTTTTCCTTCTGACTAATTTCACTCAGCATGATAGTCTCCGTGCCCATCCATTTGCAGGTAAATTTCATAATTTCGTCTTTTCTGACAGCTGCATAGTATTCCATAGTGTAGATGAACCACAGTTTCTTTAGCCAGTCCTTTGTTCTCGGGCATATAGGTTGTTTCCATATTCTAGCTACAGTGAATAGCTCAGAGATGAATAAAGAAGTACAGATAGTGTTTCTGCTATGTGTTTTTCAGTCTCTCGGGTATATTCCCAGGAGTGCTATTGCTGGATCAAATGGGAGCTCAATGTCTAGTTTCCGGAGGAATGCCCATATTGTTTTCCAAAGGGCTGGACCAGTTGGCACTACCACCAACAGTGGATGTAGACAGTACTTTTAAAGAAGCTAATCCTTTTTACAAACTAAGATTTAAATATCCTTACTTCAGAGCAATGCTTAAAAACTTTCACTATCACAGGATAATTTTCATTTAAGTTTATACTTATATATACAAATACACACATTCATCTGTTTTTATTTTTATATTCAAATATTGATATCTGGTTAATTATGTATGGGACTTTATAATATAGCCCAAATATTCCTCAAACATTGCATTTTAATGTCATAAATAGAAGTCACCATCCAAGTGTACAGCATGAAAATTCTTTTGAATCATATGACTAGTAAAGTAGTTTTTTAAAAGAATTGCATGTAGTTTATTATAAACTTGATAAAGATGTCTATGGGCTATAATATTGCAATGCTGTGAAGACAATTAGTCAGAGAATTAGAAGGTTGTTTTCTTTTCTAGCTGATTTGTATTTCGGGGTTATCCTATCAGGAAATCGCCAATCTTGCTACTACTTAAATATCTTGGAGCTTCGTGTAAGAACACTGTCAACTCTCTCATTGCCTTGAGCATTGCTGGAGGATATTCAATCTATTTGCTGATCTCTAGCTATGTTTTAACCAAACTTTATTTTATAAAGTGTCCCTAGACTCTGCTATGAGACATTTTTATGCGTTCTTTGATTGATGCTTCCAGCCATAGACCTCAGTGATTTGGTAATATTTTAAATCCCTGCCTAAGTGGTTTCACTGTTAAATAACCAGTGTGTAGAACTACTAGAATATATGTATTCCTTTTACTGTGGCCAAGATTGACTAAATGGTTCCGAGAGCATTTGAGTATTTGAAAACTTACCCCATTCTTTTTTTTTTTTTTTGCTAGTTTTACAGATTTTTTTTTTTTACCTTGAAGGTAGTACTCCTCTACTTCTGATCCCATAACCTCCCCCATTTTGTTTTTCCCTTGGAACACGGAACTAAATTCAATGATACCGATTGTGAGACTAATCCCTTAGTCCCAAATACTAATGATGATGTACAAAGTTTATAAAATACACATTTGGGGTGCCGGAGCGATAGCCCAGTGGGTAGAGCATTTGCTTTGCACTCAGCCGGCCTGTGCCGGCCTGGGTTTGATCCTAGGCATCCCATATGGTCCCCCGAGCACCACCAGGAGTGATTCCTGAGTGCAGAGCCAGGAGAAACCCCTGAGCATCTCCAGGTCTGACCCAAAAAAGCAAAAAAAAAAATACACATTTGGGATAAGTAAATACAGGTTTTATGTAGCAGTGCCAGGTGCATACTAAAAACTTAAAGTTCAATTTCCTTCCTTTCCTTTATCATACTGCAGTTGTGGTTGATAAGTAAATTTTTATAACTCAGATTCTGAATTCTTATAACATAACTTTCAGGATAATTCATAGTTAATTCCATAGGTATTTATAGATTTTTTCTTCACCAGAAGAATCAGAAAGTACTGGTCTAAAATAACTAGAAAATGTTTGATTATGAAATATAATACAAAAGACAAAGGGAGCTATATGTAAACATTGTATTTCCATTTCTCTGAAACTCATGGGGCAATAATTCTAAAACCCATCAAACCATATTTGTGTTTGGGACTGAACAGAAAAGTGAATAGATGGTAAGTGACGTGAGTTGGGTTTATTATTATGCAAGGGAAGTTGCATAAAACAAAGGAAAGGGAAATGCATTCACACACATAAATTATGTGTTAATGAATTTGAGATAGTTGCAAATATATGGACCCAGTCTCAGCTAACAGAAATACTGCTATGTAAGCAAATAATTACAGATGTTTGTGTAAATATAAGTGTACACACATATATTTCCTAATTCTATCTGGTGATACAAGTGATAGCACTCCATAAAATTAAGTCTATCCAAGTGCCAGATATTTGTTTTTATTTATTCATTTATTTTATTATCATTTGAGTCAGATGATTACATTAGTGTCTAAGTATATGGTATTATACAAAGTCATTGCACCCCTCCACTGTAAACTGTCCATGATCACCCTCCACCATCCCTGATTATTTTTTATGCCTAGAAAATAGCGTGTCTCTGAGTCAGTCCTGCCTATAAGTTGAGTCCAGCCCAAAATTTGTGCTATTAGATAGACTCAATTGAATGAATTTTCAGATTATTTGGAAATACATTAAAAATTTATCCTTTAAAAGATACAGGAAAAATATGAGTCCATTTCTCCTGTCTATGTACTTCTGCATGTCCTACGTTTTTATACCCTGGGAAGATTTATCTCATTTATTTTCCTACAGCAAGTCAAATAAGGCTTTTGCTTTATATTATATTATAGGACTCAGTCTATGGGGGATTTTCTGCATTCTTCTCCATGATTTCAAACTTCAGTAATATGTGTACGTCATACTTTAAAAATTACCTTCCACTCTGTTAGTCACTGAGAGGCTTGGTGTAAAGCATCAGAGTGTGTAGATTTTCTCTCTGATAGCAGATTTACTTTTGAGCAGGTCCATCACACTACTTCACATGGATATTTGAAAGCCCCATGGATTTCTTTCAGTCCTAAAACCCTACTTGCAAACTTTAGTAGAACCTGAATACCCAAATCTTATATGGAAACTCTCTGAATTTTCCTGTGCCACTCACGGTCATACTAACGCTTATACTCTCTGCTACAGATGATCAAACTCCTTTGTCAAGACCCTGAATGAAAGGTTTGAGGCTCTTCGTATTCCTGGAGCAAGCAGATGCCATTGGGCTGCACTGGCACATGACAGGGACAAATGGAAACCTAACTGGCACCCGCTCAAGCAAATCGACGAATAACAAAATGTCAAGTGATCAAGTGATACTCTCTGCTTATAATATTTTTATGAAGTTTGTGGAATATTGGAAAGTAGTTTCAGGATATCTTTTGTGTCTGCTTGCCTGTGATTCAAGGCTGCCATTTTGGTTAGTCTATTATCAGTCTTTAACAATTCATTAAAAAATCAAACTGTTTCTCTCTAACCAGATGAATTCTTTGTATTTTTGATATTTCACAAGATAAAGAAATTTCATAGATTAACTTGACCTAGAAGATAAGTAATCAGTTGTGGGTCTTATTTATTCTCTGATGAGTATAAAATCATTTTCAAGTGCTCATTTGTAAGTGGAGGGGCAGCTTCTTGCCACTCTATACTTCCCGAGTGGAAACAACTTTTTTTCATACTAGAATTACATTGTTCTGTTACAGCATTCAAAATTTGTTATGGCCTGCATATAGCTTATATAGTACATATTAACATATAATATATATATATACATATATTTAGAATATAGTAAATAATAATATACATTTTGGTCAAAAAACAGTCATTCTTAGAAAAATAGTTTTGAAGATTTTTTTTTGTATTTAAGGTGATCGTTTCTCAAACTGCAGATACTATTTTGTATTTAGTTTGTTTCAAGCACTGTTTAATTTTACTTAAACTATAAATTACTTTATGTAAATCCTAAGAAATGGTCTCTAATTATATCAATTAATTACCCTAGTTTTCTTATATTCTGAGGATTAGGCTTAAGCAATAATTCATTGTATTTAATATGTCCCCACAATTAACTTCCTCATAATTGAATTATTGTGCCTAAGATACAGAATTCATAATATTCTCCTAGCTCCATAGGAATAACATTCTAGGTTTACATGGAAAATATCATCAATTAACTCTCATGGAAGGCAAGAATAATTTTAGAAGTCAGTCATATATACTGTATTGGCTTGAGTTCATTACTTGAGACTTATATTAAAGAAAGGTCCTGGAAATTATATATTCTTGCAGAGAGTTACATGGTGGCTAATTATATATTTTATTTCATCTTTTTTGCTTTTCGGGTCACACCTGAAAATTCTCAAAGTTACTCCTGACTCCGCATTCAGGAATTACTCCTGGAAGTGCTCAGGGTTGAACCTGGGTTGGATACGTTCAAATGCCCTACCAGCTGTACTATTGCTCTGTCCCACAATTATGTATATATATATATATATATATATATATATATATATAAATGATCACCTTAAATACAAAAAAAAATCTTCAAAACTATTTTTCTAAGAATGAGTGTTCTTTTGACCAAAATGTATATTATTATTCACTATATTCTAAATGTATATTATATATAAATTATAATATATAAGCTATATACAGGCCATAACAAATTATGAGTATTGTAATAGAAAAAAAATTATATATATAAATTTATATATATATATAAATTTGTGTTCTATTACAGTAACAGTTCAGTACAGTAACATATAAATTTATGTATTATATATTATTTATATATTATTTATATATATAAATTTTTGGTCACACCTGGTGATGCTCAAGGGTTACTCCTGGCTCTGTACTCAGGAATTACTCCTGACGGTGCTCAGAAGTAATTGGATGCCAGGGATCAAACCCAGGCATTAGCCACGTGCAAGGCAAATGCCTTGCCCACTGAACTATAGCTCAGTCAGGCCTCCACAATTATATATTTTAAAGAAATTTAGAAAATAATATATTTCACAATGATATAAATTGGAAACATTTCTAAAACCAAAACATATTTCATCATTGTTCAAAGATACTGTTAAAGAAGAACTTAATTTAATATAACAGATAAGGACTTCATGATGGATCCCTATCATGTGAACATTATATAATATCATAGTCTCTCTACAGCCTTGACTGAAAGTCCAGTGCTCTATCTCTGAGAGTCCCCATTGCTGCTGATTTGTAATTAATAACATACTAAACAATTCAAACTATTATAATGAATGAAATAAAAACATTGCATTTTCTTGCCCCTGCCTTCAAACTGCCAGCAGATAGCAGCTATCAATTGTGAAAATGGTTGATATCTCAAGCAACAATACGGAAACATGAACGCAAGAAATTGTAACCACCCCAATATCTGGTGCAGTATTATTTATAAATGTTAAAATATAAAAGCATAAATTCTTACTGATAAATTGTTGGAGAATGCTGGCACCCTGACAAAATCAGGGAGCTGAGCAGGAATCTCGGTGTGACCTCTACTTGTCGGGAATGCTAGGAGCTCCAACAAAATCCAGGAGCAGGGTCAGACATCCCCTTTTGCCCCAGGGGATTGGTGGCCAGCAGATGGAGAAAGATGCGAGAATCCAGCAAAGTTTCAAAAGGCTTTACTCTCACAGGTTCTGGTATACAACTCAGTAACAGGAAACCCCCTGTACTTAGGTTCCTAGCTAGGCCCCAGTCATGTGTAGGTTTAGAATCCTTGGCCAAGATGGCTGCTACCACATGCTAAGGTCCAATAGGGAAGAGAACGGAGAGAAGGGTCAGAGAACAGAGAGGGAGGCAAAATGGCCAAAAAGCAAAAGGCCAAATAAAAGTCACAGCCTTCATAACTTTTCAGTTCAGACTACCCACACCAACGGAAATCAGTTAGGCTCAATCCCCCTCAGGTAACTTCCCCAGAACCTCACCTAATTCTATTGAAATGTTAATGTTTCCCAGCCAAGGCTGCAGGTCCTGGTGGATGGGGGAGGGCATCTGAGATGAACTGTATCTCAGAATACAAAGGTATGTATGCATTTGTACCAATGGATATTCTACAGCCAGGTATATATTTCTTCAAGCCTTCCCAAGATTCTCATCTTTACTTCGTAGTTGTTTTGTATATTAGCCTATAGACTTATTAGAGATCCACTTGGAAGAAAACATCCACTTGGAAGAAAACATCATTTCTCTCTGGTCTAATTACTTAAAGATCCAGCATGGGCAGGTAAATATACTGGTAAGATCTATCTCATTCCATGTTGATTGTGTAGCATGAGAGACGATATATAGAATACATGATAAGATACACTGCCACATTCAATCTGTTTTCTTGCCCTGTGTCTACAAAGTGGTCCTCAGACGGAAATACCAGGCATGATGCAGAGATTTTGGGCAACAGTGTACTGCAACAATAAATAATTATATAAGAAAACCTTTAGGAAGGCCAAACTGGGTTAAATCACTGACCTCATCTCCTAATTAAAAATTTAAATTGATAATGATCAAAAGTGATATCAATTTGATAACCAATGATCTTGTTTGGCTTGGTAAGAACAATGATCCACACACAAGTATCCTATAGGCATGCATTGGACTGAACAGAGCCATTTGTCACTAATCCAAATTGAGTTGTGCTCTAAGAGTAAGTTGTATACCAGAAATTTCTCCCATAGATTAGTGTCATGAAAGTATGTAGAATATTCCATGAATATTTCTATTCTATTAGATCATTTAGATAATTTAGTAAACTGTCTAAGGTAGATTTTTCTCTCCATCATGGCGATTTTGTTTTTAGCTGTTTGGGGGAAGTAGTGATGATCAGGAATTATCCCTTTCTCTGCACTCATAACTTAATCCTGACTGTGCTCTGAGTAACATATGGGATGCTGAGGAAAGAACCTGGTTGGTCACATGCAAGGCAAGTGCCCTCCTTGCTCTACTCTCTCTGGCCCCTGTATTATGGCATTTTCTTAATCTAATCATTTGGAGACGTATATAGACTAGGAGGGCAGGTGGAGGTAAATTTAATCTTCGCAGTCAATTTCTTTGGGGGTATCACACCTGTTGTGTTCAGGACTTTCTTCTCAGACTTTCTCTAAGTGCTAAGGTCCCTCCTGGCAGTGCTCTTGGACCTCTACAGAGCCAGCCAGCTACCCGGCAGTCCATGCGAAGGCAAGTGTCCTACCTCTTGCACTATGTCTCCAGTTGCTTGATTTGGCAATTTTTCGAGCTTTGTGTTCTTTTCCCTTTCCTCAAATTGGTTCTTATTCTGTCATCTCTCATGGGACTTTACTTTGTAGCCAAAGATCATGACACTCTTGAGCCTTCAGAGTCTTGTGAGCCAATGCCTTAGGATAAAGCTTGTTGCACTTCTGCTTTTCTGGAGAACCCTGACAGACAGTGCCCTGGTCTTTGCTCAGAGCCTCTCATTAAGACTCATCATAGTATTGGCCAAGCTGAGTTGTCCTTCGGAGATTCTTGAAATAAATCCATCTCCATGGATCTATCTTTTATATTATTTCAACTATTTGCAAACTCCAATTCCTTAAAGGTTTTAGGCTACAAACTCTTCTTCCTGGCTCTTTGAGCTCTACTGATAAAGGTCACTGAATTCTTCACTGCACAACACCTTTTGTCTTTAAGGACTGACATTTACCATGTCAATCCTCCTATTCTGATCTTTACTGACTGCCACTTTGCTAGAAATCTAAAACTCTCTCCATTGAGTGGTCTATGCGATTTCATACCCACAGCATAATCTTGGTATTTTCAGGTCAACAATACCTTACAATATAAGCTGATCACAGAAGCCAAAACCATCATATTAGCAATCCATGGAAGTGTAAGGGATGTGTAGAGGAGATGGAAGATAATATCAGGAGCCACTTTTTTTTTTTTTTTGCATTTTGGGTCACACCCAGCAATGCTAAGGGATTACTCCTGGCTCTACACTCAGGATTTACTCCCAGTGACACTCGGGGACCATATGGGATGCCTGGGAATTGAACCCAGGTCAGCTGCTTGCAAAGCAAACACCTTACCTTCTGTGCTATCGCTCAAGCCCCATATTGGGAGCCATCTTATTCAAGATTTTCACCCTTGAAATGGATGGTGAGTGAGTAGAAACTGCTGTTTTCTTTTCCAATATGGTACTGCAGGGAACGTTGGCTCAGGACTCAGCCTCATCTTCTCTGGGAGCTCCTCGCAGGATTACAACTTAAATGTCTAATTATAATCTAAAATATCTAAAATATTAGCAATCTGGAGTATGCTATCCACACGGCAGAGCCTGGCAAGCTACCTGTGTCGTATTTGATATGCCAAATACCAGTAACAATTATAGACTTCATTCCCATGATCTGATGGAACGGTTTGAGGCTCTTTATGTTCCTGGAGCAAGCAGGAACCCTTGGGCTCTACTTGCATAGACGGGACATATGGAGATGTTACTGGTGCCCGCTCGAGCAAATCGATGATGAACGGGAAGACAGTGACAGTGATTAGATCATTTTATTTAACATTTTTATTAGATACATTTTAACACAATAGGTGATTTGAAATCATATATCTATTTTAGGAAGTGGTTTATATTATAATTTTTTTCATTTAATCAATGCCTACCCTTAACTGCCTCACTGGAAAATGTACATTTTACATACAAATGATTTAGGGCACAGTGTGCCAATACTAGGAAAATTGCACTTATTTTTGAGATTATTGATTCCTGGTTGTTCTCCAATCCTTCATAGATTCCAGTCTAACACAATGATCTGAGTGATGCATTACACTAAACAGAAAGCTCTTAATAGCTTTAGAATACTTCTCCTAAAGAAACCTTACTCTGTGTAACAGAGTCCAGAAAACATCTACTAGTTATGACCATGGACTCCTAGAACTGTCCTGCATATTATTTTCACTTGTATTAGTTTTTTACTCCAACTGTATCGAATGATCACAAGTATAGAGACCAAAATTCACCTTACGGGTCAAGGAGACTGATAAGAAGTCAGTTAGTGCCCATAAGTCATAAACACTGGATAGATTTGGATCATAAGTACCATTTAACTCTTCCCAACATTTCCAGGGTATCCCTGGAGGTCCGCAGGACTAGAAGTCCTGAGGATCTCTGCTTTGTCAGATCAATGGACCATGTGGTCCTATTAGCTGACTCTCACCGTCGCCAACCTTTAGCAACCCTCCCTACCATCGCCACCAAAATAAAGTTTTCGCCATATGGGTTAGAATTTAATCCAGTATTAACTTAGCAGGGAAAAAAATCAAATTGCTTGCAAATTGGAATTATTCTATAAAGAACCCAGGAGAGAATCTATTGTTCTACCTATTTTCAACTTTTATAGGTTATCTTCCTTATTTAGCCTAAATACCCTTTCATCATTTCCAAAGCCAGCAAGAGTGGCTTGATAGATTTACTCCGCATGTACGTTTTTCTCTTTTGTCATTGTCTCTGACTGGAACTGGGAAAAGTTATTTGCTGTTTTAAAACCTCTAGAACAAACTCCTCATTTCAAAATCTTTTAAGATTAAGTATTCAAAGTGAAGCAGTAACAAAAGTAAAATCAATGAATTACCAAAGTAATAATTAGTAAACATTCATTGTACACATAACAAAATGTCAGTTTACTAATTAGGAGTATTCAAACCAATTTCTAGAGTGAGGCTGAAAGATATGTTGTTACAAGTGAGTTTATAGAATGAAAATGGAGCATTATAATTTTGTTAAAATGAATCTTTCTTGAGATAGAAATATTCAGTGAAGGGCCGGAGTGATAGTCCAATGGGTAGGGTGCCAGGAGTAACCCCTGAGCATTTCTGGGTGTGACCCAACAAGAAAACAAACAAACAAAAAAGAAATATTCAGTGAAATAATTATGAAATTGTCTAGATAACTCCATGGATTGATAATCTTTCTCAAGGAGGAATGATTTCAAAATCTCTGTGAGCAGTGGTTCTCAAATGTTAGTAGACAATAGGATCCTGGGCAGTACATCAAGAGTTTCTTTTCAAGTAGGCAGAAGGATATATTTTTTGGTTAATTTCCTACTCACATTTCTGTGTGTGGATTGTTATCTAACCTTACACTAATAGTACTTGTTCATTATTTGCTATCACAATAATGTCACTGATATCAAAGAAATGAAGATTTATCCAGTTTTAGTTAGATCCTATCACCCTATATAGTAATGACTGCTAGAATTTTTATTCTATCAGTAGTAATAGAATCTGCTGTACATTTTCCAGTGAGGCATTTTAGGGTAGGCATTGATTAAATAAAAAGAAATTTCATGATATAAACCCCTTCCTAAAATACGTATATGATTTCAAATCACTATTATGTTGAAAAGTATCTAATAAAAATGTTAAATAAAATGACCTAATAGAATAGAAATATACATGGAATATTCTACATACTTTCATGACACTAATGTAAGGGAGACAGTTCTGTATGCATTTTACTCTTAGAGCGCAACTCAATTTGGATCAGTCACATTTCATTTCTCATCTCAATAGGAATAGTGACAAATGGCTCCATTCTGCCCAATGCAGGCCTATAGGATACTTGTGTGGTGAATCATTGTTCTTAACAAGCCATACAAGATCATTGGTTATCAAATTGATATCACTTTTGATCTCATCAATTAAATTTTTTAAATCAGGGGATGAAAACATAAAATATATTGTAACAATTGGCAATACTAACTTATCAATAGAAAGACATAAAGGATTTCAAACTAAGTATTTACAAAATCACTTGTATCACTTGTTTTCCTATTGTTCATCAATTCCATGGAGCAGGCACCAGTAACATCTCCATACTTCCTGTCACATGCTAGTTTTGCCAGAGGCAACTGTTCGCTCCAGGAACATGAAGAGTCTCAAACCATTCCATAAGGTCATGGGAATGAGGTCTATCATTGTTACTTGTTTTTAGCATATCAAATATGACACGGGTAACTTGCCAGTCTCTGCCCTGTGGTGGGGTACTATTGTAGCAGCCTCACATTTCATGCGTGAATCAATAAACCATGCAGCCAATTGCAGCCCTGCAAAATGGAGGAAAATCAGCTTTTCTGCTGGGTGGAGCAATGATGAGCTGTGGAGTCCGGATGTTGAAAATGGCAACCCTCATCCTGTGGGAGGTCCTCTGGCTTCCTGAAAGGCTCTGCTGGGATGGCGGGCTAGGGATAGAACCCGCCTTCCCTCCTGTGCCTCATGATCAGCTGCACACAGGGAGAGCCGGTAGTAACTCTACCCTCTGTCTCTGAGTCTCCAATTTACATAATATAGAAATGAAATAAATGAAAATAAAACAAAAATTATGAACAGAAATTCTATAGCTAGTGCTGACTGTGTGTATGAGTATTTACTTTCTAAATAAATTCATTTTTGGTATAATAAAACAGGAAGAAATTTGTTTCCATAAGAATCACACATGAAATGCTAATTCATCAGGTGAGAGAAAGAGCACCAGCTAGAGTTACACCTGTAATTACAATATGTATTACATGTACATGTGTATATCTGTATTATGAAATATATACACTATATTGTATAAAAGCATATGCAATTAGCATTGTAAACTATACTCTTAATATCACATATTAAAAGATTATTTTTAAAGAAAAAATAATCACATATTATAAAGAGTGCATCATGTGAATAGGTTAGATGAGAGAGTTTATATTATCTGGGGAGTTAAATAGTGTATCAGTTTGTGAGATAGCAAGATATTATTTGAAGGTAGGTACTGATTAACTTGGATATACTTTAATCAACATCAAAAGAGACAACAAAATAACACAAATTGTAGTTGAAATACCGAGAGTGAAAATTTAATGTAATGTGAAATTTATTTAAGTAATATAAAATGAGACTATATAAAGGAAAGAATAACAAAAACAAGAGACTAACTAAAAATAAAATAGAAAGAAAAGATTTAATTCAACTCTAAAAGTAATTTGTTAAATAAAAACGGAATAGCTCTTCATATTGAAGACAGAGATTGTCACATTAGATAAGAAATTGTTATCCAGTATGCAGTCTTACTTATATTATAATCTAGCTTTAATAAAAGTGGATTCTGTTCAAGTTTAATTTTCTACTGTTTTCTACTTCTAAACTGCTTCTGTTGGAAATACCAGCTTTGCTTATTATAGACATGACTGATTTTATACATATATATTTATATAGACCATGTATATATATATATGTGTGTGTGTGTGTGTTATATTTGTATATGTGTGTGTATTTATATGTAATTGATTTTGCTTCTTCAATTTGCACTAGAACTTTAGGAAATGCATTCTAATAGAAGATAAAATGTATGCAATTTGATGTTAACTCTTTCATTAACTTCTTTAGGCTACTAAAAGCAATTTAATCTCTGTGGGACTTAGTTTGGTTTTCTAAGGATTGGAAATTAACAACCTCAGGGTATAATAAATGAAATTTAAATAAGAGAAATGAATGCAGGCAACTTTTTCAGAATGCCCTCTCTAAAAAATTGTTTCTCTAGGTAGGGAGATAGCATAGAGATTAGAGGTATATGCTTGCATGCACAAAACCTGGATTTTCTCCACAGTGTTGTGGGGCCCCCTGCATGTCAGGTATAGTAGTACTTGCCTCCCATAAGTACCATTGGTGGTTCTCTTAGCTCCGGAGCATCTGTTAGGTAGCCATGATGGTCTCCAGCAAGGGCAAGACCCAGAAGTAGTACATCTTTGGGCCCTATTACTGAACAGTCCTGCCACATTGAATCCCTATCTAGATATTCCACATATATATAACTCAGCTAAGTTTACTTTAGTAACACTATTGTTACTGCAAAATTGAATTGTCATTTTGTTGAATCTATAACGCAAGCAAGCAAAATTTGTAGATATTTGGCTTAGCTATTTTTATTCATTTTTAATATATGTGCAAATACTGTTTTATTGAAAGAAACTGTGGAACGTCTTCTAAATCAATGCTGTTTAAAAGCTATTGATGGTAGTAAAAGAGTTGTCATGTAAAAACACTACAATATTCCTATATTTGGTTGCAATTTAATAAGGAAATTATTTAAATGTATTCCACTATTTACTATTTCCAGGTAAAAAAAATTTATGAGGTAATGACTTTAATTAAAAAAAAAAACCTAAGGTATTTCTACTTGTTTTAGCCTGACCGACATTTTGCCAAACCAACACTGAGAGTTGATATTTCTTAGAAGCAGATGTAATTTTTGAAAATCATATGGGAAAAGTAGTTTAGATGAACACTATTATAATGTTAGCTATAGCACTGAAAAAATTATATTTCAATATAGAGAAAAATGTTTAACATAATATTTTTCATTTCTTATAAAACTTCTCTACAAAATCCAAAGCAAACTTCACACAAAAATAGAAAACAGAGAAAGTGGATCATGTATTTTATTTTATCGTTCAGGCAAGTACTATGCATGCATGAAAATGGGAGTTAAATTTCCTTGGTTTGAAACACCCCATAACCGATTTTCATACATTACACTAAGCCTCCATAAGTCAAAACCAGCATTTGCAAGTCCAATGATGCTATGATCCTGCCAGCAGTGAACAATGCTGATGAAGGCGCCATATGTCATCTAGTAATTATTTCATGACACGATGATAATTCTAAAGTTGTTAATGTAACAAAAGAAGGATTTTCATAAGAAGAATACCTTTCAATAGTGTTCTATTCATCATTTGGTGCCCATATGTTGCTGGTTTTCCCTCCACCCCTAGAATAAATCAATATGTAAATAAGTCATTAGCCAAAAGGAAAGGGAAATAAAAAAAATCATCTTTCTCAGCATTAATAAGATTTCAAATGTGCTTCTAGTAATAAGCATATAAAAATGATAGATATATTTCTTACTTCCTCTAGGGAGTTTCTGTTTGACCTAGTTGCAAAGCTACTTTGTTGAATGTTTTCTACCTTTGAGCCATACAAAAATATTAAGAAATATTTGGGATGTTTTAAGATTTCTAAATGTATTGGAAGTTGAATGAAATAATAAAGCAAAATAGAGTCATTCTAAATGAAACAGTTTTATGAGACTGAAGTAGTCAAAACTTTCTCTATAATCATACAAAATATTATACTTAAAATTCCTAACAAATCCATAATGTAAATAGACATGGACACATACTGCATATATATATAAGTATATACATATATATACCCGACACATACATACATTATTTTATTGTCCTAGGAGTCAAAGCTGACAAGCTGGTAGACAGGAAAAAAAAATAGGCTGAGCACAGAAAAAAAAAACAACAACTTCAGAGCTATTCAGTAGCTAAGGCCACTTACAATCAAGGTCCTTCTTAAAATGACAGCCAGCAGGTGAGAATGGTGGGCTGGAGGAGCAAGGAGAGTACCAATTCCTCAGGCTAGACAATGCAGAAGTGATTGCTTTCTCAGAACATTTCATAACTATATTTCACTACAAACACCTAACATAGCCTGGGGTGCTGCAGAGTCTGTTGACAAAATCATTTGACATCAAACTCCTCCATCACAGAGCAGATTTTCAAGAGCCTATACACTGCCGTCTAGAACCTGTACACTTTTACAGTTAAAAAAATACAACCTTAGCCATTTTTTTTTATTTTGAGTACCATTTTAATTATGAAAAGAGTTTAGGAGAAGGAAAATAACACTACTTAGAAAAAATGAAAGATTTAAACTATCGTTTTAAGGAAAAGGTTATGGTTTGTCATAAATTCATGACAGTATCATTGAAAATTCATTTATCAGTGGGTATAGTGCAGACTGATAATTAAAGTGACTTGAACACATTCATATTGAATTGTTTGTAAACCAAGCTTGAAAAGTCAAGACGTACTGTTAGCTCAAGAAAAAATTAAAGAAATTTTATGGGGAAACAGAAAATATGATTATAAATTGCAAATATCTCTTCAGAATTTCTTTAGCTCATTTTCATTTTTCAAAACCCTCACTATTTTGTTCACATTTTGTCCCTCCTGAAACCCACTAGTTATTATTTGACTTGATTGATAGTTGAGTATCATATGAAGAAAGAGTATATGTATTCACTTTTCCTATTACTAACCTGAAATTGTATGCCAAACAATTTATTGATTTGTTACAATAAACACAAAACTTGTGTTTGAATCCTTCTATGGGAATGTAATTGTACTAAGGCCGTAACCTGATTATTATCACTTTTTGTAAAAAAGCTTTGTAAGAAGCCATAAAGATAGTACAAGGTAAGACTTTTTGCTTTGCATGCCAGGCACTGACTTCCCAGTGCCTGACAATCCCAGATTTCAGGAGTAATCTCTAGGTACAAATTGGTGCGATACCCTTGCCACCAAAAAAAAAAAAAACACAAAGATCAACGGTAAAATTAAATACACAATCGCAAAATGCTTTAATTAACTTAATTAGCAATCAAATTATCTGATTCACAGTATAAAATAACAATTTTATAAAAATTCAAAGTATAAATAAAATTTATGTTTTGCGATAAAATAGAATGTTTTGCAATAATTAGAATGGGAAGAATGGGAGTGAAGACAGATGATCGGCAACTACACCACCTCCGCTTCGCTGATGACATCATTCTAATAACACCAAACATTAGCCAAGCGGCACAAATGCTGGCTGACTTCGACCGAGAATGTGGAAAGATAGGTCTAAAGCTGAATCTAAAGAAAACAATGTTCATGAATAATGAACTAGTTCCTGAGGCCCCATTCACTCTCAATGGAACAAACATCTCTGAATGCAGCAGTTATGTGTACCTAGGTCGAGAAATCAACATGATGAATAACCTAAAACCTGAGCTGTGCAGGAGGGAGAGAGTGGCATGGAATGCCTTCAAAGGGGTCGAAGAAATAGCTAAAAGGACAAAGAACCTCTGGCTCTGGGCACATCTCTTTGACTCCACCATTCTCCCTGCATTAACATATGCCTCAGAGACCTGGGCTCTACGAAAGCAGGATGAGAATGCTATTTGGGTCTCCCAGAGAGGCATCGAAAGAGCTATGCTTGGAATATCACGCCTCACTCAAGTGAGAGAAGGAATCCGGAGTTCTGACCTCCGTCGCTATTCCAGAATCAGGGACACTGTCTCGTTTGCCAAGGCATCGAAAATCAGATGGGCTGGACATGTAATGTGATTTGGAGACAACCGCTGGACTAGAGCCATTACTGACTGGATCCCACAGAATGTCAAAAGATCACGTGGCCGCCCACCTACAAGATGGTCAGACTTCCTTGTAAAGACCCTGAAGGAAAGATTTGAGGCTCTTCATATTCCTGAATCAACCAGATGCCATTGGGCTACATTGGCACGTGATAGGGTCCAATGGAAATGTTACTGGTGTCCGCCGAGCAAATCGATGAATAATGGAATTCAAGTGATCAAGTGAATAAAATAGCAAGAAATAAGTCTATTCACAATTGCACTTAAACAGTAAATTATATGGATATCAACTTGACAAAAGAGGTGAAGGATAAATGTAAATAACCTTTAATTCCTTATTTGGGCTTGAGAGATAGTGCAGTGGCCAGGGCACTTGTCTTGCAGGCAGCTGACCAGGGTTCAATCTCCAGCATTCAATATGATATGGTCTCCCAAGCACTGCCAGGGTGATGCCTAAATGCAGAACCAAAAAAAAGCCTTTGCACCACCAATTGTGCCCACCACCCAAAAAAAATCTCCAAAATATAAAAAAAAAGAAAGAAAACTACAATTTACTGTTCAACAAAATAAAAAGAAGACATAAGTAAATGGAAATGCATTCACTTTCATGTATTGGAAGGATTAATATTGGCAAAATGACAATCCTACCCAAAGCAAAATACAGATTCATGAGTTCCAAAAAAATGCCCTTGAATTTTTTTTTAAAAACATAGACCAAACACTGCTGAAATTTCAATGAGTGATTTAAAAGAAACCCCTGATATCCAGAATAATATTAGAAATGAAGATGGGAGGCTTTTTTTCCCAACTTTAAATAATACTGTAATGCTACTATAGTAATTAAGAATGCATACAGTACTAGAATGGGGACAGATTCTCAGATCAATGAAATATAATTGGGAATACAGTGACTGATCCTACAGTATATCTTACTTAAATCTTCGAATCAGCACTGAGAAGTGGAGCAAGGAAACCATTTTCAGCAAATGATAATAGGAAAACTGTTAAAAAATAAAAGAACTCGACCCATATCTCTCACAGTATGCATAATAGCAGCACAGTTCACAATTGCCAGAATATGGAAAAAACTTGAGTTTCAGATGACTGGATAAAGAAACTATGGTACATCTAAACAATGGAATGCTATGCGACTGTTAGGAAAAACAAAATTATAAAATTTTCTTATAAATGGGTGACCATGGATAAAATAGTGCAGAGTGAAATTAGTCAGAAGGAAAAGGACAGATACAGAAAGACTGCATTCATTTGCTGGATATAAAAAAGTATGATACTAATATCCAAGGCCAGGTAAAACATGGACCAGGAGGAATTGTCAGTGGTTGGAATCTACCACAAGTGTGTGGGAATCAGAGGTTAGGTAAGAGAGAGAAGGGACCAAGTGTTAATAATTGTTGGGAATGGTAAAGCCAGAATAGAACTGAGCATTGAACTCAGGCAAAAGAATATACATGATAACTCTTAAATGTATGTATAACAAGACACAATGTATAAGAGAATGAAGAGACAGACAGAAAGAGAAGAAGCGGAAAACTTACTGGCATAAAGGCATCTGGGGAGGCAGGGGAGGGACTCTGGTGACACTGGTAGAAAATATGCACTAGTGGAGGGATGGATGCTAGAACACTAAATGACTGAAACCCAAACATGAACAGCTATATAATTGCATATCTCATGATGGTATAATAAAATATAAAAAATAAATAAAATAAATAAATACAGTAAGAACCTTGATATTATACCTAGACCCATAAATACTATATTGAATAGAACATAAGCAGAATCCCACATTATATCAAATTTTGAGTCAACTTCAATGTTTTAATACTATAGACTAAGCAAACAAATATTTGATCACTTGATCACTTGAATTCCGTTATTCATAGATTTGCTCAAGTGGGCTCCAGTAACATTTCCACTGAACTCTATCATGTAGCCTAATGGCATCTGGTTGATTCAGGAATATGAAGAGCCTCAAACCATTCCTTCAGGGTCTTTACAAGGAAGTCTGACCATCTTGTGGGTGGGCAGCCACGTGATCTTTTGGCATCTCATGGGATCCAGTTCATAACAGCTCTAGTCCAGCAGTCATCTCCAAATCGCATTACATGTCCAGCCCATCTGATTTTCGATGCCTTGGCAAACGAGACAGCGTCCCTGATTCTGGAATAGCGACGGAGGTCAGAACTCCGATTCCTTCTCTCACTTGAGTGAGGCGTGATATTCCAAGCATAGCTCTTTCGATTCCTTTCTGGGAGATCCAAATAGCATTCTCATCCTGCATTCGTAGGGCCCAGGTCTCTGAGGCATATGTTAATGCAGGGAGAATGGTGGAGTCAAAGAGATGTGCCTGGAGCCATGGGTTATTTGTCATCTCAGACAGACCAATGATGTCGTACTTGATCTTTTCCACTTGCACCATCATATCCTCAATAGATGCTTCCAATGCCAGCCTACGTGCATTGAAAGTACAGTCATTTTAGTCCTTCATTTTGGCAGCCTAGGTTGGCCATGAAATTTTATCAGGCACTTCTTGTTTGCCTTTCTTACTGCTGCCATATTAAGGGCTCTTTCGGGGTCAGGAAAATAAACATTTTTGTTACTGGTTTTGGCATATCGAACACTCATCGGACAACTTGCCAGGCTCTGCTGTGCAAGTGCTATACTCTCACTACCTTGTGGGGGCTCTCTGAGGGGTAGGTAGAATATTCATGGTAATTTGGAGATAAATCGCGCGGCCACACAGCAACCTGGCCGAGTGCAACAGGGAAAGCAGGTTTCTGCTCTTTGGGTGTATCTGTGTCTGTGGCTCAAGCATTCCTGGGCTTGAAATACTCTCCTCTGAAGGGTGGGTCTCTGCAGGGTGAGTCCTTGTAGGCTGGATTTCTGACAAGCCGGGCTGGAGACTGGCCTCATCTCTTGGGTGGAGATCTTATTAGCTGCGGAGTGTGGATGGTGAAGATTGCCGCCAGCTAGGTGTGGGGGGTTTCTCTGGGCTCTTCCGAGTCTCCATCCGGATAGTGGACTCAGGTTGGAAGTTGCTCTCGTGGTCCATGGAATGCAGGGGGTTCAATGGGGAAAGCTGGTTTCTGCTCTGCTGGGTGTATCTGTGTCCACCCTAAAATTGGAGCCTAATACTAATGACTGAGAATTATATAAAGAAAGGTACATTTATAGATAACTCTAAGAATGTTTGTGTTTTTCAATCATCTCTTTTATGATCAGCTCTATATTTACAATATAAAATTATTTAAATATCCATTGCTATTATTTATATGAAAATATTCAAGTGTATTTATTTACAAATATATAGTGATTGATCTCTAAGTATAATATATATTTATTCATTTGGGGTCACAGCCTGCTGTGCTTGGCGACTACTCCCAGCACTGTGCTTGAGGTGTTGCTCCCATTGGTGCTAAGGGATCATGTGAGCCTAACTACTAAATACATTTTCTATGCAAAGCATATGTTCCAGACCCCTGAGTTGTGTCTCCAGTACTTTCAAGGATTTTTTTCTCACTCTTGTACAATGAGTATTACTTTCTGTGATCTTACATTTTGTTATTTACATTACATTTTAATAATAAACATAAGTTAAAATTTCAGAATATTAACTGCTTTCTGCTATAAATATTAATGCATAAAGTTTCTGGCTCTATTGGGCCGGAGCGATAGCCCAGCGGGTAGGGCGTTTGCCTTGCACGCGGGCCGGCTTGTGCCGGCCTGGGTTCGATTCCCGGCATCCCATATGGTCCCCCGAGCACCGCCAGGAGTGATTCCTGAGTGCAGAGCCAGGAGTAGCCCCTGAGCATTGCCGGGTGTGACCCAAAAAAGCAAAAAAAAAAAAAAAAAAAAAAAAAAAAAGTTTCTGGCTCTATTAAAGAATTTGACATTATAGATTTTCTGTTCTTGATCACTTGATCACTTGAATCCCGTTATTCATCGATTTGCTCGAGCAGGCGCCAGTAACATTTCCATTGGACCCTATCACGTGCCAATGTAGCCCAATGGCATCTGGTTGATTCAGGAATATGAAGAGCCTCAAACCGTTCCTTCAGGGTCTTAGCAAGGAAGTCTGACCATCTTGTAGGTGGGCAGCCACGTGATCTTTTGACATTCCGTGGGATCCAGTCGGTAATGGCTCTAGTCCAGAGGTTGTCTCCAAGTCGCATTACATGTCCAGCCCATCTTATTTTCGATGCCTTGGCAAACGAGACAGTGTCCCTGATTCTGGAATAGTGACGGAGGTCAGAACTCCGGATTCCTTCACTCACTTGAGTGAGGCGTGATATTCCAAGCATAGCTCTTTCGATTCCTCTCTGGGAGACCGAATAGCATTCTCATCCTGCTTTCGTAGGGCCCAGGTCTCTGAGATGTACGTTAATGCAGGGAGAACGGTGGAGTCGAAGAGATGTGCCCAGAGCCAGAGGTTCTTTGTCCTTTTAGCTATTTCTTCAATGCCTTTGAAGGCATTCCATGCCGCTCTCTTCCTCCCTGCGCAGCTCAGGTTTTAGGTTGTTCATCATGTAGACTTCTCGACCTAGGTACACATAACTGCTGCATTCAGAGATGTTTGTTCCATTGAACAAAGGCAAACAAGCAGTGCCTGATAAATTTTCACGGCTGTCCTAGGCTGCCAAAACGAAGCAGGACTAAAATGACTCTCTGTACTTTCAATGCACGCCGCTGGCATCGGAAGCATATATATTTCTGTTTTTATAAAACAAAAATCTAATTTTTTTCTTTAAAACCGAGCTAATTGCTTTGATGATGGTTAAAATAGGTACTGTGAATCCCTTCATTATCAATTCAAATTAGTATATCCTATAATTATATCTAAATATCATAGCTAATGTTTATATCCTACAATTTCTACCTACCTTTTATTGTCACAGCATCACATAAGATAAATATATATGTACAGATAAATATATATTTACATTTTACATGTAAATATATAAAGCTAAATATATATTATATATCATATTAAATTTATGAGTACTTATAAGGTAGGAGATTATTTCAATTGTTTTTAAACTTTATCAGAATGTGTTCAGTATATTCACTCTAATAAAATTGAAATATTATGGAGCAACCACTGAGTTAAATAACACTATATTAATAATAAATAATTAGCATAACACAAAACAGATATATACACTAATAATGCAAGAGTTTGCACATGACATCAATCGAGTTAATATCCAAGATGTATAAGTCAAACTCAAGCAAAAGCAAAAATCTAATAATCTTATCAATATAAGAGAATATGAGCAGACAATTCTCTTGAAAATGAGAAATGATTAGTCAGATATATGAAAAAAGGTATCATTAATTATTATTAGGAAAATATTATTCCAGCTATTTTTGAGCTACGATCTCACTTTAATGAGAAAAGCATATGTCAAAATAAGTAGAGATAATCAGTATTGGTGGGTATGTGGTGAAAAAAGAACATTTAATTATTATTGGTAGCTTTCTTTGGTTTAACCTACTGGAAATATCTTTAAAAATGCAAGAATAGCTTCTTTTATTATCCAGCATTTCTACTTTGTGGTATCTACTTTCCGAACACAAAAACAGTTATTTGAAGATAAATGTGCACTATCTTCTTTCCAGTCCTTAGCACAATAACCAAAATATCGAAAAAGCTTAAATTTATAATTATATGTTGGAATGTATACAGAAGTTTTGGTTTATGTACACCTGAAATACTAGGCATCCATGAGAAAAAGTGATCACTTGATCACTTGACATCTCATTATTCATCGATTTGCTCAAGTGGGCACCAGTAACATTTCCATTTTACCTTATCACGTGCCAGCGTAGCTCAATGGCAACTGTTTGCTTCAGGAATATGAAGAGCCTCAAACTCTTGGTTCAGGGTCTTGATGAAGAAGTCTGACCATCATGTAGGTGGGCGACTACTTGATCTTTTGACATCCCATGGGATCCAGTCAGTAATGGCTCTAGTCCAGTGGTCATCTCCAAATCACATTACATGTCCATTCCATCTGATTCTCTATGCCTTGGCAAACGGGACAGTGTCCCTGACTCTGGATCACTGATGGAGGTCAGAACTCCGAATTCCTTCTCTCACTTGAGTGAGGCATGATATTCCAAGCATAGCTCTTTCGATTCCTCTTTGGGAGACCTGAATAGCATTCTCATCCTGCTTTCGTAGGGGCCCAGATATCTGAGGCGCATGTTAATGCAGGGAGAACAGTGTAGTTTAAGAGATGTGCTGGAACCCGAGGTACGTTGTCCTTTTAGCTATTTCTTCAATGCTAGTGAGGCATTTCATGCCTCTCTCTTCCTCCTGCACAACTCAGGTTTTAGGTCGTTCATCATGTTGACTTCTCGACCTAGGTACACATAACTGCTGCATTCAGAGATGTTTGTCTTATTGAGAGAGAATGGGGCCTCTGGAAATAGTTCATTTTTTCATGAACATATTTTTGTTGAGATTCAGCTATAGACCTATCTTTCCACATTCTCAGTTGAAGTCAGCCAGCATTTGTGCCGCTTGGCTAATATTTGGTGTTATTAGGACGATATCATCAGTGAAGTAGAGGTGGTGTAGTTGCCGACCATCTATCTTCACTTCCATTCCTTCCCATTCTAATTGTCGCATGATTTTCTCCAGGGTGGCGTTGAAGAGTTTTGGTGTAATGGTATCACCTGGCCAAACCCCTCTTTTGACATCAATGATCACTTCCTCTTAGAATGATGAGATCCTGGTGGTGAATCTCTAATACAGTTCACGAAGGATCTTGATGTATTGGGTTTGAATGCCCTGTTTGGCTAGGGGCTTCGATGACCGCTTCCGTCTCAGCACAATCAAAGGCTTTCTTTAAATCATTCAATGTGAGACAGAGTGGCATCTTGTACTCCCTAGAAACCTTACTGAGCTTGGTTACTGTGTGGATATGGTTGATTGTGCTGAATCCTTTTCTGAAGCCTGCTTGCTCGCATGGTTGTCCTTCATCTATGTTCTGCCAATCCTGTTCAGGATGATTCAAGTGAACAGCTTGTAGATGATGGACAATGGGCAGACAGGGCAAAAGTTGCCAATGTTGTGAATGTCTCCCTTCTTGAACAGTAGAACTGCCCTGTTAGTTTTCCATTGTGAGGGCACCTTGCATTCGGACAGGTAGCGTGTGAAGAGCTGAGCCAGTGTATTGATGAGTATCGATGGCAGAATCTTCAGGTGTTTGGGTCTGTCTTTGTCTGGGCCTGGAGCTGTTCGCTTTTCACTGATGAAATGTCTTGTCAGATTTCAGAAGGGAGAACTCTGAGAACTACATATCCATCCTGTGGAATTTGTTTTGTGCGCAAGTGGACATGACTATCAAAGATATCTGAGTAGAAGTCATGGATAATCTTCACAATTGCCTTTCTGGAAGATGTGATAGATCCATCAGAACATCAGAGGGCAGTCATCTTGGTCTTATAGTTGGCGAAGGACAGGAAGGCATTGCAAATGCATTTTCCCAGATGCAGATACACCAGGCAGAGCAGATACTAGCTCTCCCCCGTTGAACCCCCTGCACTCCACTGACCAGGAGAGTGATCTCCGGCCCTAGTCTACCATCCCAATAGAGTCTCAGAAGAACCCAGAGGAATACCCACATCATGCTGGCAGAGTTCTTAATCATCCACACTCCACAGCTCATCAGATGTCCACCAAAGAGATTAAGCCAAGAAAAAGTTAAAAATTATAATTTACTACAACTTAGAAGAAACTGGAGAGTATTGTGCTAAGTGAAATAAGTCAAAGGGAGAATAAATACCAGTGATGTTACTTATCTTGGGATATAGAGAAGCAAAACAAGGAAATAGTGTTAAATTGTAGTAACATTTATTTAATAGTAACAATTATTTAATAGTGTAAATTGTAGTACCAGGTTACAGAATTCTGACTATCAAGCCCAAAAGGGCTTATGATGTGGGGAATGGAGAGCTTTACTGCATGTAACATAAGGATACTAGTGGAGGGTACTAGTCACTTTGATGGGGATGAAACATCCTAACTATGTATATCATAACCATAAATGTTAATACTGTTGTAAATGTGCTGTTGTAAACTGTTGTAAACTGTTGTAAACTACAGTGATTTTAAAGACAGATACCTGGCCTCATAATATTTACATACTCAAATAAAAATGTTTTAATTTTACCAATGCAAGAAATACAGAGAAGATATTATTTGTGCAGCTGCCTTCCATACTTTCTTAATGTTGGAATATTTATATAGTGAGATTTAGCAATTGGTAGAACGTTGGATTTGTGGAAGAAAGGAAAATGACAAAGTAGTTACCATGACAGTGAAGATAATTAGTAATCTCAGAGATAATGTTAAACTCTTATAGTCTGCTTCCAGGCCAGAAATTGTTTGCCTTCTTTCTAAGTTAAATCTTCACAAATGGATAAAAACTTATTTTTAAAAGTGCAATTTTATCATTAGTACTTGCTTTTGGGACCATAATCACCAGTGACCAGTGACTTTTTCTGATTCTGTGGTTCATGAATGTTCTAGTAGTGCATGGGGAGACTATGTGCTGGTAGGCTTTGAACTCGGATCTCCTGTTGCAAAGCTTGCACTCAGTTTCACTGAGCAACTCTCCAGCCCAAAATAAGAATTTTTTATTGAGGGTAAAATATGGAATATTTTTAGTTACTAATGTAATCAGAGGGAAGTATTTCTCTACTAGTTTCTAATAACAAAAATTATTGTCATAGGGAATTTAAGGGAGATGATAGGAATGGAAGCTGGGGAAGCTACAGGAGGAAATATTGATTGGACCAATTAGCAAAGCAGAATTGCAAAAAATATCTTACAGGGAAAAGTGCTTGGAAACCTACACTGATATCAATGGCTAGTGGTTATATTACACGCTGGAGCAGCTGAAAGTGTCTTTAAAGGTTAGAAAATGTGACTGCAATGGATGAATAAAATCCTTAGTGACAACAGGAGTATGAAAAATAATTTTCTAACTCATTCCATCATAAGTCTCCTTTTCAATAAGACTTAAGTGAACAGAACAAATAATCTATGGATATTCAAATAAATAAGAACATGGATTCTCAAAAACTGAAATATTGCAAATGAAGGGTCAATGAAAGAGTCTATGAATTTAATTCATACTGATAGATAATGAGTCTTCAGAAATGGGATATTGTCAGGGAAGGTTGACAATCGTTTCCTACTGCATCAGGGAATGATTTCCCTTTTATTTAAAGAGCCGGTGACAGAAGTACAAGCAATGAATTCAGCCGTTCCAAAAGGCTTTTTCTTAATATCAATAATTAAACAAACTCTGCTACTATAGCCTAAGGGGGAACCTCACAAACCTCTAGCTATCTCCCCATTCCTATGGCTGTTGATCAGATTTCGCTGACCATGTGGTCAGGCTGAGATCTTCCACCAAGAACCCAAGAGGCTTCCTTTTCAAAACCCAGGTTTTTCTCTCTCCAAAGGTGCAAACGCATAAGGCAGGGCCCACGAAGGGAAGGTCTTTGCAAAGACAAAAACCAGCACTCACAAGTAAACACATGGAAACCAGGTCTAATCAAATGCTGATAGGCAGAGCCAAGCTGTCTCAAGCAGCTCCTGTGCAAGGTGGAGAGGGGGCTGGGTAGGAAAATACCTAAGAATAAAATCATCTCAGGATTTATATACATAGGGAAATAACATTATAATTTTTAGACCATGAACTTCATGTAATTAGATGAATATCTCCAAATACTCACAAGGTCCATTTCTTTTCTGCTCCAGAGTAATTTTGAGTGCTCTGCCCTTAGTTTTACTGAGAGTCAAGTTCATTTGCCTGGAGGCAAACTTAGCATGATTCCTTACTTGGTCATTGCAGAGCCATTTCTTAACAGAGGATCCAACGGGCTAGGCTTCCTCCTGGTAAATTCTAAATTTCCCATGTGGAGGCCCAAAGGAGTTATGAGAAAAGTGCCCCAACTTGCTGGCATAGAAATCACAATAGAAATTATAGCTCTATTCCAAGAGTTATTAAAATCAAACTGCCTTTTCCTACCCTGCCCTCAAACTCCTATTGGAATTTGCACAAGAGGGAACTGATTAGCATGAGTGCCTGGCCTCTGGGCAATGCAAATGACTTTGAGCTGCAGAAACCCAGAGTTCACTAGGGCATGTCCAACAGGATATTATTGTATTTCTAATTGGGAAGCCGTAAAATTTCATAACTCTTTTATTATAGTACAAGTTTTTGATTTATCTATTTAAGGCAAATCAATAATGTCATGTAAGCATGAAATAAAATAGCTAGTTTTCAAACTATGTTGTCTATTGATAGACTATAGCATATATTGTGGTGAAATAATTATACTTATTTTGTAACCTTAGTATTCGGTAAGTATATCAAAGAGTTAAACATAATTAGGGAGAGTAGAATACTGCAATGAGGCAAAAGTGGAGCAGAGTGATAATAAGTAAAGGGGAAATAAGATTTCTAAAAAGTTTTTACTAAACGCACAGAAACAGAATTTTCTAAGCGATTTTGATATTCTCGTGGAAAGAAACTCTAGATTAAACTGGAATTTAAATAAAGAATATGGGGCAAAAGAGAATACAGAGGATTAGCCACTTGCCTTGTCCGCTAGTTGACTTGATTTGTTTCCAGGTACCTGTAATGGTCTCCTGAGCTCATCAGGAGTCATCCCTCAGTGCAATTCAGGCATTACCTATGAGCACTGCTAGGTGAGGCCCTGAAACCAAAAAAAAAAAAAATCAATAAATAAAATTAGTAACAAAATGACTTTTTTATTGGGAAAATTTGTGAACATATGAAGAGTTTATAAACTAAGATGGAAGGCAGGATGGTACGGTAATAGGGCTTAATCAAATGTGACATGCAGTGTGGGTTTGGACCAAGTTATTTACACTTTATTTTGGAAATGAGAGAAAATGATTCATTCTTATAAGCTTGCTAAGAGTTTCTTATCATTGTTTGGGTGACAATACTAAAAGTTCTTTCAAACACTAAATTTTTGTTTGTATTATTTTTTGTTTTTTATTTTGTACCACACCTAGTTTTGCTCAGTGGTTACTCCTGGCAGACTGGGTAAACCATATAGGATGCTGGGGTTGATATGAAACCCAGGTTGACAGTGTACGAGGCAAGCACCTACCTGCTATACATCTCTCCAGTTCCTCAAAGGCCAGGATTTTGATAGATGTTTTTATGTAGATAGATATTTCAGATTATTCATTGAATATTAAAGGACACCAAATAACAGAAGAAAAACATGACATAAGTCTGCAACAGTTTTCATATGTGAAGCAGAATTCACCATTATGTATCTTAATGCTTTTAATATTTTCCTTGGCAGTAGAAGCACATTCCGTTAAGTTACTTTGGAAATTTGTTGGAGGCATTTTATGATTGCTAAAATATTAGGAAGAGCTGCTGTCTTTGTATGTAGATAACAAAAATGCTATACATCTTATAATGCATATAAACATCCTATATAATAAAATAAAAACAATTCATGCAATTTGGGGAAAGTGCTTTAATGTCATTGCAATTTGCATTTAAAATTATTTGACATACTGGGGCCAGAGGGATAGCACAGCGGGTAGGGTTTGCCCTGCATGCGGCTGACCTGGGTTCCATCCCCAGCATCCCACATGGTCCCCCGAGCACTGACAGGAGTAATTCCTGAGTGAAAAGCCAGGGTAACCCCTGAGTGTCACCTGGTGTGATCCCCCAAAAAAAAAGCAAAAAATAATATTTGACATGGAAACTTATGGCATGCATGCCTATGTAAAATACTTTCTGTAATTAATCAAATTTTCTTAAAATTCACCTAGAAATCAAAGGGACACTATTTACCCCCCCAATTTTGTCAAAGTTGCTCCATATTACATACTTAGTTAAAATGACAATGAAGTTTTCAATAGTTTAGTCATCAATAATATACTTGTGCCAGTTTTTCAATGCTGTTCAGAGAATATATGTATGTATAATGTTTTTACATAATGTACACACTTTAAGAACAATGTTTAAAGTGTAATGTAAATACAGTTTTTAAATTATATTTAAATTAATTCACTTGATCACTTGACATGCCATTAATCATCGGTTTGCTCGAGCGGGCACCAGTAACATTTTCAGTTGACTCTATCATGTGCCAGTGTAGCCCAATGGTATCTATTGCTTCAGGAATATGAGGAGCCTCAAAGGGTTCATTCAGGGTCTTGACAAAGAAGTCTGACCATCTTGTAGGTGGGCGGCCACGTGATCTTTTGACATCACGTGGGATCCAGTCGGTAATGGCTCTAGTCCAGTAGTGATCTCCAAATCGCATTACATGTCCAGGCCATCTGATTTTCGATGCCTTGGCAAACGAGAGAGTGCCCCTGACTCTGGAACAGATACGGAGGTCGGAGCTCTGGATTCCTTCTTTCACTTGAGTGAGGCTTATTTCTGAATAAAATATATCAGTTGTATTCAGATAATTCTGCAATCAGATCATACTGTATTCAGATCAGATCAGTGTATAACGTTGGGTTTTATTAGTTATCCACACATTTGAACAAGTTTTCATATTCCTAGGATGTTTATATTAAGAAAAATAAATTAGCGAGATTTTGATTCAAATTTATAGGGAAACACTGATTAAATTTGTAAGCATATGTCTATTTCTGTAATTTTTAAGAAAAGTTTCAAAAAGTGAATTAGTCACCAGATTATTTTAAGTATACCCTATCAAATAAAAAGGCCTTATTATTTC
Organism: Cryptotis parvus; assembly: GCA_021461705.1. Classification (NCBI taxonomy): domain Eukaryota; kingdom Metazoa; phylum Chordata; class Mammalia; order Eulipotyphla; family Soricidae; genus Cryptotis; species Cryptotis parvus. The sequence goes on along the minus strand of JAJIBD010030436.1, from coordinate 215 downwards.
TTTTATAATGATAAAACACATTGTAAAAAGGACTAAAAATAATTCAAAATAAATTTTATCTTCTAAACTGCTTTAATATTGTTTATTTTCTCATATAACATCACGATGAATTACAATAAGTAAAATAAATTTGACATTTTATTATTTTAAAACTTAAAGAAAATTTGCTTGCAGATATTAGTGTTAATTTTATAATAGAAAAAATGTGTTAGAAA